>JANCMC010033613.1:35916542-35944232 GCA_024363005.1 Charaxes varanes | reverse complement strand
TACAGCTAAAGTGATTGATAGGATTATCTTGCGGAAGTCTATGATGAGTGGGAAGAAATTTGTTGCGTAAATCTGTAGAAATATTATTGACGAGTTATAATTTTCTTTGTGGATTGTAATTTAATTTTCTTTTTTATTTGTACATATACTGCAGAGTAACATCTGTATGTATATTAATATGTAATATATCACGCGAGAATTAATATAGTTATATCAAGAATCAGAAATTCTTCATAAACTATATTCGATTTGTCCATCTTTAACGGGTCGTTGATCTTTACTTGACCTTCAATAGATATAATGACTGTACGCGGGTATATCCTTATATTGGCCCTCGTTCTAAATAACAAAGCTCCACTCCCGCGTAAGATGAAAGTAGATGTGCTCGCAAAAAAATTCTTATACAGAATCTACTTTCCCCGTTGATTTTTTTCGCTCAATTTTACAATCTACTGGACTGCTATTCCACTTTGTTGAGATAAATAGCTTTATGCAAAAACCTTCTCTAAAGAAGTCTATATTCATATACTATACGTAGTATTTGTGCAGTGGGTTAGCAGTAGTAGTAATAATATGTAATTTTTGTAGCCTCTATCCCTTGACGATACTCCTGAAGCCGGGGTTGAGGAACAATAAAAAGTCATTACATTTTATTAATTTGGCGGTGGTTCGTGTGTGACATTCGGGTCACAGCATTGTACCGATTTCTTTCGTTTTAACTGCGGATTTTTTGTTGTTACACTTACATTCAATAATCTTATATAAAAAATTTAGCGTCAAGTTTGTTTTTTTTCTTACGCTTTTACTATTAAATGAATGATTATAAAATTTTCCATTCACGTTCTAACATGCTTTAAACGAGACATCTCGTTAAGTCTTCTCTTTCAATACTTCACATAAGCATACTTACATGCACATAGAATTCATATACATGATAAATTTAAAAAGATGCTCTCCCATTACGACTATTAAAGGTACTTCAAGTAATGCCCGTACTTGTATAAATGGCCAATGGCTTTCTGCACAGCTTTCTACAGCTTAAGTGGCTCATAAATCGTGTGTTATTGCATTTTCTGCGAATATTGGAATATAAGTCACATTACTACCTGCTTATGTTTACGCTCCGTAGTATCTTCCTGAAAATGGATACACTCTATTTATGTGAATTATTTGTGTCTAAGAACTTACTTTTAATATTGTGTATATGAAATATGCAGCTCCTTTAAATAAACTTGCGACTAAACTGGGAGAAATCTGTATAATGCTACATAACCTTAATACTACATAACCATAATGCTACTCCGTCCCAACGGCTAATTTACTGCGATTGTTTTATTACTCATTAAATAATTTATATGAACTGTGGATTTAATAACCATTGTATCAATATTCGTTTTGTTCATATATCTTATAGCGAAGAGTATCAATGAATATTGGAAATATCCATCTAGACTATTGGGTTTGACCTAATAGTCTAGTGAGGCGTATAAAAAAATAGTAATACATGCTTGTAACGGTCTAATAATAAACAAGCACGCTCTAGAACCCTAACTGGTTGCTTCAACTTTAGCCATAATGTATCGCTTTTATATATTTTCTCCAGTTTTTCTTTTCATGTGAGTATTTAAAAGTGTATAAAGGCAAAATTAGGAACTTAATAAAAGAATGTAGTTAAAATATTTATATTTTGTAGTAGCAAATGAGCCTCTCTTTAAATAATAGTATGAAAAACGGGGAGTCAATTTGCAAGCATTTGTCTGGTCGCCTTTATTTGTCGGTCGAGTGGGCAAGGGCGCGGTAAATCAGCTTACATTTTATCAAAGGGCCGTAGCACACTCGCGACTTTGAATGAACGTACAAATATATTTAAACCTTTATATAAATGATACAATGCAAACGCAAACAATATGTCTCTAATAGTACAAAAAATATCAGTCTGCACTCTCCCATGGCGTCTCACTTAGCCCGGCCTAAGAGTACACGGATCCAGTAGCTGCTAGCAATGAGCAATAGAATAAAGTATAATAAAACAAATTTATTAATAAAGGAAGTGTATTTGTTAATAATTAAAACTATTGGCGGAGGCTTCTTACTGGCTTGATGCTAAGCTACTTTGTAATTTTTCCCCCCATTCAGACCCTAAGTAAATAGTTGTATAATTTTAGAAATCAATAGACTTCCAGCTGCTACCCAGATTCCAGTACATGCTTACTAAAAGTAATGGTAATGGAGTTTGGAAGTTATTTGGCTTAATAATTATAAAAATAGTTGTAAGTTATAAATTTAGTATTTGTGTAAATGTTGTTGATCATAAAAAAAATATTTTAAGAATTCTAATAGGCGCTATAACACGACAAAATATTGATATCACGAGGCGCCCGACTCAAAAGCGCTTGTCTGCCGCGGCCCAAAGGTTTTCGTGTTTGCCGATCCGCACATCACTCCAACTTTTATAGAGCTAGAAGCATCTCATTATAGCTAATATAACGCATGACTTTTACTACAGGGTAAGGGACCCTTTCCTATGACCATGCGCTATATAAGTATAATAAGTGTTGTTTCCGAATACAAGTTGTATCAAACTATTGCAAATGCTCTTTTCTGTGACTAAAATCTAATATATAAAGTTCTCGTATCACAGTGTTTGTTGCCAAACTTCTCCGAAACGGTTCGACCGATTCTTATGAAAATTTGTGTGCATATTTGGCAAATTTGGTAATTGGTCGTGAACTATTTTTTAATCTCCTATGTAACGAGACGAAGTCGCGGGGTATAAATAGTGCAATGTAAAATATGGAACACAAATTTCTTAGGAAAAACAGAAATGTTGGAAAAACGAAACTTCTTCCGAAATTCAAAGTATTTTTTACGATAATTATAATAGTCGATTTTCCACTTTTTGACGGAGCTTAAATATAGGTTTAAACATATAATTCGTAAGTCACGCGCGTTTCATGTGGACATAATCAGGATAATATGTACATGGGCATTGATAAAGTGTCTATAGAGTCAGTCACGTGCGGGCAGTCAAGCTAATCGCGTTAATTCAGATGCTGAGCAGGATGCCATTGTGAGGGGTACGTGAGATGGACGGCATTTGTGGCACGATCCGATGGAGTTAGCCGCTGTGTTTGCTGACTACATTACATGATAATACCTCAATTAGGAACCGATATAGATCAATAATTGAAGGTTGTTTTGAGATCCGTAAGATAGTATTATTATGATTCATAGTCCAATATGATATTTAAGGTTCATCTAATGTTCTTGTTGTCTCTCTTCTTCTATCTAGCGCTATCCCACTTTAATACCAGGGTCCGATGAAATTGCAGAAGATGTGGCTGCGGGGTGAATTAAGGTGACCGACTGCCGTCTGACGTTATCCCTGGAACCTCATGTGGAAAGGCACACCAAGGTGGAAGGTTTAGGCGAGAAATGAAAGGTGGGAGCAAAGGTCGATATGCTCAACCGTCGCAAAGGATGATCTTCGTGCCCGGGCTAGTTGGAGTTGTTCGTCGGAAGGTCTACTATATAGTAATCGTCAGTATAAACTTCGCTAGCGTGAGTTGGTTTGTAAGGAGATTTTCAGTGTTTGTACTGCGGTCGTCGTCATCCATACAGCGCCATCTAGTTTGCTTTGGTGTAACCTTTTCCATTAGACATCATTGCCATCACGTCATGTAGCGGCTACACTGATACTACAGTGATATTAATCTGGACCTACAGTTTTACGTGCCTTCCAAAACAGGGAGAAGATCAGATATTTACAAATTAATGATAGAATGGGTCACCCATCTATGACCCTGCCGCGGTAAGATACAAGCTCCCCTTGTTGTCTCACAGTTTTACTAATAAAACATTCAGTACGACCATACAGGATTTTTTTTCGTTCTTGCTCCTACACTCACTCGTGAGTCGTGGCACTCGTGAAGTGCTAAAGGCATAGCATCCCAACGCTTCGTGGAATGGTAGGAAATTCGCCTTATTTTTTCAGAATGTATAATGAGATAAAACGTTTATGAAACATATTAAGTACGAACACAGCACTTGTGAAACGCACGAGAAGTCACGCACACAGGGGTTGCCGGGTTTTTATTAAATAAACTCTTATTTTCAATGGCGACATTCCAGCTCTCACAACTCATTGTCAGCCATTCTTATGCCTCTTTGGCACGTAATAGAATAAGACGATTGCTATCAGCTGAAAAGAATTTAATAACAACGGCAGTAAGTGGCGCGTCGAGTGCGTTTGTGATTGCCGCTAAACGACACATCGCCGGGATATTGCTTTTCCCTGTATAATGGCTTCTCTCCTTTTTAATTTATAAATATTTTGTAGTCTAGTCTCTTACAGGGAATCCATATCACGTAAATACTTTTCAACATTTTATTGAGAGTACTCTTATTGAGTAGGTATAGGTAGGATCACTTTCAATACATTATTGAATTTTTATATACTTTATACTTATATATGTTTTAGATCATTTTTGTACCCTTGATGATGTAATATTTTAACTACTAACATTACAGAAGGCCCCTTTGCGAAAAATTTAAAAAGACAGATATACTTATTAGTTACTTCATAGTATTTATATATTTGCCAATATTAAGTTTGTTAGGATAAACATACATCTTTATGAAAAAAAAATGATATGCAGGATAGGCAAAAAGTGACTCCGTTCCTAGGTCTGGGTACAAAATCGTTTGTGGGCGCGAATATACGTTTCTTGAACAAAATTTCGTATGCAATATTAAATCTGTCAATTGATAAATTTCAAAGACATGTTCAAAAAACACTTAATCGTAAATCGTATTATACTGTCGAAGACTATATCAAAGATAAAACTACTTGGAGGTGAGTATCTCCAAAATTGTACTTTATAGTTAACATGCAAAAATATATTAAACTTAGTTATATAAAAACTGTTTTTAAAAGAGTAACTAACAAGTTTCTTGCTGTTTCTTCCCATGGCTTAACTCTTCCCAACCAGTGGGAGCTTTTAAAATATTTGACGAATTAAACGAGCTTGTAAAAGTCTACTTGAATAAAACATCTTTTGATTTGGCTTCAAATGTTTAAAAAATACAGAACAGATATGTTATACATGTTAAAGAGCAGTAACTCAGTCAAGAGTTTTTTATGCTTTGCTATGCTACTTGCTTCTTCCATCGTCAATAGCGCCCGCGAGATAAAGTGCCGCATAAATTGTTTAACATAACACTTTCAACGCCGCACACAAGAATATTAAATAATGGTTACCCCCCCCCCCCTCCCATTTTTAATTACCATATGGGCTGTAAATAACTACGGGACAAAAAAATATCCTGTTCGCAGTTTTATCTATTTTTTTTCCTTTGTATAAAAAAAATATGCTATCAAACAATACATTCTTCCGAGATTAAATAGACAAACAGACGCCAAAAAGGTAAAAATAATAAAAATAAATATAATTTCTAACATGTAATATTTCATTGCGAATATAACTTCAAAACGTGTTCATGACAACGTTATGATTTTATACATTTCACATAACAGTATGAGCAATAAAAATGGCAATATGGCCTATCAGGGGGTCAGACGGCCGGCGATATATCAGCAGGGTGGCAGATAAGGGGCCGTGTCTGATAACGGAGGTGACACCTGCCTCCTTACGATAAGCCGCAAAAATGCACACAAAATTCAACTGCCATTTTATCTGCAAACATATTTGACTTCTTGAATTCATAGCACTACATTAGTATCAGATTAACGGTAAAAGGAGTTTTTTTTTGGTAAATAAGCATACGTTATATCTGATGGTACGCAATCTCCGAAACCTGTAACTCATAATACTTATGGCATTCTTCAACCCTACATACTAGCAATAACTCAACACTATTGTAATTTTTGGGTATGATTCTATTGTATTGTACACATCTTTTAGATATTTCTTTAAAAAGCTGGAAAAAATCTTTTTGCAAAAATTATTCCACTTCAAATTTTTATCGCAATATAAAATAAAACAATTCAAAGTAGAATTAAATTTAGTAAGAGAGAATGTTTGAGAGGATATTCCTTTTGAACGTTTAAAACGCCAAGGAAAGAAAGATGCGACACAGAGAAAAATCTCAAACGATATTGCACACTCTTGGGGCACTGGGGCACTCGAATATCGAACCCTTTTCACGTAGGAATTCAATATGCTGGCAGCTAGCGGCCGGCCGCGGCGCCTGGTTATGATATTGTTAAAGATCACAGCGCTGAGCCTCAGGCGCTAAACATACGTGACCGGAGTCGCGATCCAGCAGATAAGACACTGGAAGGCTGCACGCGACTTGTTTCATCCATAAACATTTCTTGACATTGACGACTTTATGGTACTTTTAAATCGTTTGCAATTAAAGAAATGATGGGGTTGATGTCCTTTGTTCTACACACACACATGCTCAAACTGCAATTGGTTCCATCAAAAAGCTGTCACCCAAATGTTATCCACGCTAAAATATAGGACTGTATAGTATATTAGTTCAAAAGTGGAACGTCATCAGGAGATAGAGACTCTGTAAAGATATAAGTTTGATCTTTTTGAAAAAGATTTGTATTATGCCCGCTATAGGTTAAAATTATGTTTTTTATGTTTAATTTATTACTTAAGAAATACATCATTTATGAAAACAACATTTCATTAAAATACTAATACTGTAGTGATATTATTATAACATAAATAAAGCACAGATTACAAAATTATAATTATTTCAAGCTTAAGAAAACAGCTTACACTAATCTGCTTAGTTAAGTAAATTCTAAATCTAGATTAACTGTAACGCTAAGTTCTAGTCGTTTAGCAAATTGAATAGTTTGTACTAAGTAAATCTTGTTATATTTACTTATCCAACGTATCCAACGTAAGTAAATAGAATTATGAATCTGTATAATACAAATGTAAATAAAATCTAAAATCAATAAAGCCTTTGTTTTCCATTGCACGTTTAGGAAAAATTGGGATCGAAAGAATTGTTATTAAGTGCCATAAGTACTTTATTCGTTACCTTTAGCGATATATCTACAGGATAAGAAAAATAATATTTATTATGAAAGATGAAAACAATTTTAATTATTGCTAAATTATATAAAACTGACTCTTAAAGAGTACAAATTTTATGAAACATTAAACTCGTACTCGGTAAATATAATTTTATTCATATAGCAGTGTAAAATTATTGGAGCTATATAAAATGTTCAATATCCTATTGGGTCAAACGGAACGGTGATAAATCAGCCAAAGTGACAGCAGGATAAGTGGCGATCGTCGCCCAGTATTCGATAAAAGCTCACTTCCCCACTGGCTCACCCCCGCACTACCACCTGCGATGTCTTCTTATATGTGAAATTAAAGAATCTAGAATCTTGAAGAGGACTGACCCGTTTGAAAACATTAACAGACAAGGTTTCTTTCGACAAGGTTCGCCCCCACAAAATAATATGGTAATAATAGATTATTGCACCGATCGCAAAATGAATTACTATTTCGCGAGTCTTATGTTGGTCCCCGAGCGTATGCGAGTGCACTAAACTAATACGAGAGCATTAATTACTCACTTCAGCAAGGTGCGCTATGTACTTTTCTTTCAACTATATCGCTGACAATATCCATTTTATAAACTTTATTGCTAAATATGTAGTATCAAAGTTTTACAATGGTATAAAATGCGCACCATTTGTTTTTTTTTTTCGAATTTTTTCAGTCCATTTTTATTTTCAGTAGTATCTTTTTGATCCAAAGGCCATACATTTTATCTGAAACTTAATGGCGGTCATTAAATCTCTGTGGTAAATTTATATGAGAATAAAATACAGTGCAGTAATGAAACTTTATACAACATTACTGCACTGTTTTAGTTCTTAGCAGAAAAGGAACATTACTGCGTAGTTGGAAGAAAAATCACTTTATTTTATTTTTTTATTGCATAATTTAATTCTACAGACTTAATTACATCTATCAGAGTTTCGTTGTGTTTAGCAAAGTTATTAAAGTATATGTTTTATTCGGCGGAAGATATGTTTTTAACTTTAATATATTTAAACATATAAATAACTGGCGTGAGAAGATAAAACATTTCGTCTCTTTTAATATATAAAGCAACTCGCAGACCCGACAGACGTTGTCCTGCATGATATTTCATATCGATTTAGCCGTTTAGTTGCAGTATAGATAATTAACGTAGACACTGATTGCAGCGCCATCTGCCAGGCTGAGTTGTGAATCTAAACCATTCAGGACGCCATCCAAACGCGTACAAAAAAATCATTAAAATCGGTCCTGCCTTTTAGGAGGAGTTCAGTGACATACACACGTACAGTAGTATTATATGTATAAAGGTGATTCTTTAATACACAATGTATAAGAAAAATAATGATTTTTATTTTTTCTGTAAAGTTAAAGTTATATTTTCGATTACCACTTTATTCGATGGTAGCGTCGGTTCTATAGAGTTAGTTATTCTTTGTAGAGTTTTCCTTTCGATTAATGCAAAATGTGTTATATTCTCAAAGTATGAAAGTTAATTGTATCGTCTAAGGTTAGTTAAATAATAAAATATGAAAACATCTTATCGGGAGGCACGGTCCGGAAAAGTGGGTTTATTTAAATCTCTTTATATCGAGAGATTGCCCCGATATATAGGATCGTATAAAACAGTCACGTATCTTTAGTGTCGGCGGCTTCCACGCTCATCGCTTTGAGTATGTCATAACCAGCTTACTTGACGGCATTGCGATTTTTTGGTAATACACTTATTGAATCTCTGCGTGACAGGCATCACGAAAAACTAGAAGATATATAAACCATTTGTTATAAAAACAATACCAGTACACAAACATACAAGACAGTAACAACTTTTTAACCAAGTGATAATTGTCACTTATATATTTATTTAGACGCGTTGAGATTTCTTTACGATGGGATAAAACTAATGAACTTGTGACACTGTTACCGTTACCGCAACCTCTGACGATCCATTTTCACTTTTGTCTCCCACTGTTTTTTATGTGTTTCCTTGTCCTGTCTTATTCATTGTTATTTACTCTATCATATTACACTTCGCAAATAACTATATTTATTTATTCTAAATGTGTCATAATATTTACTTATGTTCCTAAGTTGTCGTACTGCAGCGAGTAAAAATCTTTTAGAAATAGCAAATCTTTTTGAAGCGTCAACACTCAGCCAGAGCTGGCAGGGACGTTTTAAAGAATTATTGCTACATGACGTCGCTGGGAGCGAACGTGCACACCGGAATGTCACAAATCACAATGATCGTTAGTATGAGATTGCCTGTCCAGGTGTACTCAGGGCTTTATTTATTTACTAGCTTTTATCTGTCTGCATCTACGAAGGATATAATTATATTGTTCAACTTCGGTAGATTATAAATTTTGCGTGGACCCATAACAATTTCTTTAAAATTACAGAAACTTATGTCATTACTTATCTTCTTCTTCTTAACGTTAAATCCCGAATCTAATCAGGGTTCGCTTTCCGACACATACTCCTCCATTTTGCTCGGTCGGAGGCATGCAATTTGTGAACATTATTGGCTCCCATGTCGTTGTGCAAGACATCCGACCACCGCTTTCTGGAACGACCGTGGTTCCTCACTCCAGAGACAAACATGTTTAGGCATTTATTGCCTAGATAATTTTGAGGCTTGCGAGTGATATGGCCGTACCATCTTAGCCGTGACTCTTTTAGTTTATCTCCAATGTCACGGACCTTCAAGCGGCTGCGGATAACCTCATTACGTATGCGATGTCATTATTTATAACATTAGCTATTTGATAGTGAAAATCTGTTTAGCCATTTCGAAAATTACTCATACCGTACAGGCCCACAAATCTATTTTGTAAAAATTGATTTCAAGAATAATTAATGCAAGTCATCAAAATAACTTTTACTGTTTTTGTAAAAAGCAAAAAGATTTCTATATACATTCCTGAAAACATCTCGCAGTATGAAAATACGGTGAAAATGAGGGCAAAAGATAGTCAGCCAGCAATCTATGACTTTATTAAAGTTCAGCGCATCTTCGCCGGTGACGCTAAAAAACTACGTGACCGCGGTCCCAAATGGACCGCGTTTTTCTCCAGAGAATAATCTCAAATTGGTCCTCAGATATCGGGAGAGTACCACCGGGGACCCTTGGTGAATATCCCGCATAAATTATCACAATATAAATTTTCTAAGACTGCAAGTAAAATATATTTATTTTCTATAATACAAAAATTAGTTATAAATATTTGATAAGATTAGGAAAAATGCTGTTGCTGAAACCAAAAGAAAAAGAAGAAAGAAATATCAAGTTCTAAATTAAATTACTGTGCATATATTCCCTGACTGGCCTGTTGGCGCGGTGGGCAGTGACCCTGCCTTCCGCTCCGGGAATCGTGGGATCAATTTCCACCTCGAGTCTGGGTGTATTATTCATATGTATGTTAAATACATTCATATTTCCAAAAAATATATATTTGTGGATAACAGGCGGCTGTTAACTATAATACACATTACATTGTCTATCTTAGGAAAGGACGTCCGTGTGACACATAGCCCTATGTATTTATTATTATTATTATTATTTATATTATATTTGTGAATAAAAGGGGGAATATCTGTGCTACGAGTATGGTGCGTGTTAATTATGATTTAAAGTCATATTTTTTAAAAGTGAGCATTTATAAAAGTTGGTTTTTAAGTTAAACACTTATCTTTAGATTTCAAGTTAGGTGAAATGTTCATTTTTAAAAGTTAGAGTTAAAGGTATAATGTCGCACTGACATTTAAAAACAAGCTTTTAATTTAAGCTTAGTAGAAGGGAAAACGGGAATATTATAAGTATTGCTAATATTTTTTTAAGTAAAAACCCTTGAGGTGCAAAATCCCTGCCAAAATATTTTTCTATAAGTTTTTATTGCTTTTGAGAAAATATTCAGACAAGTAATATGAGCGTGAGCTGCTGACTTGTCATATTCTGTCATAAAGGATCGTCATATTGCTTTTCTGGCCTCATAAAGTGGGAACGGCATGTGTTATTGTGGTTTATAGACGTGAATAGGTGTCGGGTATATTGTCGAATATTCAATATATGTGTCTCTCCGTCGTTTAATAAATATTTAAATTGAGTTTAATCTAATATTGGTTTATTCGCTAAGTTTGCATTTTTTAAATTTATAATTTCAATTTATTGGTTAACGTTAATGTGAAGAAAAAGGTGTTATAGGTTAATTGATAGAATCAGGCGTTACTTTGCGGAAATCCATGACATGCATGAGAAACTAAACTACTTTGCTTTAATCCGGAGGAGCTGACAGCGAGCATAGAAGTGTTAAGCGTGCAACATGAAGCTGTCACGTTGCCGGCTTTTCGACTAGAACGGTTCGAAATGTTTGTGCTAGGGCCTCAGTATCTATCTACTTATTAAAAAAAAGATAACATGTCTTGAAGAAAAGGTCCTTTCGTTTGTTATTATTTCTATAAAACCTTCTGTCATAATAATTATTAAATATAGCTATGGACCACTGATTCTTAGTCGATTCAGATCTAAAAAAAATGAAAGTAGTTATGTTTTAATGTGTCAATCATAAAACAATTTTTACAGGTCGCTCACGTAGCGCCATGCTTGTAGCCGAATTGGGCTGGCGCGCCCGGGAAGCAGTTCTTACATAAGATCGGCGTGAAGTGGCGGCAATGCTGTCACGTCAAGTTATGGTATTGTTGTCGCGTTTCGGTTTGTGAGACTGCCCGGTGGCCTAAACTCGTCATTAAGCCGGCAAAGCATCTGCTTGCCTCCTAGTGGTGCAGATGTCCATGGGCGTCAGTAGGCATTTAGCTGCCTGCTCGTTGGTCCCTTGTAACATAAAATAGTCTGTTTTATGTCTTGACAAGGGGTACACTTGCGCGTGCAAAAGTAGTGGACCACACAAAAATTAAGCACATACCAGAGATCGCGGCCGTACGCAATTCGGCTACAAATTTTTTGATGTCATATTTATGCTTATTGAAAACTATTATAATTATATTTAATTTATTTAAGCTATGTGCATTTTTTTATTCTTAGTAGAGTAGAGTCGAGTCAGTCGAGTTGTCAGACTCTACTCTAGTCGAGTCGAGTAGAGTAGAGTCTGACAACTATTGGACGTTTTAATCATATGTCATAATTGATAAAATACATTTTTTGTCATGACTACATTGACAGCGCTTTCAATAATAAAATGTATACATGTGTAATCATTAAATCGTATTTTAACTTCTCACAAAATTACAAAAATTCCATTGCCTTTTAATTCAAAGAAGTTTTTAATTCTCTTGTTTACAATTTTTATCTATTCTTTAAAAATGTCACCTTATCCTTACAAAAATATTAACAAAGGCCATTAAAAACATGCATATTTATTATAATCACATTTGAAAATGTTATATGACACTTTAACAAATAGCGTCTCTTCAATTGTATAGTTGATCAAGAGATTGGTTTAACACACAGTAAAGTCGAATGTCGTTTGCACGTCAATTAGTTAAAATGCTTATTTTTGCGAGCTTCAAGGGACCGCATGTCTCAGTATTTGGTAGCAATTTCAACTCTAAAGCTTTCAGCGTTTCTCAGAAGTAGGGTCTTGACTGACAGACAGACAACGAAGTGATCCTGTAAGGATTTCATTTTCCTTTGCGCATATGGAAAAAAAAAGAAAATCCTTCTACCGTTGACCTATCGCGAGGTCAATTATCTATTGAAAGTAATTAAAATGTTTCCTTTTGATGTATGTTTTCATATAACAGGTAAATAGAAGACTATGTACGTGCGAGAGCAGTAATTGCAGTAATAAATATCGCATCTCCGCCATTTATATTAAATGTATGTACTTCTTGCGAAGAATTCTTTATTCCTTTTTAAGGAATTTTCTAGAAGTTAATAAAAAAAAACAACTCGAATCCCACTTAAAATCGATCCGAGTACCCTACTCTGGTTTTAGTTCACTCCTGATCATTTACTTCTTTCCAAAAGAAATTCATCATTAATAATCAAACAGATTAAACTATAAAATAAAAATCTGTATAATTGGGCATTTAAAAACACCCATGTTTTTCATAGCATGTTGAATATTTAATGATCAAACCCATTGTTGGTATATTAAATCGCTAAGCTTTGATAACAATGTCTATTTAGAATTGTTATCTTCTTGATATAAATACTGACACAATATATGGTTAAGAGGGCTGTCAGTTTGTCGTCCAAGTGCGTTCAGTAAACATATCGGTAAGGCCTCCCACACGCGACAGACGTGTGACTGTCGCAACGTGCGTCGGCGCCACGTGGGTGGTCGATCGGTATCTAATTAAAGCTTCTCTTGTTAGGGTTGCCATTTATCGATACATTGGGGACGTTTAATTATATAATAGAGATAACCGGCTGGTCGAAATTCGCCCACAAACCTTTTTGCGTACAACGACATATATTATTCTAGAAGATTCTCTCAAGCTAGCAGCTAAACTACTGCAGGTAAATATATTTAAATTTTATTAATTCATAAATTGCTGATTCTTATATTAATTAAAATAATACACACACTGGCAGAATTTGTGTCAATGAGGATATCTATACAGAATATATTTGTGAATAAGGGAGAGAAATAAATGGGAAGAGAGGAAATCTAACCAAGAGTGAATGAAGAGGAAAAAGTATTCATTTTTCATTCATTCTTTCATTTATCCTCTTGGTCTGATTGGAAATTAGAGGAAGTGAGGTTTTTTTACAACAAAACAGTTATAGTAAAGCTCTTCAGCTTTATATATTAAGTAGAGATATTGATTATTGGGAGAGGAGACCTTACACCCAGTCCACGCCAATGTTTAAAAATTTACGACTACACGACTTCTGAGCAATTTCCTGTCCTGAAGAACTATATACGGAGCCAGCTCCTGCTTGCGGTATATCTGATATACCACTGAGATCTCTGATAAAAGAGAATCTCAAAACTTAACCTTCTGGTAGCACAAATATTTACGGACGATGGTGATCGTCTACATTAAAGCATCTTATGGATGGACAAAAGCTCTTTTTTATTTATTTAATGGCATGAAACCCCACCTGCTATATTTTTTTGCAAGCTACATGAGAGACAGACAACAATACGTTGATTATCGCGGTCATAAGTCTAAAACGTACTTTACTAGAACCGGTGTAAGTCAGGGCAGCAACGTGGGACCTTTGCAGTTCATTTTGATGATTAATGACTTGCCAAAAGTGGTTCAAAATGCTAAATGTTTATTATTCGCAGATGATCTTAAGCTCTCTATACCGATTGACGATTAGGCATGCTGCATGAAATTACAGAGGGATATAGAAAGAGTGTCGAGGTGGAGTAAGGACAATCTTTTGGAATTCAACACAGTTGTAGAGATCGTGGGGGTTCCGAGGATGACGTCAGATGGCAATCGGTTATCTTAACTCGCCCCATAGCCACATCCCCTACAATCCAAGCGGACCCTGGTACTACTACACCGGGATAACGCTAGGAAGAAGAGAGAGAGAGATACATATAGATAATACACCCAGACTCGAGGCGGGAATCGAACCCACGACCCCCGGAGTGGAAGGCAGGGTCACTGCCCACTGCGCCAACGGGCTACTCAAAGTCATAGATATGTGTATACTACCGTTTAAGTTAGCGGTGCGGGTTTCATATTTCGCCATTTTTAATCGAATCGACGATTGCGTTGATTCCAGCGGAGTTACAGCCGAAAAATGCATAGGATAGACCATGATAACGATTTAGTATGTCGTAATTTTTAGACGAAAGTCTTTGGAACTTTTATGAACAAGGACGACTTACGAAAATGAAGAAGTTTTTTGTTAATTAAATATGTTTGTGGTATACGTACGTATATCCGTATAGTCCGTTCACTCTAAAACTGCACGCCCCTCCGCTAAATTTGCAACGCGTACTTGTGTGTGTGCAGTAGGTGACCCTTATTTTTTTAATTGAAACTATTCCTTGAGTTCAATAAAATTAATAAAGGTAAGTTGATTGTTTATATACAAGCAATCTGATAGAATTTCATGTATATAAACAATCAAGAATGGAAATCTAGAATCATACTTAATATGTGACTATAATCTAATCAAACTGCTTAGTAATCCAATAAATGGTGGAAACTTACCATGTACTCTGATTGACTGGCCTGTTGACGCAGTGGGCAGTGACCCTGCCTTCCGCTCCGGGGGTCGTGGGTTCGATTCCCACCTCAAGTCTGGGTGTATATGTATCTATTTATATATTTCAAAAAATATATATATTTGTGTATAACAGGTGGCTGTTACCTATAACACAGGCATTAGGTTGTCTACCTTAGGAACAGACACCCGTGGGTCATATAGTCTTATATATTTATATCATGTTTGATGAAAACTGCAAAAAATATTGCAAGAACGATTCTTGAATGTAATCTAACCTAGATTACATTCAAGAATCGTATAAATAATTTTAAAATATAGGTAATGTCCTATTCCCCATTCTGGTGCCTATATAAGAGACACCCTATTGTGCAGCCATTCTATTCTTAATTCAAACAACGAGTTCGTCTAAATACATTTAGCACGTAGAGGTTGCATTTGGAGGGGCGTGCTGTTTTAGAATGAACGAGCTCTACTGGTGATTTGATGGACAACCTTCAACATTCATTTTGATTACTAATTCAATGAGAGCGCCTCAACAAGTCATCGTTTCTTTATGAAGTCTTTTCTTGACCTGATAACCTCTTATAAATAGATCAACGCCGGCTGCGCGCACGAAAAAACATGACTCATTGTCACGTTCCGTTTGAACCGTGCGAGAGTGCGGAACAAGCGGGAGAGGAGAGGCAAGATTGGCTGAAGCGTTCGGTGTTATCATATATAATTATTGTCCATAAACAGACTTTACAGGCAACCATTTTTAACCACAACCAAACAAGAGTTGTTTGGTTGTGGATTCTTGGGCTAGATGTCCAAGATGGAGGAGATAAAATTTCGAGTTTTGCTGTGTCTGGTTGGGTATTTAGCTACTGGTATTACAGGCAATCAGAAAAATACAAAACACTCATTTTTCTTATTGTTTATAAAATAATTTTATTTCGATACAGACACTTTCATTTTACTTATTTGTATGTGCATTAGAAGGCATTTATGTTTCTGTTACTGTATTTTTTTTTATTCATAATGTCATTATGTGTTGTCGTCTGTCTAAAGGGAGCTACTGAAAATCAGCTTTAGAGTTTTTACTCTGATTGAAGCTGATTAGTAATCCCTTTCAGACTAATCGCAGCACTATATCTATTTAAGTATTGCTTAGTTATTTTTACTTTTTTGTGTGTAGAGTAGACTTAAGTTTATAGATATAGAGCTGTTTTTTTTATGTCTGAAAAATGCTTCTTTCTTTCAATCTGAGAAGCAAAAACTTTCGGAACCGTTTTACGAAAATTGCGCGATCGGAGGAGTATGCAATTTGGCATTGTATATCATTTTATCTGTACTACTTTTATTTATCTATACTAATATACGAAGCTGAAGAGTTTGTTTGTTTGTTTGCTTGAACGCGCCAATCTCAGGATCTACTGGGCCGATGCGAAAAAATCTTTCAGAGTTAGATAGGTCATATACTGAAGAAATCTATAGGGTATATATCGGCACGCTAAAATTGAATCCATACTCTCTTAAATCCATAGCCTCAATAGCTCAACGGTATAAGGTATGGACTGAAATCCGTAAGGTACACGGTTCAAACCCCACCGCCGTTGGGGTATTGTCGTACCCACTCCTAATACAAGCTTTTAATTTAAGCTTAGTAAGTGGGGGAAAAGGGATTATTAGACACATACCTTAAAATATACTCCTAATATTCTTTAAAAAAATATATACATAATAATACACATAATAATTACATAAACAGTATATAAATACATTTTGTGGATATTTATAAACTTAATTAATGATTCTTCACTTGTTTTTTGAAGCCCGTAAATGACTGAGCACGTCTAACTTGTAATGGGAAGTATCGTTGCAGTCAGAATTTTAGTCAGTGGATAAATAGTTGTCCATTTTATAATCATTACAGTCAGAATTTGCTGAGGTTTTAATAACAAATTATTTGGTCACTCCGACAATTTACCGATCGTTGAAGTTAGGATGTTCCGAAGTCACGGTGGCCACCTAATTGACTACATGATGATCATTTCAGTCTGAATATTCCGGAGTCACTGTGGCTAACTAATTGACTACATGATGATCATTTCAGTCTGAATATTCCGGAGTCACTGTGGCTAACTAATTGACTACATGATGATCATTTCAGTCTGAATATTCCGGAGTCACTGTGGCTAACTAATTGACTACCTGATGATCATTTCAGTCTGAATATTCCGCAGTCACTGTGCCTAACTAATTGAACAGAATGACAAACATCAAATTAAATATAATGTAAAGCGAACAGTGTGGCATTTTATTTTATGCAGCCGGCCCTCAGACAGGAGTGGTCCTGGAAGTAGAAAATTTAAGAATACTTAACCACCATATTAAATTATTTCTAATGCCGGAGCTAGACATAGCTCAAACTTTTTGTACTTTGTTGTCCTCGAAAGACTACAAAGTTCTACAAAACTTTGCGCAGCTCCACTAAGTCCCCGGCCACACTATATAATCATTGAAATGATCATTCAAATATAGCTATGTCTTTCTCCGGCATTATGTAACCTTATGGCGTTTGAAATAACATTGACAAAAGGCGCGTTGAGGATGTAAAAAATGAATATCCTTCAAAACACACGCTTCGGTTTAATTTATCTATATAAAATAAAAACAAAACCACACGCACACCAATACCAAACCATTTACACACACATGCATACATTTTACTACAAGATTGTGTTAAAGCGTAGTCACGACGACGTGAAAAAAAAATTATTGTCAAATATTACAATATATGAAGAAATTAATTTTTTTATATAGCTTTAAATAATAAATAAATTTATACAGGACTATTTGACACAAGGATGTCTGTTCCTAAGACAACTTAATGCCTGTGATATACGTAACAGACATCTGTTACACAAATATTTTTAATACATATGTAAATACATACATATAGATATATGACAATAAGACATATTTAATTTCTCTTTAAATTGATTCATCGGGCTCTTATTATATCCGCGAGTGCAATTATCGTAACGTAAATTTATTCATTTTTATGAACAGTTAATAGTTTTCTACTTTGGGAACTTGCCTTTTATCTGTAATAGCTTTTTCGATTGAATCCTTTAACTCCTTCTCATTTAAAGTCTCTATATCCAATTGCAACCCAATCTTGTGGTGAGAATATTTCTCAACGTTATACCACTGGTCTACCAACATTGGAATACCAATAACTGGTACCGCAGCATCTATAGCTTCGTCTGTAGATTGTAAGCCGTTTGGCATAGTAGAATGTTGGCATAAAAAATCGGCACCTTTGCAGAACTTTTTTTTCACCATCTACCCAAGTTGTAGTTCTATTTTCAGAGACAACGATGTCACACTAAAGAATTACTAGTATTCTTTAAAAAAAGTAGTGAACAAATATTTTATTACGTAAAAACAACCTCTCGCTCTTAATCTGATTATAAAAAAACAATTTGCAATTATTTCCAATTCGCGGATTCCAAACAGTCACTACATCGAACCCTACCAGCCGTGCCTTCTAACCACGATCTAATATGCACCAAACGCAGTCGCGGTCCGTATTTTGTGTGACCAACGTATTGTTACTAAAGGTTTAAAGGATTTTTGTTACGAGTAAAATTTAAAATGCTTTTAGGAAGTATTGTAATAGACTGGTTGATTTATTTTCATTACTGGTTTATAAGACTTAGGAACCTTCAAGAGAAGAGCTTATTTGTTTCACAAAGGCCGGCAACATATTTGCCATGCATAAGAAACTAAACTACTTTGCTTTAATCCGCGAATGAATACGAGGTTATTCGTAAAGTAAACTTTACGAATAACCTTTGTAGAGTCTATCTCCTGATGATGCTTCGGTGTCGAAGCGAATGTGTATGTAATTGTTTAATCAGAAACATTTTGTAGAAGATATTTTTTTTTATTCACACAATGTGTTACGGTAACAGAACGTTTTGACAACAGACTACTGTTTCCTTTTCATATGAAAATTATTATTAGGATATGAAACCAGTCGCTCGAAGACTTGTGGTGCCAAAACGTTTGGCACTTTCATGCTTTTCAATTTTAGCAACGTCATAACGCCAAATGATAAGCAACTTACAAATTATTGATAGAATCAGGCGTTACTTTGCGGAAATCCATGACATGCATGAGAAACTAAACTACTTTGCTTTAATCATATCGATAATATTTAATTTAGTTGTTTATCTACACATTTAAATCTCGCGACAAGCTTTTATATCATATAAATTGAGAAATGACGTTTTAAGCTGACAGTAAAAGTTTTAACGGAATCGTTTGTTTTGTTTCTTTTTAGCAAATTTAAAAGCTTTCGGCTTTTTATAAAAAGATTTTTACGTTTTAGTTATCCCTGTTTATGTAAAATTTTCATTTTTATTACGGTCATCCGGTGGCCGTTCCGGGGATGACGTCAGATGACAGTTTATGGTCTTAAGCCGCCCTACAGCCGCTTCCTCTGCAATTTAACAAATGGTAAGCAACTACCGAGGCCTTTGATGTATCATTACCATTTGTATGTAAGAGGACCACAAATTTTCTTTTAACAATACTAGAAATTTCATTTCAATTTACAGTTGAACCTAATATAACCTGATTTTTACTATTTTCAAAAAGTTTTAAACTTACTCAGTCGGGAACTAAAGTTGGGACTATATTTACTCAAACTATACAATAAAAAATGGATGTCTTATTAAATCTCACCACAACAAAATATTCCGAATTCATATCTTCAGAATAAGGGGAAAATATTTTAAACTTCTAAAAGCTTAGGAGCGATCAGCGTGTATGAAGAAGTTATCCCCTCCATTGCTAATGTATAACTCACAAAATATGTTTCACGTACTTAATGATTCTACAATAAATGATGTTAATACATTCTTTTTCTCTAAATACAACCATCGACATTTTTTTTTAAGAATATTAGGAATACTTTTTAGGTATGTCTAATATTCCCTGTTTCCCCTCCTACTAAGCTTAAATTGAGCTATTGAGGCTCTAAATTACATTAACACATCAGTAACACATCGTATGTAAGTACCACTTATTTTTTGCTCTTTAGTTCCTTGATGTTTTTGGAGCGCGGTTAGACTATTTTATCACCAAAACATCATATACTGGTGTAAAAAAATGTATGCTCACGATCAAAAGTGTTTTTAAAAAATGGAATAAAAAGAATATAACTTTGACTGTACAACTTGGTTATATGCCAATCGACCACAAATTGTCCCATAAAAGAGAAGACCTCTACTTAATGCTAACATGATGCCGGAGCCAGACATAGCTTCATTTGAATGATCATGTAGTGTGGTCGGGGACTTGGTGTAGCTGCGCAAAGTTTTGTAGAACTTTGTAGTCTTTAAGGACAAACACTTTGAGTTATGTCTGGCTCCATGATGAGGATATAACCACAATGCAAATTCACGATGACTGGTACTGACATACTAGTTAGCGAAGGCTTTGAATTTAGGTGGCGAAGATTGATTCGCTTACGATCGAAAATTAATAAAAAATCCAATTTCGATTTTCGTCTAACGCCAGGTTCGTGATCTAATAAACAAGTGGTAAACGGGCTATTCGGTGCGTTGACACGTCTCGTTTGGAAAACACGATTTGCATACAGGCACCACCGCATCGGCAGGTAGTCAAAGTCGTTTTGGGGTCATCGTCATCAGGACACGACAAACGTGGTACCTATTTTCGAGTGACATATTCCAACGATTAGGACAACAAACGCATTTTTGCTCTTTTAGAACACCACGGCAATTTATAATGTGGTTTCTGTATTGCAAATTTATGGTAATTGAGTTGTTGGAATGATATATGTTTAATACTAGCGTGTTCAGCCCGGTTTCCTCTGGATGTGCTAAGATAACGTAAAGGAAACTTAGAAGTAATATATTTGTTACTGTCGACATTCAAAATGCAAAGGCTCTTACAGTATTTTTAGGATTAGAAGTATTTTTTGACCGATAAATCGACAGTCATTCGGGGGTTTTGACAGTATCGTCTCATGCCGGAGTCAGACATAGCTCCATTTGATTAATCATGTAGTGTGGCTGGACCTTGTGTAACTGCGCAAAGTTTTGTAGTGCTTTGTAGTCTTCAATGACAAAAATGTACAAACATTTTGAGCTATGTATGGCTTCGGCATCAAGCATATAATGAGGGTAGTTGAGCAGACCTTCTTAGATATTATTAAAAGAATTATGAGATTACAAGAGTTTTTGAGATTCGCATAGAGTTTTTAAGTAAGTGAATACTTTATCTAGTGTTTGTAATTTAATCACGTAAATCACTAAGCAATTGTACTATTTGTTATAATTCGTTATATTTCCATAAGTAAACCTTCGGATAATCTTGAACGTTATTGATTAAGGTAATTTGTGAGCGCACATGTCAAAGAAACGTATTTCTGACGTCCTCGTTGACTGCGTGGAGAGAATATCTATGATAGAATGCGTCTTTGAAATTCTAACTTCCTATACATTACTATAAATAAAGGAAAAGATGTCTGTGGTTTCAAAATCTTATAAATTAGTATTATTAAAAAAGTTATTCGCGTTCCCATCAGCTTTTTAAAATTTTAATTGAAGAGGAAGAGAGAAATGATAAGAATACGGAACTGTTCATTAATCGCCATTTTTTCTTGGCAAACCGAACCGTTTTTTAAATTTAGAATCTTTAATAGACGATATCAACTGCAATATTTTTAGATTCGCGTACTATGTTTAACTTTACTATGTTTTAGCGTTTAACCATTATAATGATTACGCTTTGTTACAATCTTATAGTAAAATGTATACATGTGTGTGTAAATCGTTTGGCATTGGTGTGTGGTTGTATGTGAGGTTTTATTTTAATAAATAATTGCACAGGGCAACCTCGATTTAACAAATCGGAGGGGAACAAGAAAATATTCGTTATATCAAGTAATTCGTTGAACTGTGGTTTGTTATGTTGAGGTTAGATTGGTCTAAAATTCTTTATAAAGAGGTAAAAGAATAGTTTTACGAACAAAAGCGTGTCGAAACATGTCGCGACATGAATCACATTCTATAAGATTGAGAGTTATATATTGGTGGGAACTTTATATAAAAGTTTTGGGTTGCCAAAATTCGTTAATTAGAGGTATGAATACTTTTTCTTGATAGTTGAAAATTCGTTATAAAGAGGTTGTTCGCAAAAAATGTGCGCATTGTAAAGGTATATTTTATGTTGACTATTATGGACAATTCTAGGGGATAACGAAAAATTTGTTAAATCGAGGAAGTCGTTATATTGAGGTACGTTATATTAGGGTTGCACTGTATTTAAAACTTGCTTCAACACACATTGCCGGCAGCAGTACCGGCGTCCCGGTCGCCGGTATTGCTACACGCCGGCTTGTCGGCTCGTATTGCTGCCGTCAGGTTTGCCGCACAAACGACTCGCAGTGTGCCGGCGTCAGTCCGTTCCTAGTTCCTTCGCTAGTGTTCTCCAATACCGCCAAAATTGGCGCCTGTGCGCGACTTGCATATGCTGGCGGCATAACCAATCGGCACTCGTATAAATCCCGCGGCATTGCCGTTACTGTGTGTAGTAAGCCTTAATAATCATTTTATAATTAATGGTGTATCTATACTGATTTTTATTTGTAGAAAATTATTAAAACCTATAACATTATTAAAATCCAATGACATTTATTATGCTATTATTATATTTACTATTGCTATTTCATAGAAAAGTCTTCCTTAATTCCAAAATAAAGTAAATTCACAAAAGACAGCAAAACTGAACTTTTTGTAAAGTTAGTAAATGTTACTTAAACTTCCTTCGTGCGCGAGTTAAAAAACGTTGCGTTAAATTTTTTTGGCGTCATCGGAACAAACATATAGCGTTTATGTAACGCGCGGTAAAAACGCTCTTGTGCGAATATGTGCTTAAGAAGTTTTTATATGACTTTTCTTTCTTTGTAGAACGGTAACGTAATAGCCGCAAGCTTTATAAAATGTATGCTCTTTTTTTTGAAAGCTTTAAGACGAATCCGTTCAAAAAGCTGGTTCCACTACACCCCCTATACTGTCCGTGACAGTAGTTTCCGCATCCTTTCTCTCATCCCATCTACATTTATATCCTTTTTCTCCATCCCTTTCCCGTATTTTTATTTTTTTATCTTTATTAATTTCTAAAAAATCTAATTTAGACCGAGAAAAATGTTCACCATTTGAATGTAGGTAGACAACTTAATGCCTGTGTTATGGGTAACAGCCGCCTGTTATACACAAATATTTTTTTTTAGAAATATATAATTACATATATAATGGTACCTTTCTCAAAATAAACACAAAAAATAATAAAGGTGTATAAAAAATAACTTCTAATGAGCGTTTAACAATCTTCATATATAGAAATCGAGTCTGCAAGCCTTTGTCACATTACTCCTCGTACAGAGGTGGGCCAAAGGGGACTAAATTCTCTATGTATATTCCAAGGAGTTCGTATTTCAGGGAAGGATTAAAAAGAAAGAAAGAACGAATCAATCGCTTAACTCCGAAACAGCTGGATCAAGTATGACAGGGCGAAGCGACTTCCTTGCAGAGTGTTTTAAGGAATAATATGAGCGAATCAAAGAGTCAGTCAGGGTTTGTTCTAGCTAAACTACAAATTACTTATTTTAGAACATAAAGTTTGTAATGTTAAAGAGGAAGTCACAATGATATTTAAGCAGGTCTTGACACACTCTTTGACATTCTATTTAGATATGTTTTTTCATATATATATATAAATAAATAAATACATAGGACTATATGACACATGGATGTCTGTTCCTAAGGTAGACAACTTAATGCCTCAGTATTAGATAGCCCATTTATCGAGGTAAGCTATATATCATCACATATATTATTTTTAGTAACATTTATATAAATTAACACAAGTACTATGTCTCCTATAAAGAATATAAAAAAAATACCTTTACAATGCGAGCAAAATCGAGGATTAAAGCTAGTCTAAAGTGGTAATAGACGTTTAAATGCGAGCAAAACTGCGTGGTAAAGCTAGTCAATTATGCCAATAGAAGTTCAAAAGCGAGCAAAACTGCGTGGTGAAGCTAGTCAATTATGCTAAAAGATGTTTCATTGCGAGCAAAGGTTAACGCGCAGGTAAGTCATATAGTACGAGTATATTTGTGAAAGAAGCGTAATCTTCTCCTGCTGTTTTAATGATTTAACAGTTAATGAAAATTACAAGTATAAAGCGATTTTTTTTAAATCTTTTTTTAAATTTATACCATTAAATAGAAAGTAATGCTCAAGACGAATAAAACGAGCCCAAACTCTATGCAGTTATAGCGTTTTATAACAGAGTTCTTGTGGCCTCCTTTTAGCTCCAGCATCATATCAGTTCCGTGTCATCATAATATTGCATTATCATTCGATGTACATATATCTGCAAAATTTCAGTTCAATCAAAAAAATATATACTAATATATAAAGCTGGAGAGTTTGTTTTTTACTTGAACGTGCTAAGCTCAGCTAATTTGGAAATATACACGTTAATACACACCTTTTAATTATCTTTTCTGTTACTTACCCCAAAAGGAAAAAAACGCTTGTCTGTCCGTCAAGACCATTTTTCTCAGGAACGCATAGAGCTATAAAGTTGAAATTTATTCCACTTACTTAGGTCCATGTCCATGGTACATGATATTTGGCAAGAAGCTGTAGCACAAATAAAGGAAAAAATCCGAAAACTATAAATTTGTTTTTGCATCAATGTCATCCCATGGGTTCAGTACATGATTCTAGACTCCCCAGTGGTGAAATTTTTCGTCGGCTTTTTCTTGAAATGTACAAATTTTTTTACCAAGTTTTTAACTTAATACTATATCATTATAACTATCTGTCCCAATGCGATTTTAAATCAGAAACTAATTTCTTCAATATTTTTACATCAAACCGCAATGTACATAAAACTTAACAGTACGTAACAGAGGTAGCGCGGCGCGGGTCGTTGACTTGTTTTGCGCGTCAACATTTTGTTGACGAATGCTTTCCAATGTTCACGATACATTGCGCGCTCATAAATTAATCAAGATTCATTGTCGTCCTTGCCTTTCGAAACAAGGGGGAGGTTGAATATTCCAAAACCAATGTTAGACTGGTTCATTCATCATAAGGTAAGAATTTCTCAATCTAGCGATCGACTCAAATGCCGACCACTGACTACCGACATTTTCCAGAAGATAATTCATAATCGCTTTAAGTCTATATGTAAATGCATAAATATTAAAGACCCCAAATTAACCTATAAGCCATACTTCGAAAGCCAGGAAATTGAACACAATGTGCCAATTAATATTTAACCAATTTTCAAGCGATTAAGTACTTTGTAAGCATGTTTTAATAAGCGAAAATTTATTACGTATAATTTGATAAAGGTTTGATTTTGTGATTATTTCGTTATTTATAAATCAGCGAAACGTGAAGCGAAAACTTTAGATACCAATTTGTGAAAATTGCGCCAACGGAGGAGTGTGAAATTTGGCACAATTGTAATTCATATAGAGGAAGGTATGCGAATGCCAATATTTTTTTTATAACATACAATATTTATATATTAATATATTAAAATAAAACCACACGCACACCAATGCCAAACGATTTGCATCTTTTACACACACGTGTGACGACCGTATGTTATATTTATGATTACAGGACGACTAGGACTGCTGTGCCAAGTGTGCAACGAAGAAGAAGAAGCTGATATGTTATTTATGACCGAGGTGAGGCGAGATATTAAGTTTATGGTCGACCCCCTCAAGGATTTATCTTTGTTCTGTCCTGCATAGTTTGATACTCTCGGGGCCGGTAGCTCTTCGCCAGCAAATGTTCGTGGGGAGGTCTTCGATATAAAAATAAAAAAAATTGAAACATCGATAATAATTCTCATATAATCGTCAAAAATACGATACGATTGTCGCCATCATACATCGATCGCCGGCTTACGTCCAGTTGCACCTCTTGGAAGTTGCGCGACATCAGCTGCAGAGCGTCCTCCAGGGGCATATTGCGATGTTCTAAGTGCAAAATATACATTTCTTTAATCCATACTTAATATTATAAATGTGGAAGCAAGTCATTAACTACATTGTCACGCCTTAACCGCTGAATTTTGGTGAATTTCGGTATAGAGATGGCTTTGACCCTTGTTTTCTTTTTTGACAAAATCAAGGTCAAATTTTGAAATATTGGAGTTAAAGTTTCTTTAAAAGTCCATCATTTTTGAGGCCAGAAACGGGAGCTTTATTCTTGGGCAAATGATCAATCATAGGTCTTCTACTCGAAATAGTGTTTATACTCGCACTGAAAGGATCATATCTAGTTAAAGTAGACAAGAAAGAAAACATTATATAATGAGATGAAAGACAAAGTACTTTGAAGCCTACAGATTCAGCAAGCGGAAGCTAGACCTAGCGTATTACAGAATAGAAACGCCAAGCAGTGGTACGACTTGTCATCCAGATGTAGGATGGAGAGATCCATTTACTAAACGCATTTTAATATTCCATAATAGCTACAGCTACAGTTAGCAATTCTTTTAAGGACATAATCAACTAAGAAGCAGTGTTAAATGTAAACAATATCTCAGTACCTCATTCCTTTAATGCGAGTCATTCAAACTCGAAGTGCCGTGAACAGACAATGGGAGAGAAATCATTGACGGTTCTCTCTCTAACGACAACGTCCGATTTTCTTAATTAAAAATATCTCACTATTGAACAATAGGGAATAGGGAGGGTGTCTCATTATACTAGACAGCTCTGTCTTATTTTATTCCCTTTTCACATTGAAAAACTTTGTGACGTCCAATTTTGTAAACTGTGGAGGGTGGCGTTTGTTTCTATAGCTCGACAAAATAGAAATTTTTGGATTTGCAGGTTTTGATTTTCCTTCGACACATTTAAATCGTACGGCTTTATCTGCATCCATGATCTGCTTATTAAAATTATTATTGACATCTAATTCTTTTTTTCTCATCTCTATATAAAATGACCTTCTCTACATTGAATGCATCATATTGTTTTACCAATAAACGTAAAAAAAATTGCATATGCGTCTATACAGATATATCACGTCCGTACATATTTAAAAACCTTATTTAACTATGAGATTTTGTTAAAAATTAAAAGTTGCAAATTAAAGTTTTAGTGTAAAAATGTATTTTGAGTTTAAGTTGCATTTTCTGATGTGGAGAATGTTACGTGCATCAGCTAGTATTAGGAAGATAGGTAGGTATAGGAGAGATCACTTCATAGTTGCTTGCACTAAGTGGCATGGAGGAAGATTAAAATTTAACAAGTTTTTCATCTCTTTGAAAAGTTGAACGCTTTCCGCCTAGGCTTTCGACTTTTAGGTTTTTGTAGTTTGAATTTTTTGTTCGCACTGTTTCCAACATCTTTTATAAGTT
>JANCMC010033613.1:35879134-35916442 GCA_024363005.1 Charaxes varanes | reverse complement strand
TCTGTACGCAATATGTTCCACAAATTGTTTGGTTTAATACCAGCAGTTCAATTGTTCTCGTTATCTCCTACTTCATCTCTCTCCCTTTCCTTGGTTATGTATTCCACATGGTGGTGAGGTCAGCCTTCCACCACTTCCCCTCCCTTCTTTCATTGAACACCTTTAACATCAGTTTCTGATATTAGTTTTCCAGGAACTTTACAGCATTCTCCTTTCTTACAAACAGACAGATACCTTTTGTTGATGCAGGAATTGCCCCAAGCATCTAGTGGGACCCGCGGTGAAAGCGTGGCTTATCTGCGGACCACATGTTGGGGAACAAAAGGGATCTCGTGCCGGAGCGCGCGTGAAAGCGGACGATTGCGGAGCATCGGATGAAGGGCTCGGGACACAGGCACATCTGAGGACCGAGGCCAGGCCGATACCACGCTGTTTTACCATCACTCCGAGAAGCGACCCCAACCGCAACAGTCAATTCCGTTTTATACCTTAGACTTTATAATTTGAGTTTTCTTAGTTTACATTGTTTCTTATATACCTTTTATACAGTCCACTAGTCTTTCATTTATGACCAGTACGAAAGCAGACACCTTCATTGTAAAAAAATATCTTTGAAACCGGGAAAGAACAATAAATATTTAAAAATCAACAGCCTTCTATTTTTGAAAATCGCTCCGACCCTATGGATGAAAAATGGCGGCCATCGCAGTGGGCGGACGGCCAATCAAAATTAAACGGCAGTCGTTATGGCGCGAATTGTAAACGCTTATTTTTTAACGTTTGACATATCGAATGTCCTCTCTGATTCATAATAACACCGTACAATTGGAAACTCGTTATTTTTATCGAAAAATTTAAGAGTACAATAGAGTTACCCACATATTAAAATAGATGGCGATACTTGTCTTCCTTGATAATATACTATTACATTTGTATTTAAATAAAATTGAAAAACTGTAACATAAAATACTGATTTATAAAAGTATTATTATTGTATTCTGGGTATTGAAGATCGTACAAGCGCGTTGTACGAAAATAATCCTACAACGCGTTTTCCTATAATGTGGAATAAACCTATCGTGTTATAGGAGGGATTATAGTATACCCAAAAAGTTTTGTGCTTTTATTAATTCATAGAGCAAAGCTCTGTTAAAATGTTAGCTATATTACATATGTTTCGAACAATAGCGATAATTCCACATTATTCCCAATCGCAGCCATTTAATTGACACAATAGCAATGAATTTGTGCATTTAGCATTCAAAACGTCACAAAAGATCTAATCGGATGCTGCATTACAGATATTGTACTAAATTGGTATAAATTACTGTAATAATAGCAATTTTTTGGGGGCTAGCTAAATCGTTGCGTAAAAACTGTGCAGTTTAATCGACAACGATGTTTCATACGCACGTATCGATAAAACTGTGCAGTTTAAACTGTATATATTTTTTTCGCAACGATTTATCGAAACGTGTGTAGCGGCTATTACAGAGCTTAACAAAGGCAAAATTAATTAAAAGAATTTTGACTTTGACTTTTACGTAAACCTATTCTCTCGGTACACTAAAGTTTTATTGCTATGTGTTTAGCTATACTATTTTAGTGCATGCACTACGGTGGCAGGGGGTGAAATCCCCTGCATTATAGGGGTGCATTCAATGTGACCATTTATTTTTATTTACTTAAATCGGATTTAAGGAAATCTATTTGCATCCAATATAGAGCGGGCGTGTTTACTTTTAAGTCTATCGCCTGTGCTTAACCGACTTTCAAGAACGGATGATTCTCCATACTGTACTCTTCATTCCCTTAGATATTATGAAATATATTTAGTTATACTGAGTAATTCAATTTTTAGACACATTCGTCTTTAAAACATTTAAGCTTTGAAGGAGGAGAAGCAGGAATATTCGCTTAGGTTTTTTGCAAACACTTGTGAAAGTCATTTGTTTTGTTCTTCCAAAATTTCTATAACTAGTTAAATTTTACTTGCAAGATTGCTTTCCCGACCCAACGTCTACTTATTTTGACTTCATTTAATAACCCGAGAAACAGTACATTTTATTTTTATATAATTCTTTAAGCAAATATATCAAGACCCTACTGTACCTAATCGTGTATTGTATATTTAAGTGTATTCTGTATTTTATTTATTTCAATTCAATTAAGCAATATTAATTACGAATATATGTATCTATAGTGTATTGAAAAGTTGTTAATACTTTGAGCTAATTACGTATCTAATCGTATAGTAATTAGCATTTTGACTGTTGTTTAATTTGTTTTGTGAGTCAATTGTTGTTATCAGCGTGGTGGTAACGAGTTTAACTGTTAAAATAATTAAAGTTGGTACTTTGTAAATATTAAATACTATGTAATAGCTATTATTCGCAGTTTTGTTGGCATTTTATTCGGTGGTTTGTTTAATTTCAAGGCTTATTTTTATTTTGTTACAAAGGAACTAACCTATTTTATTCATTAAAACAGTGCCTCATACTTATAAAATCTATATTTGTGGTGTGGTGTGGTGAAATATTAATTACTTCTGCCATACAAAAATCTATATTTGTGGATTCTTATCGAATCCCGGTGCAAGGACACCTCGTCAGCTTCGTTTATAAGTTCATAAGTAATATAATATATATTTCGTATATGTTATATATGGATATAAAACATATCAAATATTAATAAAGTCTAATATAATAACTGTAACAATAACTTTACTATGTAATTGAAATAATTACAATCACATTACTTCACTTACGAGTAGCATAGTAGTTGTACGAAAAGCTCTCCATACTGTGTATAATATATGTATATACATAGAAGAAGAAAAGAAATATAGAAAAGTGAAAGTTCATCACTAAATCTCGAAAACTGCTGTACGTACAAAGGTACAATTTAGCAATGAAGTAGTCTATAGTTAGTAAACTTTCCCTAAGAACGGATTTTTCGGTAAGGCCAGATTAAGGTTATTATAGGTTATTTAGATATATTTAGCAAAAAAATTCAATTTTAATAAAATAATTATTATCTTATTCAGAAATTACATTTATAAAAAGAAATTAAAACACTAGTGATTTTTAACACAAGAATTATGAACTAAAGAATATATGAGGTTATGTTAAATTAAAGTACTAAATGTATTAAACATCTTTCGAATATCATATACTTCATTATAGACTTTATGTATGACCAGTTAGACTATTAACACATATTATTATATGAACTCTATAGTTAATAACACGCGAATATGGTATTCGTGTGTTATTAACCATAGAGTACTAATAAAAATTACTTTAATTTGCAATCTTTACTTCAACAATTAAGATTAATTTAAGAAAAGATAATGATTAAAATTTACGCTAAGTAAATTAATTCCTGCTAGGGAAATATACAAAATAACGCCTAATTCTACCAATTTGGGCAAGACAACGTCTGCCCGGTCGGCTAGTGTTTAAATCAAATGAAAAATTTCAGTGATTTTATCGTTTACCAATTTTTATTATGAAGCCTTGATAGAACCTTACAAAATTAATATTACATACGATCTAGTATATTTTAATAAATCTACGAGGCGCTCAACGTCTCAAAATTAATGATTTTCATAATCTCAACTCGCTCAACCTCAAAATAATGATTTTAATAATAAAAATTCGCTCAACCTCATAATAACACGTGTAAGTGCCAAATGCGTTGGCAGGAATTATCGCGCTAATGCGAACATTCGTGGACATTATGGAATAATGGCGGGAATTAGGGGCTTTTAATCTGTCAACTGTCAATTGTGATTGTTATGTTATTAGAGGGATTAGTAAAGGAACATAAAATAGAATTATTGAATAGATAACTAATCTGAATGATAAATCGTTGTGAGGCGGAGTCAAGCCAGCATTATATAGCGTAAACATATTCTAGTTATATAATAATCTAATAAAAATATTAACAGTGATTGTCCTCTCCTTTTACAGTATAGATATATTTTAAACCCATAATATCAATACGTGAAGCAAAAATCTTCAGCATCATTTGACAAAAATAACACTATTTTCATCTCAATCTGTGTGTATTTACATTTTTAAATGGCACTTATTTACACACACACAGTTTACTTTGTCCACAAAATCGCTCTAATTTCTTGAAGTGATAGTAGAACACACCTTTAATGCTTTGCGTGCATTTTTCTTATTCTAATTAAAATATTTTTATTCTAGTAGTTATGCGGCTAGGTTACACAGTAATGGTGCCTTTTTCTTATAAATGTAGGTTTTGTCTACGCCGTATTTTCCTTGATGTGCATAATAACTGTTTAATTGCCTGATTAAAGTTTAAGATAAACAGTAATGGTTAGGTTATTAAGGTTCTTTTTAGACTAAATATACCCATAAATGTCGTCTACAATAACATAACCATACAAACAAATCGATGCCTTCCACGTAAATTGTAGTAGCCCCAAATTCCCAACTTCATAGAAGAGCGTGACAAACATATAAATTGAAATAAAATCGTAATTATATAACACATTTGTGTATACGATTATATATGTAATAATGATGTTTACATTATTGTATACAATAACGCCTAAATTGTAATATAAAAAGTGACTTTTATATTACAATTTAGGTGTTTGCAACGCCCCATTGTAAAGCTGGGAATTTGGCAAATTTGAAAATATTTTTAACTAGCTGTTGCCCGACACTTCGTCCGAAAAAAGGAAGTGAAATTTATAAAAATTTATTATATATTATTTTTTTGGCGCGTTACCCTAATTTTTTTGCCATAAATAAGGTAGCTCATGTTCGCGTCTGGAATCTGACATTTTTTGTGGTGATATGTCAATACCACCACATACATACCAATAAGTTATACTGTACTGTAAACCCTTTTGTCACGAAAAAGCACCAGGAAAGAAATATTCGAACAATAACTTGAACAAACTACTTACCTGCGAAAATGTTAATGTATAATGCCAGTGTTCCCTCCCCTGCCTAGCCAAATCTGGTATGATCCTACTAGTGCGGCTTTAGATGTCCTTTCTAGTAATAAACTTATGATAGTTCTTGACAAGCCAAGGTCTTTTAGTAGGTTGTACAGGGATTTTGCTGGCATACCCCTTGCTACCTCTACCGCGTATAAGCTAACATGATTTCGTAAAATACGTATTTTATGCGCTTACTTTGCGTACGCTGGCTAAACCTTACATATAGATCAAAATTATGTAGTACGGAACTGTATATACTAAAAAGATTTATAAAAAAACTAGTGATGGCATATGTCGATCTCCTATGGATAAACTACAATATATTCTATATTTTACATAAAACAAAAAAAATAATGAATTTACGAAGTTATTTTAAATAATGCCGTATTAATCCTGATACCATTAAATACGTTGTACATTTTATACAGATTAAAAATGCTCTTTACGGCTTATTATTTTAATGAACTAGCTGTGCTAGTGAATTCGTCCACGTAAAATTAGATAAAAAAAAGATTCAATTATAATTGATCAGTATCGTCTATGGCCTTTCTCGATAAATAGGGTATCTAACACTGAAATAATTTTTCAAATCGGGACAGTAGTTCCTGAGATTAGCGCGTTCAAGCAAACAAACACTCTTCAGCCTTACAAATTAGTATAGAGAATAGACATCTTAGATGTCAGACATTTAAATTGCTGGGAGGGACTATATCAATAATAAGAAAGCCAATGTTCAGGCAGGACAACGTCTGCCGGGTCTGGACTCTCGAGGAATATGAAATTTCGCACAATTGTAGTTCATATATATATTATAGAGAAAGGTGTGCCATTGCTAATATTCCTTTATAATCTACAAAATTAATATATTTAATTATTAAAATAAAATCACACGCACACCAATGCCAGAAGATTTACACCATTTACACACACATGTATTGGATGATGACAAAGCGTAGTTGTGACAACCGTATGTCATATTAATTGTTGAATTTTATTTTTCTATGAATAGAACAATATAAGTCGTTGTACGCAAAAAGGCTTGTGGACGAGTTTCGACCATCCGGTGATCTCTACTTTTATTAATATCTCTTTTTCGAGTAGGAATCGAAATAATCTATATCTGCGAATCACTTCGCACTCGAATTTGTTACTAGCCTAAATCCTTAAGCAATCAAATTTGCCACTATTAACTCAACACTTGCCAACTCTAACTCCATAAATTTAGAGTCGATTCTCGCACACACATCGTTACAGTCACATTGTCCTCAATAATCGTACAGTTTCTTGATAACGCACGGAAATACGGTAAAAATGATAATATTTTACTAGATAACAAGTTTTAAAATAAAGTCCACGGCCGCGTCTGGGTGGCTGTCTATTCGTGATAAACTCAAAAACTATATAACGGATCATCATGCGGTTTTCACCAATAGACTTAGTGATTCATAAGGAAGGTTTACATGTATAATACATATATATGATAGTAGATAAAAGACGAGAATTTGAATGATTTGTAACGTGATGTCGTAAAAAACGTATTTTTGTGCATTTACACTGCGTAAAGTGTTGTTTATAGACTTTTTCGGGCAATTTTTAAAATTTTCTCTCCGAAGAAATATCTTGGTGCTAAGGGAATATTATAAAAAAGAATTCGCAAAATTATTTAGAGAATTTTTTATTAATGCGGAACCTCGTATTTTTCAAATACTCCTTCAATTCCTTGAAGGTATCATGAAATAAAGACTCATTGCTGCTGAATGATTTATGAAAGAAACTAATGAATTATTAAATTAAATTTGAAAATGCTAAAGTTAATATACGATTTAAGTAGTAAAAGATAACGCCACTCGTGTTTTTATTCCTCGTATGGATCACCTAAAACGTAGTCATAGACAAAATTATAATGGAATGATCATAATGGATGATGACGATGATAGTAAACGGCAAGTATAGATTTTTGATCAAAATATAAATTTTATACTTTTTCTGCTTTTTTTTAATTAAAAGCGAAACACTCCAAAATTTACACCTTATATCCGAGCCAGAAATATTTTCATTTGAATGATCTTTGAAACGATCATTCAATCATTAATTATTGATTAGATCAAGTAGTGTTGCAAAGTTTTGTAGAACTTTGTAGTCTTCAAGGACAATAATGTACAAATACTTTGAGTTATGTCGGGCTCCGGTGTTATAAATTCAAGGATGAAGACGTGTTAGAACAAGACAACAAAAATTAAGAAGCACATTTCATAGCCCGTTTACAGCGCCCTCTTATGTGTCCGGAGAAAAATTCTCGACGTTGTAAAATGTGGACGTGAGCGCCATTTTCTCTTCGTAGTCGCATGTCAGCATTATGTTTTGCACAAAAGCCGCATGATTCGTTACTAACATTTTTCAGTTGCATCCGAAGCAATGTAAAGCCTGATTTTTCGCTATGGATAATCCAGTTTCGAGAATTTTTTACGGATACTTATGGAGTAGGATGTTGCGAATTCCATGGACGGCAATAAAAAACAATATATCCATTCTGAAACAACTACATACACATCACTACCAGATTATCCAGAACTTGCTACCAAAGATTCCTAACCTATTTTGGTCATATCGCCCGTAGAGAACCGGACAATTTAGCCAAACTGGTTGTTGTAGGAAAGGTAGAGGGCAAAAGACCACGTGGTCGCTCTCCTACACGCTGGTCTGGCCCAATTAGGAACATCCTGGGACTAGATATTCCGAACGCCTTGAAACGTGACGAAGACCGAGTGGCATGGAAGCAGCTGGTTTACCTCTCCGTTAAGGCATGGGCACGACCTTCATCGCTGAAGATATCTACTGACTACTGAAAGAACGATGGAGTAAGATATTTATTTATTTACATAAAGTCCATTACATATTACAAAAAGAAGTTTTATATAAAATTTAATCTTATCTTAGACCACAATGGATTTGCATTATTTGGCTTAACATGTTGAAACTAAGACGAAAACTTATACTGTTACAATAAACAGTAAAATTAAAGTGCAATAAAAGATAGGTCTTGTAATGAAATGAAATTTATTTATTTGCTGAATATGTTATTAGGTTGTTAACAAATTAATTAACTGTTACAACATCTTAAGCTTAATAGTATATAAACTTATTAAATTATACATCACCAATTGTAGAATTAAAAAATACTATCACTATCTTTATTTGTCAAGCCGTTTGTTTACTTACAATCACAGTTCAATAATTTCTATGGACTTCTGTATATCAGTGAAGCTCTCAGTATACATTTCTTTCAAGATAAATACAGTAAGTACTATAATTTATAATCTAAGAGTTAATAAATAACGGACTCCAATATGTCCACCATAAACAAGAAAAAATACTTTTTTGTACAAACGCGTGTGTATTAAAATGAAAACTAAGATTTATGGCGTTCGTTATTGTTAGGACAAGGTTTGTACCATAATCGCCTTTTATAACACTGTGCTCTTATAACGCAATAATATTATTCCATAATATGTAATATAATAATAAATATATCATAACATTATATTATGAGCATTCCGAGTCGTATAAGCGTGTTGTATGAGAATAATCTTACAAAGCGTTTTCTTATAAATTCAAATGATAGTTTATTCAAGTAGACTTTTTTTTTTAATTAAAAAGAATATTAGGAATACTTCTTAGGTATGTCTAATATTCCCTTTTCCCCTCCTACTAAGCTTAAATTAAAAGCTTGCCTGTTCGAGAATACTTAAACCAAGAATATCCAGGGCGTTGGATCGGGCGACTAGGTCCTATCTTATGGCCACCTCGTGAACCCGATCTAAACCTCTTGGATTTTTTCTTTGAATTGTATATTTTATTTATTTAATATTTTTGAACATGAAACCGATTTTGAACACATAACAAACATGATTACTATAATCAAGAATAATTTCTGAAACTTGGATCTTGTTGAATTAATTCGTATATTTTTTTTCTGGCTAGTTTCCTCAGAGTATTATACCATTTTAGAATCTTGATTAGTTGCGTCAACTTTTTAAAAAGAATAGCTCGCAGATGGCTGAGTTTCCTCAAACTTACTTGCCATTTATTTCAGGTTTTACCTGTTTTAAGTATCAGTGATGCAAGTGTAATTTTTCAGAAATAAAAATTATCCTATCCCATCTTATCTTATATTAGCTTATCTTATCTTATCTCTTATTTATCGGTATATTTTGGCCAATGCACACAATATCTTTGTAATGTATAGCCTATGTGTTATTCTGATGTATCAACTATATTATTGTAAAGTTTTATTAAAATCCATTCAGTAGCGTCAAACATACAGCCAGACATCAATACATCCATACATGTCACTGCATGAAAAAGCATGAGAAAGATTGTATACAATTGTGTGTTTCCCATGTGTTTCTGACAAAGTAAGATTATGGCTTTGTACAACTTAGATGCAATATACTGTATGTTTGTTACCGCAAAACTCTAGACTGGGTGAACTGATTTTGATGAGTTTTTATATATTTGAAAGCTGGTACCATCATTTATGGATGACCAATAACGGCTCATGAAAACTATCAGACAATCTAATTAAAACCATATCAATGCAAAGACAAAAGGATAATTTTATCTTAAATAAATTATGGTATTAGCACACTCACCACCTCTCATTGTATATCCATGGACGACATTGGTGACAGGTTAAGTCGAAATCCCGTTATTACTACAAAAATAAACAAGAATTTGGACAGGTTCGCAGCATTGCCCGCGGCAAGGCAGCCCGCCGGCCGTCATTATGTGCGACAACTTCATATTTTCACATGCCTCACATATGTACCTCACCTTAACCAAGAACGTCCATGTTTTTTATAATATTTCACAACCTGAACATTTATGTCAATCAAATAGTGTTAGGGCATAATATAAACGGCACGGTACTGAATGCTGGGCTTTACAATTAGGTGTTAAATCAAAGACACTCCATCAAACGATGTTGCATATCATCAATAATCTTGCAATTTGAACAATTTGCCGCATTACTTTTTTCACGAGATTCTTAAAATAATTCGAGGTAATGTGTTCAGACCGAAGTCGTAAGGCTAATTTTTATATTTTCCTACAACGCAACTGAAACATTTTGCCCGCTTATTTAATCGTAAGGAAATTAATTTTAACTCGGCAACATTAATCCATCATACAACTCCTTCAGAGCTATTAGTTAATTAATTATAATCAACGTAGGGAAATGATTTATTATTCTACCCAAACGCCTTAATAGCACGTAGCGCTCGTATAATGTAATTATTATTTATTTATAAGAAACTGGATTCCATTTAAAAACACATTGCCGCGTTGATGAGGGTATGTAGAATATAGTGCAGTATTGCACGAAAGTCCTCCTTAACAGTTGGCCGATCAGAGACACTTTTTTCTGTCTTGTTCATACCATATATCGCAAATATAGTAGTCTTCTATATTTTAAGGCAGAATATAACTTTCGTATAATTATTAAGCTACTACAAATTCAAATTCAAATGATATTTTATTCAAGTAGACTTTTACAAGCTCTTTTGAATCGTCAAATATTTTAAAATATTTTAAAAGAGTAACTAGGAGTTTCTTGCTGATTCTTCTCGTGGTTCAACTTGCTCGAACCAGTAAAAATAAGAGTGAAATGAAAAGCACTTTATTAAAAAGTGAAACTGAATTTTGATCTGCTGGCTAATCCTACTGTTCTTTTTTTATTGTCTTCTTCCATCTCTCTCCTTCCACTCATCTGTTTCTTTATATCACGATTAGTAAGTCAGGTTTATAGTTTTCATCAGAATAATAGCAACCACACGTGAAGCACTTTGTGGCTTCTAAAGGTCTGATAGTAAAAAGGTGATGAAGGAATGAGCTGGTCTTCGAGATAAAAAGAGAGATTCCCTTAATGTATGCTTGCATGTCAAATATTCTACTTACTGTTTCAGTTTAACCTTTTTAGTTACGATCTTTACCTGCAGCGTTAAATATTAAATGCTTGTATTAGAAGCGGGAACGATGGTTTGGTCGACCAAGAAATTGGTATGCCACGCAAGGTCGAATGTTGTTTGCACGTCAATTGGTTAAAAGGTTAATTTTTGCTTATTACACATAACCTTAATTACTAACAATAACCCTTAGTAAAATTTTCTTTAAGTAGGTACTGTCGTCCAAAATGGTAAAGCACGAGGGGTTCTTTATTGCACCCTTATATGACCCTTAGAAAAACCCGGCATGTCAGATTAAGATAAACATAGAGATACGTTTACAGTTCAATAATCTGATGAATTAAAGTTGACATAAGAAAATGGGAGAGTCACAAAGTTGTAAAAAAACATCAAGAAACATTCCAGTGCGCTTATTTTGATTAATTTGAAGCGTGTCCTTTAAGGATCACGGAAAACATATAATGTCAGTTTACATATCAATTATCTGACGAATGAAAATGGGAGAGTCACAAAGTTGTAAAAAAGCATCAAGAATCATTCGAGTGCGCTTATTTTGATTAAATTGAAGCATGTCCTTTAAGGATCACGGAAAACATATAATGTCACGATTTTCTATAGGCCATGTAGCGAAACCACCATGCGCTCCAGAACACCACGCTCCAGACGTTATTGACAATATGACCTAATCCGAACATAAACGTTTTTTGTTTCTGCGCCTAATCTACGTAATCCAATAGATCGCCACAACGCTTTAGTGACCACAAATTTAGCATCGCTGCCTCCCCTACTATTGGGTATCGTTGAAAAGAAAAATTATTTTCGTATCCCAAACAATCTACTGAGACCCAAACCTATGAATACGCAAGTAGCTTAAAGAAACGTTTTATGATTACAATTTGATAAGGAAAATCGGATATGATGATATTGGAATACAGATAAAAAAATTGAGTCTCTCTAAAATCTAGTGAAAAACATTAATTGGGGTACAGTAATCCCTCCTATAACACTGTAGACTTGTTCCGCGTTATAGGAAAACGCGTTGTAGGAGTATTTTTAATTTTTCAAAGATGTAAGTTCTAATCTATTGGATTAGAATTAAAAGATTTGGGATACGAAAATCGTTTTTTCTCAAACATGCTTGGAAATTTGAGCATTATTTTGACAACCTTCTTCGAGATAAAGCGAACTTGCTGGACTGGTCGAGCAGCGGCCGGCAATAGTTGTATGAAAATTCATATCTAAATAAATTACTATGTAAAATCATATTTGTCATGTAATTTAAAAATGGAACGATACAGTTGAATTGAAAAACCCCTACTCTATGAAGTCGGTTGAAAATTAATGGGTATAAAAATAATGCGTTCGATAATTCATAACTGTAAGAAATATTATAATTAATAAGATTCATAAGTTAGAGCAATTCAACTTTGTATCACTAACATAGTCTTCAACAATCAGGTTTAAGCATTTTCTTTGAATTTATACATAAACAAATCCGTAAGATGAAGTAATTAATCACGGATTTTCGGAAAAAAAAACATTTTCACAAAAAATAAGATAAAATAAAAAGTTTTCCACTCGCATCAGAACACACTCGACGTCAAACGGAAGTTAGTGATCGTTAACCAACATGGCGGCAAGTGTTTCCGACCTGTGACGTCATTAACACATTGATTGATGCCGCAAGTGTCGAGTAGTTGGGGTGACCATGTTTTTTGAAGTGAAAACTTCATTAGGCGCGTTAGGTATTTTTGAGATGGGAAAAACATTGTAGTCGCGACACCGTTACCGTTGCCGTAACGTGACACCAGTACATGCTCCTACAACCTATTCCTCTACTACCACTAAGTGGAATGTAATCTCTGTATTTTCAAGTCTTTACTCCTGGAGTGAAGTTATTTATACAAAACACACATGTACTTCGAAAGTGATATTTTAGAAAACAGGATTAATTTGAAATTTTTAACTTATCTAGAATGCTAACTATTACATGTCAAAAATCTATATCTATGCTAATATATAAAGCTAAAGAGTTTCTTTGTTTGCATCAGATTTGAAATATTCGGTGAGTGTATCGATGACGACGAAATCCCGGCTACAATCAGTTATATATATATATATGTATATATATATACATGTATATATATGTATACGGAAGTTTGTTTCTAAGGTAGGCAAGATAATGCATATATTATAAAAGTAATTGTTTCAACAATAAACTGACACATTTTTATTTACTATTATTATGCTGTTGTGTCAGTTTATTGTTGGGACAATTACCTATTTTAATGAATCTGGGGTAATTTCTTTAGTAGTTCTTTAGTTTGCAGTTGAAATGAGTCGGGGCGTTTGGGTACCAGCATCTCCCGCTCACTTATGATTAACGTTAAGTGGCAGCAATGCTGTCATCAGAACGTTTCGTTTGGTATGTGATTCTTCCCGGCGGCTTAAAACCCTCCTCGAAGGCCTGTAACGCATCTGTAGCCTGTTGGTGAAGCAAATATTCACTAGTAGTGACTTAGGTGAACCGCCTGCCCATTTGTCCCTTGTTTTATAAAAAAATATATATATTTCTAATCGTAATAGTGTTTGGAGAATATCCTAAGAGAACTAAGCGCTTGGTGTTACGAATAAATGAGAAAAAATAACACGAGTCAAGTCAAGCCAGCTTCCGAGACTTCTAACACTACGGAAAATGAAAAACCATATAAGTATCGACTTTTTCACTTTCATCTTAAAGCCTCCGAGAAAGATTTATCGATATATTTGTAAGAAGAATCTTGCACGGTTATGATACGTGAACTTACATAATACGAACTTTGGGTTATTTACTATTTACTATATTCTATTATCCTATAACATTATTCCCCGTTTCCGTTCCCATTCCCGTTCCGTTTCGACTCCACTACACAGGTGTACCTAGTGTGGAGACCGTCAGCAAAAAAAAATGGACTGTAATTTTATTATATTGTTAGTAAAGATTTTTTTATTACCTATTCACTTTCGCTTTGCCATTCGTTTTTTATTGTACAAACCTTGTCCTAAAAATAACGAACACAACAAAATAAAATTATCCAATTTTAGTGCTGGCGTTCGGAAGTTATGCACCCGCATACATTTCAGCGACTCGTTTTTATTTGAGACTATAAATTGAGATGTAAGCTATTGTATCGTTCAAGTTGGATCAAACTGCATACGTTGTGCAAATTTGATTAATATCGGTTAAGTTGTTCGCGGACAAACAACTTGACGCGTTATATATATATATATATATATATATGAAGATGGATTCCCTTAAAGTATTTGTTTATAATATTGATGACTGGCGCAATCAATCAAAAAACAAACGTTTTCCTGCTCGAACTCGTCACGTTGTTTGTCCGCTATGGACTCCTAAACTATTTAACCGATTATAAACAAATTTGCACACTGTGTGCAGTTTAATCCAACTTAAATGATAGCATAGTTTTCATTTTAATTTAACAAAGTTATTGCAGTCACGCGGGCGAAGGCGCGAGTTACAGCTAGTAATATTATAGAAAGTGGCAATCGGTTATCTTGCTAGATCTACTTGATTAATTTGTACATCGATAGACGTTTCGAATCAGTGTTAAATTATAAGCAATGACCATTTGATTTAGAAATACACGAAAGTATTGATTATTACCTTTGGACTTATATCCAATCAAGCAATAAGCTTCTTAGGCGGTAATACTCTGCGTATTAGAAACTACCAACGCCTTTAAGAATTGAAGCACTTTGCTAATGAAGGATAATTAATATAAGCTCTTCACTATTTGAAAAAAATATCCTTTTCGAAGATGTTTGTTTAATTCCGGTCCATAGTCGCAGTACTTAATGCGTATGTCGTATGAGTCGACTTTTAAACAGACGAGTGAATTTAATTGTCAAAAGTCTTGAATTAAGTTATATTCTGTAACACATCAGTGTTATCGTAATTAATGTTACAAATAGTAAATATTATTGCTTTTAGGGTTAAGCTGTGTACCTAAAAAACTTTAAAATTATTTTTTTGTCTGTTTGTTTTTTTGATTGGTTAAGTACTGTGTCTTTTTGCTTGGTTAGGGTAGGTACTGTTTGTCTGTCTGCTTGGTTAGGTTAGGTACCGTTTGTGTTTCTTCTTGGTTAGGTTAGGTACTGTTTAGTGCATTTTGTCTTTTTAATTGCTTAGAGACGACTATGCAATTTTAATGGCGTTTTCACAGAAAGATAAAGGAATCTTTGTTTTTATATCCTAGATATTTAGTTTCTACGTACCATCAAAACTTGGACGTTATCCCGGTCCAGTACCAGGATAAGCTTAAATTGCAGAAGATGTGTCTATGGGACAAGTTAAGATGACCAACTTTGGTCTAACGTCAATCCCAGAACTTCCACACTCACTCCAGTCTCATGACTAATGTCAATCAGTGACATTGATCATAAGTCACTGTTTTACGTGCCTGCCAAAACATCCGAGGTCTTCGGAGGTCGGATATTTGAAAATTTGTAAGAATGTGTTACACATCTATCAGCCTGCCGCGTTAAGAACTGTTAAACCTAGCGATCGACTCAAATGCTGGTCACTGATTAATTTACGATAGATAATAATAGAAAATGTAATCTTTTTAGAAATTTACTTATATCTAGCTAGAACATGGGACTCTTGTTTTTTTTTAATAAATAAACAAAAAAAAAGTAATCATCTCATTAATACTATATTTTATAACGCGTCAATTCTGTGTCTTTGTTAAAACTAGGGTTTTCAATTCTTTTGTGGGAATCATAATATCTTTTTCTATAAGTGCAGTATCTTATGTTACTCATTGTAATTTCAACTATGTGCCAACTAAAGTCCTGTCGTAATCAGTCCAGCCGTTTCAGAGTTTATCCGTACCAAACAGACAGACCTCTAAATCTTGCAAATATTAGATACTTTGGAGTTTATCTGCATTTTTTAATCCGAATTAGATCATAATCATTTCAATCACAACAATAATTTGAGCAATGGCAATTGAATTCGTTTTATTTATAAGTATTTTATAATAATTGGAGTAATATATGATTGTTAAATAAAGGATATATAAAAATTATTACGAGCAGGTATAGTTTTGTAGCAGTAGTTGAAATAAAACTTATTTGTCTTTTTATCCACTTTGTTTAACCTTTTCTCCTATTATTTTGTATAAAAGTAGCTACTTATAATTATTATATTATAATGAAAATCAAAGCGTGCTGTGACAAACAAGTCAATATGTAAGTACTTCTTAGCATAAGTCTTGTGCTTTACGCCGTACTAAATTTTTAATCTGCTGCTACTGACAATAAAATAGTTCTGTATCTGTAACTTTTTTCAAAGGAGCGCTGAATTTATTTACTTGTTCATTCAGTATACTTTATTGACTAACTGGTATTTGTGTATTATCATTTATAACATTAAAAGTATTTTCCTTATTAGAACAAAGAACATCACTACGTCTTAAATGTTGACAAGATTAAGTATCGCTAGAAACATTGTCGGCACTATTAATTTATGTTGCCATGTAAAACAAACTTAAATTATTCAAATGTTTAAATAAACAACAGGTTTGAGTTATTCTTCTTTCAAAAATATAAAATGATATAATTCTTTTAATTGAAGACATTTTAATTTGTATTCGGTTGAACAGAGAAAACCTCGAGATGAAAACATCCCAAAGAGGTTGATTGTGGAGTAGCTAATTAAAAGTTTGGAGGGCACCAAGCGATCTGTGCAAGTGCCCACTAAAATATATTAAAAAAAAATGATTTAAATTCATTACAGAAATTTAATTTTTCTATTTTAAATTTTATTATCTGACATATTTAATTTCTCTTTAAATTGATTCATCGGGCTCTTATTATATCCGCGAGTGCAATTATCGTAACGTAAATTCATTCATTTTTATGAACAGTTAATAGTTTTCCACTTTGGGAACTTGCCTTTTATCTGTAATAGCTTTTTTGATTGAATCCTTTAACTCCTTCTCATTTAAAGTCTCTATATCCAATTGCAAACCAATCTTGTGGTGAGCATATTTCTCAACATTGTACCACTGGTCTACCAACATTGGAATACCAATAACTGGTACCGCAGCATCTATAGCTTCGTCTGTAGATTGTAAGCCACGCACAAATTGCTCGAATCCATTAACATTCCTATAGAAATAGCGTAAACAAATATTCAAAAGATGTACGGAGATCCATAATGCTATTGTCCCACGCACTTCCAATACAAGCTTATAAGCTCAGTGGGAATGGAAACAGGAATATTAGGCGAACCTAAAAATACTCCTACCAATTCTTCAAATTCAAATGATATTTTATTCAAGTACACTTTACAAGCTCTTTTGAACCGTCAAATATTTTACAAACTACCACTGATTCGAAAGAGACAAGCCCGAGAAGAATCAGCAAGAAGCTCGTTCAAAAGATAAGGTATTGTTGCACTCATTTGTAACAGAAACTCTTAATTTAATTAAGAGAGAACATTAGACTACAATATTATACTGTTCTTTAAAAAAACAAAAATATTTTGCTCCTTGTTTGCTATAACTAACATGGCATCTTTCAAGGCAAGGTCGTTGTCAGCCGTTTGTGAAATGCGCCACATCCTCAAAGATCTCGGGTTGCTCACGCCATTAGTTTTGTTTCTTGTAGCCAACTCCGGCTAACTGGGTGTCCCAAGAATCAGATAATGAACCGAAGTAACCTAACTCGTTGTCACTACAGCGTCCTTTTAAAAAATTAACTCAAGAATTGACTTTCGGTTACACTGGAGGACACGGTCTTCACGCATTCACACACATTCTCCACTTCTTCCCTAATTTAAATTACACGCGACATTTTTTTTATGTTACAAGGGTCAAACGAAGAGGTGGTAAGTGACTAAGGACGCTCATGGACATCTGCACCACAAGAAGGCTCGCAAATATATTGCCACCCTTTAAATAGGTGTTTAGGCCACCGGGAACTCTCACAAACGGAACGAAACGTGACAATAATACCATCACTTGACGTGACAGTTTTGCCGCCACTTCAGGCCGATCTTATGTGATTAGCCGCCGAGCTACTGTTACCCGGACACGCTGTGCCGACCCAATTGGGTTGCTGACCGAAGAGCAAGCGTGATGCTATGCTTTAACATACAAGATTTCAAAAACACATAGACTGTTCGACATAAGGAATTAAAAGTTTATTTACGACCGCCCAGCGTGTACTCGACCTAACCAGCTAACTTTAACTTCCCGAGTTAGAAAATGTAAATAAAGATTTCGGGTCTAAAGTTAGATTTGATTAAATGTTAAGAGTAAATATCTCAGCGAACTGCCAATACAAACTTCGCTAAACTTGTTACTAACTTGACAACTTGATTTCGTATTAAAATAGTTGAGCATTTTAAAATATCGCGTATTTGTGACCTTTTACTTTGTCGTCTTGTAAATGTGAATAGCTACATACATACTGTACCCATTTCTACTACTAAAACAATTACATGTAGAGATAAATTTTGTTGATAGGAAATGCTAAATATCACTAGGAAATTATTATGAGCGAAATCGGACAACAACTTTTAAAGTTATTTAACAAAAACCTTTATCGCGTATCAGATACGGAATCCTCCTATATAAGAGTGTCTTGACACGATCTTGTTACCTTTTTTTAATATTAGGTATCCTTTATGATGTACTATATTCTCGTTAAATTAAAAATAACTGGTACTAGTGGGCGTAAAAATATTTTGTTCACATTTGTCCTGAAATAAATTTAAAACGTTTAATAAAGGTAAGGTCATTCAAAAATCCAATTATGATGTAAAGGATTATTTGAATAATGAAAAAACTTGGAATATATTGGTCTCATCGTGTGTGAATTATTGTGAAATGGTGATACCAAAAAAAATACCCTACTGAGTTTGGTGCCGGGTCTTCTGCGTGCAGGGCGCGTTGGAACATTTGTAAACTTAACTTTTAACTCATAAAATTTATCACCAAAGGTACAATGACTTAAAAAATATATATTATTATTATACACATGACGTTCATAAGCACTGTAAAGTCTATATAAATATACCATTTTTAACTTTGAATATTCTAGTTAAGCTATAAGTTGGTTGATTTATGGATTTGAACCCTTTATTTTCCCATCTTTTATTCCGTAGGGTATGTAAAACGTATTTGTGCACGTGAACTTGTTCGACTGGCAAAAGACACGTGCAAATTGACGACGAATTCTATTCTCTCGGACAATTCCCACAGTGTCGATGGCAATAGCGTTTCGATAGATCGACGATCGAGGCGACCACGAAAAAAGTAAAAATGGGATATTACAGTCGAATTAAAAGGCAAAAATTTCTTTATAGACGTTGGTTCTCCAAAACGTCTTAGGGGCCGTTCAAGTCTTGCGTAACGCAATTTGGGGGGAGGGTAGGTGGTCTTGCATACTAAGCAAATCATAATATGACAACATAAAGAGTGTGATCTTATTTTTCCTAAAATAAGATGTATAAGATGATCCATGGGCTGAAGTTCCGTGCCATTGTTATTTTTTTATCTTCTTCAGTTTATTTTGTCATCATCGATTTCATTATTCTTCTACAGTTCTAGTTAAACTAAAAGTAGAAAATTGTATCGGTTTGGAAACATGGGAGCGGGTAACTAATTCCCTAAAAAAGGTTAAATTAATATCTGTATAATCGACCAAGAAATTGGTTTGCCGTGCTATGGCCGAATGTCGTTTGCACGTCAATTAGTTAAAAGGCTTATTTTCGCTTGTTAAGCATTACGTTAAGTTCTAAAATAACCCTTAACAACAATTTCTTTAAAATCCTAAAACACTTTCTTGGTCGACCATACCTATTGGCACAAATTCAGGAATAACGAAAAAGATAGGCACCCTACCCGCATTGAAACACAAATACTTTATACTTTCATTGCTCCCTTTGGGTGAAAAACATGGATTCGCTGCTCAATGCTGAGTAATCAATATTTCTTTTGTTATCCGTTTCTTATCTGAGAATCGCGACTTCTTCCACGTTGGATACTACGATTTTGTTCAATTACGGTTCTAAGTCTTTTGTCCGAAACCTGCTTTGCTGTGGCTAAAACTGCAATGAGCAGACTATAGCGTATTTGGCAGAATCGAAAAATTTCTAATAACACCAAGAAGGGACTAATCCAAAGGCTGATTTTCTCCGTATTTCTCCATGTTACCGAATCATGGACTATACAGGCAACAGAACGTTAGAAGATAGACGCACTCGAAATGTGGTATTGGAGAAGGATGCTTGGAATACCATGGACTGCCAAGAGAACCAACAAATCTATTCTCGATCAACTTCACATAAAGACCAGCCTCTCAACTATATGTTTTCAAAGAATACTTTTCTACTTTGGTCACGTTGCTTGCCGACTGCCAGATAAAATGGAAAAATTAATGCTGGTGGGAGAGGTCAACGGTAAGAGACCCCGTGGCAGATCATCTAGCCGCTGGTGTGACCAGGTTACGGCACTCACGGGGTTAGCAATAACAACTGCACTGAGAGAGGCTGAAAACCTAACGAACATTTTCTGCGTTGACTCTATCCCTGTGTATTAAGAAGAAAAGGAGAAGACGATGGAGCAGGGGCTGGATAAAGTTAAGAGAATAAAAATAAATAAATATGGAATGCAAAATAAACTCTTTTTCATTAATGACGCCATTATTTTCCATGTCACTACTGAAACCAAGCTTACCTACCTTCTTCCAGCATGTTAAAACAACAACTAGCCTTTTTTTTTTTCAAACATCACGGTAGACGTTCAAATATATTTGTCAAATACGACTTCAATGTAATTTTTCATCAAAAAAAACACATAGATTGTTCGACAAACAAATATACTATTAATCTCTGTATTTATAAATATAAATAAAAACTTAAGAACGTTGTTATTTCGGTATACAAAAAAAAGTGAAGGTCTGCTGGCAAAATTTGTAATAGTTATTCTTTTAAACAATTAATCTGAATAAATTGACATCGTATCGGTTTAGAAAAATGAAAACTGACAACAAATTCTGCAAAATTCATTCATGGAATGAATTTCCTGGAAAATTACTCGTATAAAATAAAGAAGCTATATTTTGGAACTGTTATATTTCAGAGCAGTCGAACGAAGACCTTGACAGACACTGTGGATTCAGAGTAATGTTCACAAGTATCTACTACTGCCAAAAAAATTAATATTTCTGTAGAAATTAACGTTTTTTTAGCAAAAAAAAACAAATTTAAGAATTAAAATTAACTCAAAAACACTCAAAGTTGTCATGACGTCACTATATGTTAACCTTGCGTTCCACTATCCACGATCGCAATCGTCGAATATCGACAATTTAAATTAGCACTTTAAAACGTTGCGATCGCTAATTGGAACGCGGTTATACTATACGGTAACGTCATACGCTCTGCTGGGTGTTTTAGCTATCATGGCGGATTATTGTATTTTGTAGTTTTAACTAGTTTGCTGAAGAGTTCTCGAAGATCTATCTCATTTTAATTTCAAAGTATTGTTTAACAATTTATAATTGCTCTTGTGAACATCGTTCGGGTTCTTGGAGGTTAAATCTATTATATTATAATTGGACCTATTTAATAATCTCTATTTTTAAGTTTTTTTTTTTTGACAACTGTTAAATATACTTCTATTGTATGTTTAATATTCTCTTAACCCTTCCGGTTAAGATTTATAAAGCCTGCTCAGCGGGTCGGAATTCTAAAATAATTCTTACTAATTTTGATGCGTTCTTTTTCCACTAAAATATTGAGTTTTGTGTGAACTCAGAGTATAATGACTTAGAGTAAAACAATTTAATGAAGCCGATTTATTTAAACTTATATTAACTATCCAGAAGGATACTTATATATATAATATATAATTTATATAATATATATATTATATATATAAAAGCAGAGAACTGCTTTTCATGACATTACGCAAAATAAAGCTGCCTCTTGAGTCTAGTCTAGTCTAGTGCTTAGACGACCTTACTATTCGCATTATCTTCTGTCATAACCTGCCTGCTTGCTTATAAAATTCGCCGTCTTATAAATGATATTTGTTTTCTAATGTTGGGTTAGAAACAAAATACATTGATAAGTATAATTAAATGATTAGATTGTTTGCAAAACACGTTACATAAGGTTTTAAGGGACACATTTTACTACTTAAATTATTAATTTCCTTTTTAATAGTTGGATCAAAAACACTATCGAAATCACGTCCGACTTGCGCATGATTAGATTACAACAGTTTATTACGTTCACATTTTTTGTTATCAAGTTAATTAGTTGTTTTTTCTGCTTCGGTACTTTTATCTGTGACTAGATGTACCCCACGACTTCGTCCGCATGGACCACTTTTATCACTAAATGGTTAAAATATTCATTAAAGGGACCCATCAAACGAAACAGTGGCCATATAATTGCTGTCGCCTAAAGGTGCACAAACAATTTTTTCGGGTTTAACTATCTTCCTGAAAACTTTGTTTAGGGCCTTCCAGATAAAGCTGTAAATTATTAATTTCATCTCTAATGGCTTGTTATAATAGACATGTTAAAGAGGCGGCTAGATGAATATTTTTGGTCACCGTAGTGCTTCCACGACGAAGCAAACTAAGCACAGGGCACTACCTTTTCTGAAAAAGTTTAATTTTTTTTTAAACTTCATAATTTAGGATTGGACTATACCAGAAGCGCTGTTAAAATTACAGCCAGCGATTTATATTTTGCACGTTTTCAACGCACCACTTCAAATAGTAACAATGATTGAGCAGCGGCGGTGAAAAATGTAACCGGGGAGACACTTAAAATATTTTTTGTATAATATTTCGTTTAAAACAACAATCGTGTGGTATAATGTTAACACATAAACTCTCGCGATTATCTATACTATAATTAATACTTCTTCAAGTTTCAGACGATACGGTGATCGTTTTATTCACGTTTTCTCTTCGTTAATCTGATGTAATGTCCATAAAATGGCCGGTCGCACATCTGCGAGGTTGCCGCGCTTTCTACGTAGTGCCACTTGACTCCGTACTACGCTTTTTGCGAACGCGCTGTGCAGAGTTAACAATCCTTAGAGTGGGCAATCGTTATGTATTTATTTATTTACTAGTTTTTGCCAGCCTATTTTGTCCATGTATTATTAGTTTCTTATTTTAAACTTATTACGATATCTTTAGGTGGTTGGTGGTGGCTGGTTTTCTTGATTTTTCGCTCATATTTGAGTTTTTATATATATACCTTATACATGGCTATTAACGGACAAAAACGATTCACTTATAACGCGGATTTACATAGTTACCGAGTCAAGTGAATGATGACAAAACTCTTAAAATAAATACAGTCAAACTTTTATTAATCTTTTATGCCAATGGTACATTTCTAGTCGATTCATTTGCATAAAATATTTTCATAAACCTTTTTTTATTCGAAAATGTGATTATCCTTCTCACAATATAGAAATTATCAAGTAAATTATGACAAAACTTTGAAAATAAATATGGTCAAACTTTTTGCCAATGGTATGTCTTGAGTCGATTCATTTGCAAGCCAGTGTATATACTTAGAGAACAAAATTAGCTGAGTTTTACCTGAACTTCCATAAGAAGAATATGGGGGGTCCTCCCCACCCCAGAAAAAACGGTTTTCTATGTGCCCTTCCCCCCCCCCCCCCCCCCCCTCACCTCCAGTAGCCTGCTCTACAGTAGTGATCGCAATTCGAAAGCATAAAATTCGTTTCATAATGTCAGTTTTTTTTACTTGTTTATCGGTTGTTCTAAAAGTGAAATGATTAACTATATTTTTAGACAAAAGCAAATTAAACAGGTTTTAATTGAATATACCTCGAACTGATAAGCGTACTGACGAAAGCAGTGTTAGCAGATAACTATGTTGTTATATTATTTTCTCAATCTAACACTTCATTTTAAGGTAGAGGTAGAGTAATGAATTCAAAAATTAGTAGAATAGATTTCCCCTAAAAGTACAATTTTATATTATCTTTGAAGTGTGTCGATATAAAAACGATCAAAGAATTATACAATATTTGTTAAGATTAATAATTTACAAGATTTGTAGTTTTGTAATGACTTAAAGTACTCCCAAAATTTATTCAGTATTGTGGATTAAATTCAAAGTGCCCGTAAAACAGAAATAATTAAAAGCAACCCCGTTTTCACCAAACTCACCAGAACTAATCAATTAGATAAGTGAAAATTTCATAATAAAACAGTATACGTTGATAACCTGTAAAGTCGTGGCTCACGACTATTTTTTTTAATTCACTTTATAATACGTTTGCCGTGACTGTGACGTCACTTCCGCCAGCATGTGGTGCTACATCCCTAAAGTGCTTTACTCCTTAAGCGCGTGAGTGCGGCGTGCGCCCTCACGTAGGAGCGGTGCATATCATAAGACTATTATTATATTATTTCTAGATTGCGTATCCGCAAATGAATGATTTTATTATACTGTATTTGTAGATTAGAATTTAGATGTTTCATTGCGTAAACCGTTTTTTGACATCTCAAACTTATAACTTTTTAAGCATATAGTATATATATTATGAACAATTAGCAAGACGTCCTAAATTTAGAATGGAATATTTTCAATTTTGTCTTAAACTACATGTATTCGTTTTAGATAAATCGTGCAAATTAGAAAATAGTATTTGCTTTCAACATCAAATAAATACTGTATTTCATGACATCTTTACAAGGTTTACATCAATTTGACAATTTAAACGCCCGAATTAGTAACGTCAAAAATCGATTTACGCAGCGAAAGACTTTAATTATGTTATTGTTATTAATGTTTGTGCCTTATTTTATAAAGTGATACTTATTTTATATTTAGATATCGAGAGCGTAGTGTATCTGGTGGTCGATTAAACGGCCCGTGAGATAAGGCGGTAAAGTTCCAAATACCTAATATTTTTATGGCATATATTATGTACTTGTTACAATCTATTGTAGGTTAAGAAATACGACTGTGGCTGTGTTTTGTTTGTAACATAGCAAATAAGAAATCATAGTCATTATATATAGAATTACTTATTATATAAAAAAGTAACAATGTTAATTTGAAAAACAATTCATATTCATCCATCTATACTTTCTTAAAATGTTTAAATGCTTCTATAACAATTGAAATTGTTCTGTAAAAGATGGGTACTGTACGCAACGACTTTTAATTACATCACAATTCACATGTTGTCTACATTACTAATGAAGCTTTGTAAAATGATGTATTTTAATATATGTTATTCAGGTATTTGTAAATAATATAGTCTTATGATTTATTTGAAAAAGTCACATCATCAACTATAATTTTTAATGCAAACGAACCAAGTTTCTTATACTCGCTACGTTACTTTTTCTTTTCTACTTAATCTGTCTTTAAGTGTACCCATTAAGTACAAATTTTCGTGGGAGAAAAGCTTTTAAAACATTTTACTTTATAGTAATTAGATAACACTTAAAAATCGAATAGATGAAGAGCATCATCTGTCAAAACTAGAAAGTCAAAATAGTCTCCTTGCGCCAATTAAAAAATTGTCTCCTTTTGGTAACCAAATAGGGATTGTGTAAAATTACGCTCACCACTTAAGACACGAGCTAAAACTCGCAAATTGTGCTGGAAAAATTCACGACTGGTGGACAATCCGACATATAGGAGTGTAACTAGTTTCCTCACTTTTGATATATTTATAGATTTAATAGTGACTATGATTTTTGCCAGATATACCCGACTAGAAAGATAGCATGCCGCAGTGCCAATTTGAGCTTGCTTGCTTTATTTTCAGGTTTGTCTCAAAACATAAAGCAAGCAGGTATTTATGTACCTATTTAATATGAATTTACGTCCGCAGCAAAATCGTATTTAATAAATACCTTTGTTGTTATTTGGTAGTTTTATTTTCCATGAAGACTGTCAATGCCTACATATCCTATATCCTAATCGTTCTATCCTATCCTAAACAAAATGATTGTTTAGATGATTTATAACTTAAAGCCACGTGATTCTCTTTGCGAAAAAATTAAAGAGATAGGTATAATTACAGTTGCTTCGCAGTATATACTTTTGTGATATGTAATTCTTAATTTAATTTGTAATTACTTTTTAATTAATATTTTAAACTATTTACGTGTAATATGTGTGGGCCCCAGATGCCTGTGAATAAAGATTTTATTTATTTTTATTATTATACATTTGCCAGTATTATATTTGGTAGGAAAAATATTAATTATAAAAAAACACACAATTGTGATATACAAGATAGGTAAACCAGAGGCAGGAATAAACTTTTTAACACCGTTCCTGCGTCTGCGTAGGGTACAGAAATCGTTGTGGGCGCGAGTATACGATTCTTTAACAAAATTCCAAATGGAATATTAAATTTATCTCTAGCTAAATTTAAACCACATGTTAAAAACCCGATTAATGGTAAGACGTATTATACTGTCGAAGACTATATTCAAGATAAAACTTCATGGAGTTGAGAGTCGCTCCAGCTTTGTAGTTGATAACACTTAACATGCAAAAACGTGAAAAACTCATTTCTGTAAGAACTATTTTTAAGAGTAGCTAACTAGTTCCTTGCTGATTCTTCTCGTGGCTCGACACTTCCTAATCAGTGGAGGCTTTTAAAATATTAGACCGTTCAAAAGAGCTTGTAAAAGTCTACTTAAATAAAATATCATTTGAATGGCCCGGCGTGAGGCTAGGACGCTAAGGATATGCATTGCGGGCCTCCGTCATTTCATCATGTTACATTACAAGTTCTTACTATCTATACTAATGTATAAAGCTGAAGAGGTTTGTTTGTTTGAACGCGCTAATCTCAGGAACTACTGGTCCGACTTCAAAAATTCTATCAGTGTTTATCTAACACTTATCGAGGAAGGCTATTATAGGCTATATATATCATCACGCTAAAATTTTCCACCTAGTTTTACGCGGACAATGTCGTGGGTGGATAAGTCGTATAATGAAAGCCTCGAAAGCTCAATGGTAGAAGGGGTGGACTGTAAAACGTAAGGTATCCGTAATGTGAGAAAGAGGTACTGGTACCCGGACGCGCCGGCCCAATTCGGCTACAAGCATGGCGCTACCTCTAATTGAGATCAGCGCGTTCAAACAAACAAACTCTTCAGCTTTATATATTAGTATAGATACAAGCGCAAGATCACCTAATATGAATTCTCGAAAACCGCGGGACGTACTATGACAAATTTTTTCAAGGAGGTACTCCATAGTTAGTAGACATTCTCCAAGAAAGAATTTTTGTATAGGGCTAGATTATGGCTTTCGCAATTTTAAGCGGACGTAACATTTGGTCATTTATATATGGCCAGGAAATAAATTTATATCCAAAAAGGAGACTTTTATATTATTTTCAACTAGCTCTTGTCCACGACTTCGTCCGAAATGAAACTGATTAATTTCTTCATCAGCATTATATATAGCATCAGCTATCTCACAGCGAAAATCAAAAATCAGTAAAGCCATTTAGTAGAAACAACAAAAAAAGGCACACAATTTTTTTTTATTATATATAAAGTATATACGAAGTACATATATGCATTAAATAACTGACTTTTATGCCACTGATACAAACAGACACTTCGTTTGACTCACCTTCAAGCCATCCACCTTCGTTTGACACTTTTCGGAAACTGCACAACAAGCTCGAAGAAAATGCTTTGTTCTAAAAGTTATGTAGGCACAAGCACATTTTTTTTTATTTTTAAGATTTATTATTTTATGTCTTACTAGCGGACTCGATAGATGGTGTCTTATCCAAAATTAGGCTCGTCTCATATTAACCAGTTAGCCGATCTCCTTAATGTCTCTTCCATAAAACGTGACACTGGCAGAATGATTTATTAAATAATAACATCACATGACACGTCAGGCGAAAGGTCTAAAGAATGTCATCTGTTTTAAGTATTCTGAAGATTTAAACCTGAATTTTTAGGGCCTTTGGTTGCTTTAGCGTTTTTATACAGCCATGTAAATTTTAGCATCTGTTTAGATTGGAGTGTACGATACTAACCACAATTTGTTTGGCAAGAAGTGACGTCATGCGCTCTGAGAGCTGTTCGGTGTTTCGTGATTTATATTTTTAAAATATTAAACAATATAAACAAAGTTTTAGTAATTCCACTTGATTTATATAATATTAAAAGCTCTATTAACTATACAGGACAAAAATTTCTTAGGTATATGTAAGTCGCAACTACCCTATTGAATGAAGAGGGTATAGCGATACACTCGCGCCACCACGGGACTTTAAAAACTTATGTATCTTTAAATTTTATCCTTTACTACTGCTTGATGATGAACTATATAAAAACTGTTATTCTATATATACATAAAAATCAATGGATGTTCTTTACTTTCGCTAAAACTCAGAAACGGCTGTACCATTGAATACGGTGTGTTTTGTTTTATTCCCCTTATTTTCGGGAAGGGATAAAAGAAAATAAAAAAAGGAAATGTAAGAGGTATTTAGGAGATTTCATCCCTATTTTAGAATACCTTAAATAAATGAATTTCTTACGAGATACATATAAACTATCGGCTAGTGTTATATATTATGAGAATACGAAAGTAAATTTTACCAAAATCTAAGAAGTTATAATAGCTCAGGTGGGAAATCGGGCCGTCCCGAAGATTACTTTTCTTTTTTCTATGTTAATATATAAAGATGGAGAGTTTGTTTGAATCTCAGGAACTACTGGTCCGAATTAAAAAAAATCTTTCAGTGTTAGATAGCAGATCTATCGAGAAATCATCACGCTAAAATTAAATCTAGACGAAGTCGCGGGCACAGCTAGTATAAATATAATTTCCAAAAAACACGATTTACATAAAGAAATACTAAGCAAAGCTCTGTCGTGTTTGAGAGTCGAACCAGTAGTTTCGAACTTTCTGACCCACGATCTAATCACACTTTCCTTCGGACACTGATTTAGGGTACGGTTTTAATCTATCCCTTCTACCTTTAAGCTACCGAGATTGACATAATTTACGTGATAATTTTGCAAATAAGACACAAATTTTATTATCAATACTATATTAACAGCATTTGCTATACAATAAAATATATGTAAACGTCTGTCGAACATTTATTAAAACAATAAAAATATATATTTAGAGAAAAAAGCCACTGTAATGGGTTTGTGATATTTCAAAACTTTAATCGATTCGTGGTGTAGCGGTTATCACATCTGCCTAACACGCAGAAGGTCCCCGGTTCGATCCCGGGCGGAAACATATTTTTTTTCTTAGCATAGTATAATTAAAGTTTATAATATAAAATGCAATTAAGGTTTACGCTTGAAAATTATTAGACGACTTTATTTTAACATTATAGACATGAGGAATGTCTATATATTCTAAACATAACTAGGCTAGATAGATAAAGAGATTCATAGGGAGTTCTAGCCATAATATGAGTAGAGTAGAGTAGGGCATAGAGTAGAGTAGGGCGTAATTTAGTCACTGGCTGGCATTGCCTCCTACTCGAGCAAAGTCAAAGTCAAACACTACTCATTAACAGGACTGGTAAGCAGAGAAGTCTGCAGAATCAAATTTTATTTTAAAAAAAATTTAACAAATTATAATTGAATTGAGAAATTTGCCACAATAAAATTGAAATTAGTCAAGAGACTTGAAGAATAAACAAAACCTGATTACTTATGGGAAGTACAACTTCTTGAATGCCATTCTCTGGCAACTGAATGGCTATTTAGGAGAAAGATCTGGCAAGTACTGGATGTAACTACATACAATAACACTTTTTCTATATCACCAAACGGGCAGATAAAGAGCACTATAAACTTATTTTTCAAAATTTCTCATAATGTCTGTTCCGCAGACAACCAGACAGATAAGCAAACAAAAAGTTTTAATTTGTGGTTTTATTACAGATATATCATAAGTAGTCAATAGCCGTGTGCCGACTGAACGAGAAGCCTGACGAGGCAGCCTCGGCCGTTTGCCGCTCAACGTTTTTCTTTTGGAGCACGTGTATTTAATCCTCTATAAAATTAGTCCACCAATTCTTGTCTTCTTGTAATATTCGTGTAATTGTGACGTCACTTAAAATAAAGGGCTGCAGCTGAAAATCAGCGCTGCGTGTCAAAGTGTTCTTATGACACGCGGGACTCGCTGAGCTGCTTTGCCTATTTGTATGCTGCTGTTATATTTCTAAATATAATTTTAACGTTTATTGTTTGTACTTTTATATATTTTACAAATATGCAGTTACAAATAAAGCTTTTCTTTCTTTCTATTTTCCTCGGAAGAGGCACATCCTGATTGATTGAGAAATTTGCCTTGCGGGGCTTCCTCGCGAGGCTGCTCGGTTAATCAGGAAACGACTATTGAGTAAAACAATTCTGTTTTGCGGTGATAAACAAATACATTAATTTTAATTATTAGTTTAGATTTTGTATACCAATATTGCACCCGGTCCAGGCGTTCCAGTTGGCTTGAGGCGGACTCCACGACACGACCCCAGAAAGAGTCGGTCGGGCCTCCCTCATCGCTTTCACCCTGTCCACTTGCAGCAGGGTGACTCCTTCCGCGCCCCCTTCTTGTGGTGGGGGTCTGTTCACATCGATTGGAGTTATATCTAGCTCTGAAATGAGACGGTGTTTATTAATTTTAAGTCTACTGATTTCTGAACCTCTATCCTGTGATGGTGGTGCCTTCCTATCGATGGCATTGCTCTAATTTGCCAAATGTAAAAGAAAAATTGACTTGTTAATGTCTTATAAATCGATGAACGCCGGCTACACGCACGTAAAAGCATGACTCAATGTCACGTTCCGCCTGAGTCGACCGTGCAAGCGAAAGCGCGGATGGAGAGGCACGATAGGTCTACGCTTTCGGCGTTATCACTTAAATTTATCGTTCATAAGCAAACTTTACAGACATTCATTTTTTTTTTTTTGATTGAATTGCCAGATTTTTAGAAACTATAATAATAGAAAAATTATATTAAAAAAAACATTTTAGTATTTAATGAATGGCTTTGCGCTTTGAATGAGTTAATTCTGAAGAACGATCTAAGACTTGACCAACGAAATAGTATGACTGAATTATATGATAAAAATTGAGTCAAATAAATTTAATACCCTGTAAGGTCTCTTCCAATTGACTTTCTAGTTCAGGACTGATCGCCACCGGATATGGTTTCATAACACCTTCCATTGACCTGAATTCATAAATAAATATATAAATACATAAGACTAGACGACAAATGGACATCCGGTCCTATAGTAGACAACTTAATGCCTGTGTTATAGGTAACAGACGCCTTTTATACATTAATATTTTTTGTAAATACATTTTTTTTTTAAAACTAAGGTTGTTTAAGAACGAGTAATATATATTTACACTGTTTTTAGATTATTTGTCAATTGTGATTATTAAATGCTTAAGATATCAGGTAAAGGCAGGATATCAAAGCATATGAAATATATTTCGGGACTAAAAAGTCCTACAAGGATTACTTATAGTACAGCTCTGTCCGTCCGTCCGTCTGCGGGCAAAGTGGTACCCTCCCTAATATTTCCAAAGTATTAAATGTAGGGACTTGAAATTTTTCTTGTTGTGAGAACATGCAAAAAAACTAATTAGGAAAATTATTTGAACGAAATAGACAATTTTTGAAGTTATTTATACAAATACCTGTATCGCGTAAGGGCTGGCATGTCCATATTGGTCAAAAGCCCCAAAAGGTAAGCAGAGATACAAAAAAAATGTACGGAACCCTTCTATATTTATTAAACACATAAATATAAGTTAATCAAGTCAATTTTAGGGAAGGCACTAGCCCCTATGATACGCGTTTACCTAATTTAGGCGTTAGGGTTCAAGTGTCAAATGAACACTTATTTTTAGAAATAAAGATTTCTTATAAAAAAAGTGCACATACTTGTCCTTTTTAAGGGTCCCGCTGAAGGCCTCGATCACACCGAGATGATACAGCTGTCTCACTAGCGACAGTGCGCAGGATTTGCTCGCGGTTTGCTTGTTGGAGGCCGTTTCGCGTCCGGTGACATTGCGGCCGAGTTGACGTACGAATATCGTCATTTCACAGCAGAAACTCCTATTGCATTGGTAATAATCAAAACTATTAAAGTAAAAACAGATTATAACATAGAGGTTGTGTTCCTAGACTGTTGACTTGACTACTGAAAAAAAAAAACTTTAAAAAATAATCGTCCTTTATACATGTCTTTAAATGACGATGGTGAAGGGAAATCCATTTTTTTTTAATGTACGTAGACAATACGGTAGGTATACAGGTTGTAAAAGGCATCGTACTGCAAACTTTGTGATAAGGCTACATTTAATGTCCTAAATAAAATCACAAAAATCATTCATCAAGGTAATGAGAGCTTACAGATATTGCCATCCGCATCCCGTTCTTGAGCGCGCAATGTATCGCGAATATTAGGAAGCAATCGTCAACAAAATGTTGACGCGCAAAAACAAGTCCCGCGCCGCGCTACCCCTCTTATGTACTTTTAAGTTTTATTTACATTGCGGTTTGATGTAGAAATTGGTTTCCGATTTAAAATCGTATTGGGACAGATAGCAATAATGATATAATACAGTATTCAGTTAAAGAATAGGTTAAAAAAATTGTACATTTCAAGAAAAAGCCGACGAAAAATTTCACCATTCAGAATCATGTACTGAACCCATGGGATGCGTATCCGGTACGATGTCTTTTACATCCTGTATAATATGATTAAACATACATAAGATTAAAATATTGTTCTAATTTTTACTGCTAAAAGCTATATCGTTTAAAAATTCTATCTTATTCAGTATTACCTCTGTGTTGGTAAAGGATAAAAAATCTACAGTTTTATTTGCTTATTTTATACTAGTATAAAAAAATAAAAGAATCTTTTCTAGTAGAGTAGATGTATAAAAATATTTTATCAACCATTATTTAAAAAAAATTATAAAACCATCTGTCCTTTAGCCCTTGTTATGGTTTTTTTTAAAATCTACCAAACAAATTAGATTTCCTTTTGAATTGACGAATTTCTCTATTAAATAAAAACGTTATATCGGGAGTATATCAGTCAACGCCACTGCGTATGATTTTCAGTGGAAAACGACTAAATCATATATTTCTTCGATATATAATTTGAATTCGTAAGTTTTTGAAGGGGTTCGGAGTCAGAATTGAATTTGACCTCCATCGACTTAGTTCGACTGAGTTCGACCTAGTAATAAAATATAATATGCGATATAACGAACGACCGCGATGACGAACGAACGCGCTTATCAAAAAGTCAGTGTGCGTAATGAAATATTGATTTCAAAGGAAATTTACAATAAAACAGGCAAAATACGTTATTTGTGGTGATCATTAAAACAGAATAGTTTAGGTTATTATAAAAGGTACTCTTAAAAAAAAAACCAATCCTTGCCTAGACAATCTCACACTTAATCGTCTAAAGATTTAAGATTCGCTCGCAAAAATTACAGAAGTTGTTAACAATTAACTGAAACAAAAGTTATTAACAATTAGCGATTAAGAATTATCACAGAGAGATATATCATTGATAGAGAATGTAACACTAAATTTAATGGGTTTATAGCCAATGTATATTATTCGGTAAATACTATATATTAGCTAGTATGACATTTAAGCGGAATTCAAAGCTTTGAATTTAGTTTAAGTATCCTGGTAATTTTTAACACGAAAATTATTTTCATAATTTTGTGTCAAAAATCTGTTGAGCATAAGATGCTTCACCTTGAATATCTTCATTGTCTTTAGTGTTACCCGTTTATATTAGAATATGATGGACAATGTGGTCCAATACAAAAGCTTTAATAGACTAACGTGATATATTTACTGTTGTAAAGGAAGTTAGCTCGCATTTAAATTTTTTGGTGCTAATTTCGTAATAGATGTTGAATACACAACATTAACCGAAGCAAAAAAACGTGATATGTTTACTGTTGTAAAGGATGTAAGCTCGCATTTAAATGTTTTGATGTTAATTTCTTAATAGATGTTGGACACACAAAGGTAACTAAAGCTAAAAACCATAACATATTAACTGTTGTAAAAGATAATTGATAGAATCAGGCGTTACTTTGCGGAAATCCATGACATGCATGAGAAGCTAAACTACTTTGCTTTAATAAATCGGTGCATCGGCTGAACGGGGAACGTGTTTGGTTTAGTACCGAAAACATCAGTAGGTGTCTAAACAATGAACTATATTTAGTTCTTATATAGTTCATTCATTTTAAATGATTTAGTTCATTATAAACGAAAAGAGACGGAAGAATGAGTCATTCATTCTGTTATAATAGTTTTCTATTAATATAATGTATATTATTTTAAATTTTGAGGAGGTCGTGGCCTAATCAAAGGTCGGTATTTGAGTCGATCGCTAAGTTAAGTTGTTGTTGCTGCGACCGCGTGATAGATGGGTGACCCATTCTAACAACAATTACGTTAAGCTTAAATTATAGATAAAATATGAAGTGAACGTACAGAAGTTAATAAATTATAATTTAAATACTGGGTAGAATTGAGCAATCTATTACTTTACATTAAAAATTAATTTAAATTACTTAAAAAATGGGATTTTAAGACTTTTTTTATGTTCTTCTTATTACTTTTGAATTCACATTTATTTAATAATTTTATCTGTGAACATTCTGTTAGCGATGTACAATATGGATACATCGTATCATTAGCCGAATATGATATTCATGTAATTGCGTCGGTATTCACATTTATTTAATACTTTTATAGACGTAGAGACTTGAAATTTTCCATGTTGATGGAACATGCTAAAAACTCATTAGGAAAATTATTCTGAACGAAATAGGAAAACAATTTTTGAAGTTATTTAACAAGTACGTTTATAGCGTATCAAATACGGAACCCTTCTATATAAGCGTGTTTTGACACGCTTTTGGCAATTTTTTTGCGTATGGTTGTTGAACATATATGAAGATGACTGTAAAATAAATTATCGTTAAAAGTAAAAAATTCAAATTTAATAATATTCTTTTAATAAAAGTGCCTTTTTTATTTAGAGGAAACATTATTATGATTGAATCAGCAGTACGCCGGTCGTTGTTACGTGTGAAATAAAAGTACTTGCCAGTACTGCCAACTTTCAACAAATGTATTAAAATACTGGAGCCTTAAAGATACATACTGATAATGTTGTTAATAGTATTCAACTTTAACAAAAAAAAACGACTTCAAATTTACAGAACTGGAGAAAATTGAAATGTGAACACACGGAAAGCACCAGCTTTCAGCAAAAAAAAATCATAAAAATCGGTTTGAGGTAATAAACATTAAAAAATAACAATCAAATTAAGAACCCCTTCCTTTTTTGAAGTTGGTTGAAAATATTTAAATTTGTAATGGAAAATTTTTGCGTCATTGTTTATTAGAACGATTATTTTATAAAGCCAATCACACTATGTTATCATTCCTTCCAATGTATTTAATTTTAATCATGATCTCAAATCGGTTTAACGTATAATATACCTACACAAAATATTAAAAATTACCTAATCTCTCTCTTACTCTGTCTCTCTTATCAGAATCTCTAAAATAGATATAAAAACTTCAAAAACTGTTGTCCGATTTCGTTCAAAATAATTTTCCTAATGAGTTTTTAGCATGTTCTATCAACGTAGAAAATTTCAAATCTCTACGAAGATCATTGAACTATTTTGGAAGGATTTAATATTAGCAGATTCAGAACATATCAACGAATAATTAAGGAAATTTCATCTTGAATTCGAAAAAGGATATATGTACGCATTACTAAAGGTTGACGAGAGAAGCGATCAACCACATACTTAACTAATGTAGTTCATAGTTTTACAACTGCAATGATATTTACCGTAAATATATATGCTTTTACAACCAATTTATTGTGTTGGAGAATCTTGTAACTTAAACTGAGATCAAACCAAAATATACCAACAGTTCGTATAAGGCAATTCACGAAATAATCGCATACTGGTTTCTGATAGATTTTCTTTGCCTCTAAACACTTAGGTTACCTTGTTCACACAAAAAAAAATACATTACCAAAGTGGTTTCAATAAAAGTAGGTGTCAAAATTCATAAGAATTTTTTTTATAGTTATATAAGTAATTTTTTTTTGAAAGTTTTCGTAAAATTATAATAAATCTGTACGTTTCAGTGACAATCATTAATTTCTCAAAAGAGTATCGAATCAGTTTTTGTAGAAGTATTTGTACCTACCGCACGCCGGCATCTGGTTAGTAACAACGTCTGACAATCACAGATACTTGTGTTACAATTCTGCCCTACTCGGTATCGACTCATGATTCATACTTAGGTAGTACTAGCACCTCAGTAGTTTTGAAAAGGTTCCACAAATAAAATATTCATTATGTATCGATTTATTTCAATAAAATTTTTATTTTTTTTTTAATTTCATTATGCTAATGATGTGTAATTTGAAGGTAGTTTGTGGTAGTTTATTTATGTTTAGTCGGTCTTTATACTGTTAAGCTATAGATTATAGAGGCTTTAAATTAAATGAAATATTTGATAATCCTAAAGTTTAACATAATACGACTTTTTTATTTTACTTATCGTTAAAAACATGACTTGTCAAGGCAAATGTATACTGGTTGAAGAAATTTAGACAGCTTTTTCATAGACCATTTTATAAAATATACATATGAATATTTACATACGCGAAAAATACTCAACTCAAATGAGCAAAAAATATTATACAGAAAAACAATTTAAAAACCCACCTTCCCTTTATTAAGGTCGGTTGAAATAGATTAGTTTCGTCAACTCCACTCAACTCGTTTTTTTTAAAGGCTTAAGTAATTGTCAAACGTGTTCGTGTCTCGAAAAAGTTTTATAGCTGTAGCAATGATTTACTACGCCAGATTTCACAGTCTAAACTACGAGTACATCTGTTATAGTGCGTTCAGTTTAAAAATGCACGCCCCTCCACTAAAATCCATTACTTTAAAGTGTCAAAGTATTTTATACAAGTTGTGAAAGAGGGCGCAAAAAATGCGTGCTTCGAAAAGAGAAACAGAGATGCCAAGAGCGTTTTTTGACCTTGTTATACACCGTTCCGTACAATTCTTTTTCTACGACTAGATTGTTTAAAATAAAACGCTATAATAAAGAAAAAATATACTGTCGTAAGACTTACTATTTTTGTACCGAGATTAAGAAGGCAGCAAATTTACCATAACTTCTTGGGCTATGGTCGACATTTCTT
>JANCMC010033613.1:35827963-35879034 GCA_024363005.1 Charaxes varanes | reverse complement strand
AGACTTACTATTTTTGTACCGAGATTAAGAAGGCAGCAAATTTACCATAACTTCTTGGGCTATGGTCGACATTTCTTTAGGTACACAGGTACATATAATTGTCGTCATATATTTTGTATTCATTGAATTAAGTATGGAAACTAAATAAAACAGCTAAATTTTAATTATCAATTTTTGACTAACTCTTATGAAAATAAACGCGCGGGAAACGTAAATACGTAATTTTCTTTTTTTTCGTGTCACGGCCCAGGTTCTTTTGTCTATGGCACCATAAGTCTGTTATTATAGCGTCATAGCGATAGTGTTAGGAATGCTATTATGGGCCATAGAGTATAAGACTTTGGCGCAGCTTCATGATGTATGTATATACATAAGTTAGTGTTCGTAAATATATACATGACATATAAAATTACAGGAGCAGAAAAAAATATTAATTACAAAGCTTGCCTTAACACATAAGCAATTTTATTGTATCTCAACTCAAACTCAACCAGGCATTGCAAAGTCAACTAATCGCGCGATGGCTAAAGCGGAGTTTCAGCGTTTTTTTGGAGGGGCATGCTTTTTTAGACTGAACGCAATCTAACATCGTATAGGAAACCAATACGGTCTGCTTGAAGCATATGAACGGAGAGGCAATCATAGACACGTGTTTATTGCGAACATGTATTTCTATTTTTAAACATCAAATTATTGAAATAAACAAATATTTTTTCTGTATTACATTAGTAATTAAAAAAATATATTTATTTCAGGAATTTGTTGCTAAAAAATCACGCTGGTGTTATGCTTGAGCCCGACATAGCTTCATTTGAATGATCATATCAATGGTCATGTAGTATGGCCGGGGACTTTGTCTAGCTGCACAAAGCTTTGTAGTACTTTGTAGTCTTCAAGGATAAAAATGTACAAACACTTTGAGCTATGTCTGGCTCCGGGATTACTATAGTTGATTCTGAACAATAAAGTGTGGTACATTCTCAGTAGGCGGAGATAATAATTTAAAAAATATTTATTAATGTTTTTATCTATCATTTAATCTTACTCCGATCTTAAACTTATTCCGAGAGAATAGCTCAAAAGCATCGCTTGAATAGCTTTAGTATATTCTCGAATCTTCAGGGAAAGATCCATTGAAAACCAGTTTAATTCAATCCGTGTTTTTATGTAATATGGATTATTTTTCATAGTTTTGTATTTTTAGCCTATCTTTAGTATCTGTATCTTTGCGTTTGAGATTTTAAAACGAATCTTTATACACAAATCGACAGATGTTTTCGTTAATTTCCTTCCTTCATGTTCTTCTTTGCACAGGCTTGTCAACATATTATTCTAAAAGAAGGGAGGCCTTAGCCCAGCAGTGGCTGATTAAGGACTGGTCATGATGACTAACAAACATTGAAGAGTTATTCAGAAATAGTCCTTCTTTCACAGATCAAAAACCCTCTATAATCCTTTTCTATACCCAGACAATGTATATACAAACTAGCTGTTTCACGTTACTTCGTCCGCGCAAAATTAGACTTGCGACCGTTCTTAGAACTCCTTAACATGGCCCTGTCGAAAAATCTTAGGACATGTCGACTAAGTATAAACTACATTTTTTTTCATCGTTATACGTCAAGCGGTTTTCGAAATTTCGTGATTGGTGACCTTGCGCTGTTATGTTTATAGATTGCAGATCATATATACACACACATATATATAGGATTATATGACACACGGACGTCTGTTCCTAAGGTGGACAACTTAATGCCTGTGTTATAGGCATGAAAATATCTCAGGTATATTAAAAATAAATATATTAGGCATATAAATAATATTAGAACTTTTAAATGATATACATACTAGTTGACCCGGCATGGGTAGTCTTTCCCGAATTTAGTAGGCTCTTCTCTTATTAGCCAATTAACCAATCTCCTTTATCTCTTTTTCATAAAACCTGACACTGGCCATATGTTTTATGAAATAGTAATTTTATATGGCACATCGGTTAAAAGGTCTACTAAGAATGTCATCTATTTAAGCATTGCGAAGTATCGAGCAAATCTGAATTATGGAGTATTTTTAAATAATAATAGAATACCTTAACTTGGCAGAAACGATTTTTAAGTCACTACGTACGTTTATTATTCTTTACGTGATAATCTTCTAGAAGAGTTTGTTTGTTTGAAGGCGCAAATCTCACGACTCATTGGGCCGATTTGAAAAATTCTTTCAATGTTAGATTGCCCATTTATCGATAAAAGCTGTAGGCTATATGTCGCTATCGCGCTAAATATTATCACCAAATTCTGCGTGGACGAAGTCGCGGGTATACAACTAGTGTTAAATATTCATCAAATCAGAAGAGGTTTTATTCAAATAAACTAATAAACCAAAACATTTAGTTAATAGGTTATTTTTACTTGTTATGCATTAAGTTATCTTAGCAAAATTTTCTTTAACTAAGAGCTGTCATTGTAAATGGTAAAGCACTTTCTTGGTCGACTATACCACTGTTCCGATTTTAAAAAATATTTCAGTATTAGATAACTCATTTATTGAGGAGGCTATATATCTTCACGCTAAAGACTTTCGCGTAATTTTACGGGGACGAAATCGCGGGTAACAATTAGTCAATAATTGATAGAATCAGGCGTTACTTTGCGGAAATCCATGACATGCATGAGAAGCTAAACTACTTTGCTTTAATTTATTTTATACTAGCTGTAATCCACGAACTCACACTCAGTGATTTTGTTAAATGAGGGTTTTTATTTTTTGTACCAAGCTCTAATTATTTAGCTAATAAAATTTATAATTATTATTATTATTTATTTATGTACCACAGAATTACAATGTAAATGGAACTTATAAAGTATGTTCACGAAGGTAGACTTATTTTCTTATTTACTATAGCACTTGCTATGAGTCACATAAATTTACCACGGCCCTCAAACGGTATATTTACGCCACTGTAACCAATACTGTATCGATTGCTAATGAAATGTCACATGGAACTCTAAATAATTAGGGTTCCGCACAAAAAAGTAAAAATCTCACAATTTAACTAAATCACTGAATTCATGCGGGACTTCCCTCCGCGGTTTATTGTTCATACGAATAATAAATAGCTCGAAGAAATTTTTTTTTTTTTCTGTATAAAAAAATATTCGGAATACCTTTAACATTATGCCAGAGGTTTACCTCATAATCTTAAATTGATTTAAGACCCTTAAATAGAACAGGTTAATAAAATACATTTTGAGTATGATTTCTTATAGTCCGTTTCCCCTCCTACTAAGTTTAAATCAAAAGCTTGTGTTAGAGTATATTAATGTAAATAAACTATCCGTTTAGTACTTGTCTATGTCTTTTTATCTTAATATGTCTATGATAAGGACTAGATGTGAATTAAGTTTTCTGACTAAATAAATATTAAATATTAAAAAAAAAAATAAAAAAAAAACAGTAAAAAAGAAACAGATACTGGCTGAATCGTATTAATAATGATAAGGTATCAATTCATATATCAATATCTTTCTTCCTTTGCCATTGCTAGAAAACCAATTAGATTACCACCTGGAAATTAACCTCAATATCGATAACCATCCCAACATTTAACACCAAGTTATTGAGGTAATATATAAATAGTTTAATATATTAATATTGCATATTATAAAAAATATATATTAACTCCTCTATGTGAATACATAGTGTGCCAAAGCTAATTTTCTCTAAGTGAACTATAATAGTGGCAAAAAGTCATATTCCTCCGTCCGCGCAATTTTTGCAAATGGTACCAAAAGTTTTCATTTCACGTATAGATATAAATATAGATATTAGAATTTTAATAAATAATAACAATAATAAATAAATATATAGGAATATATGACACACGGACGTCTGTTCCTAAGGTAGACAACTTAATGCCTGTGTTATAGGTAACATTTTTTTTCAGCCAGTATCTTTTTAATCCTATGCATTCCAATGCATTTTCTATGAAACTTAATGGAAGACACTAAACCTCTGTAGTAAATTTATATCAAAATAAAAAACAGGGCATTAATGAAAAACAGTGTTATAATGAAATTTGATATAACATAACTGCATTGTATTAGTTCTAAGCTGAAAATGTGGTCTTTGTGATCGGTTATATCTAGTGATTAATGATAACATTATCTGTTGTTGGAAGAAAATATTCTTTATATAAAAACTTCTTAATTTCAGAATGCCGTGGAAACGACCGGATAACGTATGGAACCCACACAAACGTACAACTAATATCACTTAGCAACATAAATCGGGACACACTGTTTTACATGCCTTCCGAAATATGAAGGAGGTCGGATATTAGGAAACCAGTGTTAGAATGGGTCACCCATCTATCACCCGGCCGCGGTAAGAACTGCTTAACCTAGCGATCGAGTCGAATGCCGGTTACGGATTAAGCTACAACCTTTTCGAATGATCGTACTTAATATATGTATAAATATTTTAATTAATATGAAAACTCTTACCATTGAATATCAACAGTGGGTGCGAAGGACCCTACGGCTTTATTACGCAAAAAGTGCGCTTGATTTTGAAACGCTTGAACAAATTTTCATAAAATGTAGTTAAGATCCATTTCGATCACGTCAGCTATTAAATAAAAAAAACCGCATCAACATCGGTACATTCGTCTAGAAGCTGCAATGTCCCAGATAGACACAGACTCGTCGCGACTTTGTCCTCGTAAAATTAGGAAAAAAAAAAATAGATTCAAATATAGCGTGATGGTATAAAGCCTTCCTCGCTAAATGTATTGCCTAACACTGAGAGAATTTTTCAAATCGTACCAGTAGTTCCTGAGATTAGCGCGTTCAAGCAAACAACAAGATGTTTAAAATATTTCTGTAAGTTACATAATCACTCGCAATGTAACGTACAATTAGAATAATTTCATATAATTTCGAGCCTTCAGAATCTATTGTGAAATCTTATTAATAGGAATAGGTCTAGTTAAGTTGGTAAATTTTCTATGTTAATGCATATAAAAGAACGTGCCTGAAAATCTGACCGGTGTAGAATATATAAGTTTATAAGATAAATCAAAACCTTTTTATAAAAAAGAGCGTGTTTTAGACTACACGATTGAAGTGCAACTTCTTTAGCTCCATCTTTATGTATGTTTATATATGTATAATTGGACTTATAGTACACTTTTATTTACTTTAAGCGTTTAATATATTTAACAAAATATTAGGTTATAAAGAATTGTTTAAAAACAAATAAAATCACCTCAGCCGACTTCACTCTTTTCATAACGCGTGCATAAAGAAGTTTTACTTCTATAAAACATTTAGCATTAAAGTTTGTCCAGTATTAAAATTTTAAGCTATTTTAAAAGCTTTAAACACCCTGTATAGCAGCCTGGGGGGACATTAAAGCTAGCCGATGACAGATGGTAAAATTCATTATACGCTTGACACATTACACTGTGTGTTTGTTTTTTTATTATATCTCGTTAGTTTAGGAGGTTACGGTGTTTTTTTTTTTGTAACCAGATTGGAACAACGATGGTTTAAATTTTGACGGAGATCCTATTTTTACCGAATTTCAAAATTAGAAGTATTATATGACTTTACTTTGAGTTTGTTGTGCTTAAGCCAAGTTTAGTTGTTATATAAAAAAAATCAAAGTTCAGTATTAAAAAAGTCCCATTTTTTTATTCAATCACCTATACAATTTGGCTTTTATAATGCACTACAAAAGACTACGTGACACTGAAAGACGAAAAATTTTGACTTATTAAAAATGAAACGTGCTCTCCCACTAATAAATAACGCCTCCAAAACTTTTCTAATAATAACCGTGCCATACATAAAAAAAAAAACGGAAAAACTAAGTTACCTAGTTTAATTAAATAACTTAACAAAAGAAATGTATTCTAAATAAGTTGATAGTACATAATGCATGATGAATCGTAAACTGACCGATTAAGTGTTAGGTCTAAAGTGAGTTAATGATACAGGCAACGTCGTTTCAATGTCTTCTATCAGCCTATCTAAGAATTATTTCGAAATCTCCACCCAACATTGAGGTACAGCTATTTTTGTCCTTCTAAAGAAACTAGATTTCTGTTCAAAATCCAAACAAAATAATAAAATATCATTAAAATAACATTTCAATATCACATCACTTCATTAACTATAATTAAAATACATATTTTTTTACTATAATGTTGTTTTTATCGAATGATAAGCGGAATAAGTCGTAAATGACAAAACGTTTTTTGTGATTTCCCAAAAATCTGATTTTTTGAGTTAGGTCAGCTTACGATTGAGCTTGCGATAAATGTGCAATGTTTGTTCCTATCAGTTATGTTGGTAAGCACATAATACTGACATAACCAAACAAATCAACCGAAACGTACAGAAATTTCTTGCAATTTTAATAAACGAATAAAAATACATATTACGAAGCAGCCATGTATGAAACAAACTTAATAATATAGTCTTTAACGAGTGCAATTAATTTTCTATTAAGACTTATCGCTGATTGTTCTTTACTAAATATAGAGAAAAGATTTTGTCATAATTATAATTGTTGCTAGGTTAATTATGCTTACAATAATGTCAAAAATAACAGTCAATTTTTGTTTTAAATTTATAAAGCAACTGAGATTATAAGAAAAAAAAAGTACGTTGTCAAACAACGAATACATCAATTAATTTAAGTAACATAAATATTGGAAATCATAAAATATATGAGGGATCTCCTCCTTTTATGATAGCTTATAAAATAAACTTAATGCAAATAAATAAAACTTAAAAGGCACACATAAAAACCATGCACATAAAAATAAGAGGGTAATATAAAATTTGTTTACAATTATGACACCGACCTGTTAAAAACGCTGACGATCACCATAGTAAACAATCCTTGCACACTCTCAAAATAATTATTTATAAACAAAATCCATCAACTTAGGTAATTTGTGAACAGACACTTTATCACAAAAATTATCATTTTTAAAATAACCGAAATGTTATTTAAATATTGGATATGTCCGACACTCGTGAGTGATATTATACGACCGAGCGACGTGACCACACTCCGCCGCGGACGAGAGACAACTGAATATTTTCGGTGAAGCTAGCATTTCTCTGATTGGTTGTAACTTCAAGCATTCGTCGCTTGTTCGATGCGCTCGCGCCGGAGATGCAGTGTTCAGGGTACGCTTTAAATCCATCATACGATTTACAAATAGGGTTAGAGAGTTCAATAAATTCTTATGTAAATAACTGGTGTCAAAATTAACGAGATGAGTAAGCATTATTAATGGTTAAAATAGTCAAGTAGTAAGTAAAGAGTTTTGTAGCTATGCCTACAATTTAATAACTGCCGTAGATATGAACTTAATTGTTTTATATTGAATTAAGACATTATTAAAGTCTATTTTCCGCGCGTTCAGATAGAGTGTAAAATTATTGTTAAAAATGACTGATGAATGATGATATGGGTATAAATAATATATCAGTTGATGGCTGGATGGGACTGTCCTGGGTGATTATACGTTAGTATCTGAAGAATAATTTTTTTTATAAATTCCTGGACAGTTTAAAAAGAAATCTGGTAAAATACGTCAACGGTACAAATATTTATGATCTAAATACTATATACCAAACATGTGCTCATAATTTATATATAACTTATATATCACTCAGAAAATTGACACGCCTTCAATTTAATTATATCGATGAATCAAAGCGTCTGGCGTTGAGGAGGGGACAGGAAGTTGAGAAGTGTTAGAAAGGTTACCGTTTCATGATGCAGACATACATACTATTTGCATTCGGAACTAAGACTTATAGTTTCGTTAGTAGCAGCAAATTATTATTTAGGACGTCGTAACCTAATTAGTGGTCGGCATATGAGTCGATCGCTAACTTAAGCAGTTCTTTTTTTTTTTTTGTGTGGTTTCTGCTGTTGGCCCTATTGGCCTCGACAGCGTCACGACTTCAGCACATCATTAAGTGTCAACTAAATCGTATGAAAGTACTATTTCTTTTTTGCTTTTTAGTTCGCCTCGCCCACTATTATATTCGGAAATGGAATCAGTATTTCGAAGTACGTAAGTTTAAGCAGAATTCCGAAAATGGTAAAGTTGTAGTTTAATCACAAAAAAGTTGAGGTGACTTTGTCAAATAAAAATAAGCATTATGAGTAGTATAAATATTAAAATAGCCTGTTATATTATCACGTGATGATACGGAACCCCTAGTGCGCGAGTTGACTCGCATTTACCCGGTTTTTTGTGAAAGGTTCTGTATAAAAGATCATAATATGAACTTTAATAACAGACTACTTCATTTAGTAATGGGTACAGATAGAGTATAGATAAAATTTTGCATAAACGCTGTCAGCATTAACACGGGCAATGTCAGGGAAAAAAGCCAACGCATTTAAATGAAATATGAAGATGTTTTAATTAACTAATTAAACAAAGTAAATATTTAACTACATGTGTTACAGTGGGAGTACAAGAATTCGAAGTATGGCTTCTATGTGCAATACTGCACGTAGCTCCTTTCTACTGTCTCCGACCCTGAGAAACTGATGCAATATATGTTTTTATTTCTACTGTCAGCTAGTTAGATAACATCAGAGATTTCGTATTAAGTGTTGTAAATTGTAACAGGTCTTACTTGTAGGGCTTATTGTTTTAGGGGACACAAATATTTGTAAAGGATATATAAGACTTTGCTAAGCAACTTGTATGTAAAATTTCATGATGAATGAAGTTAAGTCGTAGTGAAAAAACTTACACAGGTATTATAATATGAATTTGCCTTCTTTGCTCTAGCTCATCGTTCTTAATGACGTACTCTTTAAAGCGTAGTTAACTGTCGACAACCGCCCTTGCAAATAAAAAAGAAAGGGTGAACGCACATCGTTGATGATAATTTATCAATTGATCAATACTCAAAGCATCAATCATGGGTCGTTAGCGCGCGAGGGAGCTTTCGTACTTGTTGCTAAGCATGAATGTAAGGTCGGGAGCGAAAACCCTATTGTCGGATCCGGTACTCTGTGTTTTGAGTACGGATCCGATTTGAGTCCATTACGACACAACTACGTAAGGCTGGACGCGAATACCTCAATGTCGGGCTCGAATTTAAATGTTCGCAAAAAAATTGAGTAGATTATCTCATCTGAGTACAGACATTGTAAGGGAATATACATAAAAATTCAGGAAAGTGTGATATTGTTCACTAATCAGTTCAAAAAAGATCATTTTGATGATAATATACAAAAGTATTTCATTATCTTAGGTACATGACGTTATTTGTTAAGTTTTATATGCATTCAGACCAGTCCAGGAAAACCCAACCCTACAAAGAAACGTTGTTATAAATTTTTCATAGAAAAATCTCTGGAATTGTCTGTAATTTAAATCATTTCGGAGAAACTCCTCAAGGCTTTCGTGGCACGAGTATGAAAAAAAATTGGTAAAGAGTGAGTTAAGAGGACCAAAACATATTAAAGATGTTTTATTTGATTGATGTTTATATAGCTGATGTATGTATACAAAGTTAGGGCGTGCACTTGCAAGATATTGCGTAGATACGGAACATTACATTTCTTATTCCTAATACGGAGCTTTCTGACTGTGGAAGTCCTTTTTTCCACCACCTAAAACCATAGCCAAATAAAACAATTCACGTGGTATTGTGATTTTGTTGGTAAGTAACATCGCAAAGGTCTTACAGGAGGAATAAGTTTCCATACTCTATTCTAAGTCATATCTGTGTGAATACCGGGTACTAGGCGCCTGGTAAAGTTAGAACGTTTACATATCAAATTGAAAAAACGTAAAGAGAGCGTTGTTTATCCTATATAACGGTTATAATAATAATAATCTGGATCTTTTATTCAACTACTTTTTTATATTACAAGAGGCAAACGGACAGGTGGTTAACTGAAGTGACTGCCAAAGCCCATGGACCATGCACCACCAGGAGACTCGAAAACTTTGAGCTCGATTTCGATACTGTGTTTTTCAATTGTATGTTGGCAGCCACAGTTAAAAACCTGTATATTCGAAAGTGACACACATTTAAAACCTAAAGACAATGCTTAATGTGTTATCCGGAAGAAAAAGTGTTATGTATGTATTTCTTAAAACATATTTTGTGGAATAGATATATATCTGTTAACATTATTTTATATTTCTGTCCATGGTCAGATCCACTTCGGGTACGCGACCCTGGACTACCCTATTTGCTATTGTCACTCCCCCTACATCATCCGTATCACTAGTATTCAAATCCAATTTCTTCTTTCCATCTACTTTTATATCTTTTTACTCCATCCCTTATTCCTTTACTCTTATCTAAGAGACGGGAAACTCGAAAGAACCCCGGTATTTTGTTGGCGCGTTCGGGTACCAGTACCTCATAATCTCATAAGATCAGCGAGCCTCCTGGTGGTGCAGATTTCCATGGTCATCGGTAGCCACACAGCCTGCTCATTTACTCCTTGTAATATTGAAAAAAAAACGGTGGGTAATTCATCCCTTGGATTCAGGTTTTATTACACATAATGTCTTAGGAACCCTAAAAATGTAAAACTTGGCCTGAATAGGTTACCAAATGTTATTGAAATTCAGATTGAATGTTAATCGATTCGGCCATTCAGTTTTCAGCGATTTATCCCAATTTTTTTCCACCATTTTTACATTTTTTGGCCATAGATTTTGAAAACGAACAGAAATGCTCTAAGTTTTAAATGATTCAGCTGGCGATTTTTTTTATTAAGTGTCTGATTTAAGAAGATATCCAGCAGCATATATTTTTTATTTCCTGGATTTGGGATATATAATTATACGAGTGTAATCAAATCAAATGATGTTTTATTAAAGTAGATTTTTTCAAGCTCTATTATTACTATGTTTATTTGTTTGTTACGCTTTTTCGCCTTAAATTTTAAGTATCATCATAAAATTCTCCGTATACGTTGTCAGGGATGCAAAACAGTACAAGAAAGAAATAAATACAGGATAGTGTAATTTATATATGCAACGCTACTCAAAATATGATTACAATAAACTTAAAATTAATGAAAAAGAAGACTTAAAAAACATTTAAGATACGCCCACCATTTACCAAACCAAACACCCTTTTTTATTTGACCAGGTGTAGTCGGTCATCCTTTATAAATACTAATAATAATTAGTGACTACGAACCCCCACAGACGACTGTTCTAGCAGAAATTAATGTGGCGTTGCCGGCCTTTGAGAACTAATATGCAACTCATTTAAAGTTTTGTAGATTATATCGATCAAATCTTTCCAATAGCAGATATTATGTACTACCTATCACAACACGCATAAGAAGTCACGGTGAATAATATATATTGTGATACACGCGCATTGTCAATAACTACAGTGTGGGCAAATCATTGATTCCTTATTATTTAAACCAATTCAGATGGATTTCCGGCTTCGATCCTTTCTCTCCCTACTTTTTTATACAGTTCTGGGCCGAGCACAGCTGGTAAGACACACATAAAATTACTTTAATGTTATTTAATATTGGCCAACAAAACTTCGGTTCTGTGTGCCTGGTAGTAGAAAGCATTGTTGTTTATCGATGCTTGCAAATATTCTATGCAAAAAAATGGTAAAATACTTTTTCTATTTGATAGAATCATACGTTATTCAATTAGTGAAAATGTGCCCTGTTTGAATTCTTCACCAACGATACTGTCACCAAATCACAGCACTGCACTGACGTTCCGATGTAGCTCAACTTGCGTTTCGCTTCGACACCGAAGCATCATCAGGAGGTAGACACTTTGTAGAATGTATGATCTCGGATGATGCTTCGGTGTAGAAGCGAAACGTTCGTTGATGCACAACAGAAGACAGTGTAATGGCGGATTCCGTGGTGCGGCTTTCGGGTTGCAGCATTGCACCGATTTTTACTCATATTCATTCCCGGATTTAAGGAAAGTAGTTTAGTTTTTTGGCGTCGTGTTGATGATAGGCGATAATAATAGAACATTTTGCCTGCAATTAGAGTAGTTAGGTGTGGTGGTGGTGTTGCATACAAAATGTTGATATTGTCTTTAGAGGGTACTAGCTGTTACCTTCAACTTTTTCCGCGTAAAATGAGATTAAATTGTTTAAAATTTTAATACAATCAAGTTTTTAGCGAACAGCTACTAACAGCTACGTTTGTTAGATTTTATGTAGGTATGTAGCAATAATGTTAAGTACTTTTTTACAAACTTACGAGAACCCTTAGACTTCCTTAATCCAGAACTTTCGCAAATCCGTTTTTAGCGAACATTTATTAACTATAAACTACGTCCTGTGGTTTTCGATATCTTGTGATAGGTGACTTACGAGACTCGGGGACTTCCAGATAACCCTACGATTAAACTGTCAGACCATATGTCATCCCTTCGGGAGTGAAATTGCCACAAATGTTACTAATTTCACTAAATTAGTTACTAATTTTGAACCAGTAGTCCAAAAATAAAGTTACATTTTTCTAGCTTCAAAAATGACGGACTTTCATACAAACTTTCAAACCCTATTTCATCCCTCTTGAATTTCAGACAGATTTACTTTCACACTTATAATATTTAACAGAATACTACAGAGTATTGTCGTGTAGTGTATGTTACGCTTATATGAAGAGTGTGCGAAAACCTCATTGAATTTTAAAGTCGGTAAATATCATACAACAGTCTCTTGTTTTCTGATAAGCGGTTTTTGTAATAGTTTATTTTTAATACAATTGGTTTCCATTCGTAAAATTTTTAGATCTTCAACTTATGCTATGAAAGTTCGCCTCGCACGGAAAAGTTCCCGATCTATTACACTTTTTGACATAATTTGGGTAGATGGGTTAAAGCTTAATTTTTTCCATGCAGGCCTCTTTTTTGTTACAAGGGATAAACGAGCAGACGGTTCACAGAAGTGACTACCGATGCCAATGGATATCTGGACTTCCACGGGGCTAGCAGATGCGTGGCCGGCCTTTAACGTCGAGTTTAGGCTACGGGGAAGTCTCACAAACCAAACGAAACGCAAGCACAATATCACCACTTTACGCGACAGCATTGCCGCCGCTTCACGTCGACCTTATGTGAGAAAGAGTTACTGGAGCAGTGACTGGCCAGCACAAATCGGCTGCAGACCAAAAGGACTGCAAGCGTGGCGCTACCTCTAAATGCTTGATGAAATGTTTCCACCACAATCTATAGGCACTATGTTGTTTGGTTGTTGTACTGGGTTAAATTTTTACCCCATTCTAGTCTAGTGACTGCAGCGATGTAGTCATTATGAAAGACAAATCTCGTTATTATTTCTTAAAATGAGACTGGAATATTTGTGTGACACGGCATTACACTCAGATTATTTTCTTTATACGAAGGCAAAGTTTTGCACTTCCTTATTTTAATGCCTTTCAATTTATACCTAGCGTAATAAGAAAAGTGTCATGTAGTTTTGAATTCTATCACGTACGTAGGAAATATGTGACGTGGAATTTTAATGGACTCGCACATTACCTGGAATATAACTAACAATTTATTACATTTTTCATAGAATACATTGTTAGTTTAATTTATTTATGCAACTATAACCCAGCTAATTAAACCAAGGATCTCCACATTTCAAAGTCGGCTCTTAGGGTTCATCCTTTAAATTACGTCACACGTTAACGTGTTGTATGCCCTTAAGGGCGGTATCAACAAAATGTGACATTGTGTCACAACGGACAGAGGGCGTCAAAAGCTCGGTGATATCAAATGTCAAAATTAATTATTTTGTCTTTTATTAACATCTGTACAATATATAAAGCTGTAGAGGTTTTTGTTGATTTGAACAAGCTAATCTTAATTCTGGTCGGTTTTGAAAAAGTATTTCAGTGTTAGACAGCCCATTTATCGCGGAAAGCTATATATCAACACGCTAAAATTGTTCACCCAATTTTATGCGGACGAAATCAAGGGTAACAACTAAACATATTACGACGATCAAAATTGCCCTTTACGTATCGTTCGGGCAGGACAACGTTTGCCGGGTCCGGTAAAAGATAATATTATAAATATAAAAGATATATTATAAAAGAAACAAACAGGCAAATTAGGTAAACAAAATGAATCTAATATAATTATATCGTACACAAGTTTTGATTTTCATGAATCACTTCAGTTTCAGATATTTTGATAAACAAATTTATTCATACCTCTTTGAAATATCACGTTACCATGATTTTGCAAGGACAAGACGTAGAAACATATATGATTTTATGGATGAAATTGTTTTCAAGGTAAACTATTAAAAACGCCGTAATATGGTATAAACGTCGTTTTATTGCCTTTATAGACGAAAGGTCACCTAACACAAAATCACGAAAATCGCAGGACGTAACAAAGATATCTGTCATCATCAGGTAGTTAGTAGACTTGCGCTAAGAACTGATTTTTCGATGGGGCTTGAATATGAAGGTCTTAGGGCTTTTTTGTTTGAGAAATAATTATTTTCTTGTTAAGTCTTCATGAAGTTCTGCGTATTCGTAAGATGTAGGTAAAGGAAAAGATAGAAGGAATTATTCATACAGAGAAAGAAGGAAGACTATTCTGGAGGTATATTTGATGAAAACGAAGCCCTTTTCGTTATTTTTAATACTCGTATGTAAAATGAAAGAAGCACTATGTTAAATATCGGTCGGACACTTGTTCTCGTGTAGCCCCCATCGGCATTACGCTGATGACGAACGTCGATTCAATAGATCATATAGATCATGAGATCTCTGGTACTCCAAGCCTCTGCTAGACCTGTTTCTCCGATTTCATTGGATTACTGCCGACCCACTACAAGCATTACTTAGTTGGAGGAGAAATGGGAATTTCAGGCTTAAGAAGAGTTAAAAATTCACGATTCAATAGACAAAAATTCTTGACCGCGATGTTACGAAATCGCACAATGCTGTAATACTTTATAATGAGTAAAAAACAACGTGACGAATATATTACATATCCAGCCACGTTTTTAGTCTGCCCACCTTTTTTCCAACACAAAACCAATTGAATTTTCAATTTCGCAATTGTATAATCATTAGGTAACATTTTCATGTTATGTAACATGCAATGAATGATGTATACGAAATAATTCAGGACCTCTCAACAGCGGAATACCAATTTTAATAGGAGGTGTCTTATTTCAGAACCCCTTGAAAATTTACATAAAGGTGTCCATAAATTTCGATGCACATTAAAGAGAAGTCACCAAAATGTGATGTTTCTTGACAACGGGCGGGTGAGAGGGAGTCAAATTTTTTGTGACGTCACATATCAAAAGATTTTTTTTTGTTTTATGTAAAATAATTAAAATAAATTGCGGTTATCTTGATGATGTCACAACAAGGGTTCCGAAAATGTGAAAACCTGGGATAAGAATCGGGGGAGGGGTTAAAATAAAAAATCGTAAAATTCGTGTGACGTATGATAGATGACTTTTTTGTTTTTGTTAATTTAATTGTGAGCTCCGGTTTTTTCGAACTTGTGATTTAGGGACATTCAAAGGGGGAGGAGAACATGTTCAAACACGCCAGTTTAGTCACGTAGACGCGATATCCGATACGAAATATCTAACAGATAACTGACAAACTGTGGTTCATTTATAAACAGTGGAAAATTTTGGGAACTGTCTGGTTCTTGACAAGGAGCAGATGGGCAGGAGGTATACTTGTTTTTTTTTTAATTATAACAATAGGCAAACGGGCAGGCGGTTTGCTCGAGTGACTACCGGCGCCCATTGACCTTCTTGGACACTCGTTAAGATCGATTTAATGTTTACTTTTATTTAAATTTATAATAATTATATAAAAGGCGAAAATTGATATTCAAACCTGTTTAAAATTACAAAGAAAAGTGTAACTTTAATTTTCTTTGGCGTAAATAGACATATCCGCGTGGTGAATGTTGGTTTGTGGGCTTCGTTTAGTGATATCTATTAGTGAAAAAGAAATCAAGTCTCAATTCGACGTACAACTTTGTACAGTTCAGCCGAACTGTAAGACGTTAAGGAGTTTCATTGATAATCATATTCGACTACGACAGCTATTACTTGGACCAACCGACAGCCATTGGCTGTCATCAGAAATATTCATTGCAGACGGTTTAGATATGGAAATAAATCTTAATTGAGGATAATTTACTAAGCTGTGGACTAAATTTTACTAAAATCTATAGATAAGAATCGTCTAAGTATGATAATTCCTTGAGTTTGATCGTGCGTATACGCCGACATAAGGTGATTAACTATTATGAAATCAATGAGAAATACAATTTCTGCCAAAGTAAAATGCTTCGCATTTGGTAACATGTTCATTCATTTTATCTAAATATGTTTTACGTAGATAAAGCTAACTAGAAATATACTTCGTTTACTTAACACCGCCCGGACACCTGTATGACAAGAGCACAGTCCCAGGGTAAGCGAATTATTGAGATTTCGTACAATAGGGCAGTTTCCACTAAAAGAAATCCTAATAAATTTTGTTAAATATTACATAATTCAAGTTAAATGACTAAAATCAATCAAATTAAGGACATAAATCACGTGACACTAAACGGTAATCAAGAGTGCATTATATCACCTCTTGTTAAAGAAATTGTCGTTGCTAACGTATGTTCCAATCACACTCGAGTAAAGCTGTTTGTTTGGCAAGACGTTACGTTATGTGAAGAGTTCCATTATCTTTCCCAATCTGCGTGGCGATATTAGAAGTATAAAATTCAATTAATGTGGATTTTTCCATTAAGGCTTTTGGAAACCTGGAGTCACGCTTATTAACTTTCCTGACGTTCTTAAATATTATTATTGCGGAAATTCATTGAAAGAAACTGACATAAATCATTATACCGGAGCCAGACATAGCTCAGTGTTTGTACATTTTGTCCTTGAAGTCTACAAAGTGCGACAAAACATTGTGCAGTTACTCAAAGTCCCGGCCACACTACATGATCATTCAAATGAAGCTACGTTTGGCACCGGGAGCGTGCAAGCGAGAGCGCGGAACAAGTGTTATAGCGACACGATCCTTCTAAGCGTTTGACGCTATCGCCTAAAATTATCGTCCGTAAAAGGATTTTAGAGACAACCAAGTTTTTTTTTAAGAAATATTAAATTGTTTTTTTTTTTTTAGGTATTAACTACGCAGATATGGATGAAAACAAAAATATCGAAGACTCTGTAGCCACTGAGATATTGAACAAAACATTGAAACTCGAAGAACAGGAATTGTTTAGGCAAATAGATATAGTGACGTCACACGCAAGTAGAGTTGATAATCAGACGAATGCTTATTTACAAATGTGTTTGAAAATACAAATACATTACATTGTTTTTGAAATGACATTTAATTTATATCAATTATATACTTAAAAATAATAATTTAATAGAAAGTTAATTTGTTATTTTTATGATTTGACGACTGAATTTTTTTTTATACCCATATAATAATATAATATACCCATACAATAATATAACGCACTATACCATAAATTTAAAATTTCCATAGAGCTAACAGAGACTACAGGTATTGAAAAAATATAATATATGTGTAATATTTGATAATATTGAATATAAGAATTGTATAGAAATGTTACTATTACATAATGTTTATAAAGCTTAAACTCAATATTTCACAATAATCTTTATACATAAAAGCTGTTAGTCTATCTGTTTGAGTGTAATAGTCTAGTCAATAATTAAATTATCTATAAATAAAATGAATAATGAAGGCAAAGTTTTGTCGGTAATGAGACAGAGTCCTTCTCTTTAAGAATCTTTTTTTGTATCGCTAATATGTGGAAAGTGGTCTGCGAGAGATGTTGTAGTCTGGAGTGAAGTTCAATATGCTTAACCGCCACAAAGGAAGATGTTCAGTCCGGGATAGGTGCTCCGCCTCGCCAACCTTTGAGAATTTTATAGAACCAGCATTATACGAGTAGTGACCTAGTTACAGAGTGTTCTGTATTGAAATTTAAATAAAAAAACAAAGTATTCAGCGTTCTTAAATACGTGGCCAGCCGTATTAAGTTGCAAATTATGTTAAATTTGACGTACAAAGTTTTTTTTTAAATATTATTCATGAAATCATTATATAAATTAAAATATTAAAAGATTTGCAATACAGAGAGTGACAGAAATGAACTCGCAATGCGTATTTTTGTGTAAGGTGAAAAGAAAACTTGCTTGCAAACAATCGTTATTAATTATATGACCACGAGCCCACGACCCCCGAAACGAAAGGCAGCGTCACTGCCCACTGGGCCAACGGACCAGTGAAATAATGTCTATATATTAAAGGAAAAGCTCGCAAACCTCGGGAAGTACTAAGATGAAATTTGGCAAAGAGATAATGTATAGTTAGCAGATGTTCGCTAAGAGCGGATTATTCAATAGGGCAAGATAGAGAAAGCCTAAGGGCTTATGCAATTTTTCACGGACATTGTCGCGTGAAATATCTTGTAGAAACATAATGTCTTAAGCGAGAAGCAACCTAAGTTACGATGTAGAAAGATTCCTAGTCTCTCACTGGGTATGGAGATTAATGGCTCGGGCCTTCAGCCCGTGGAGTAAAATTTAAAAATTAAAAAACTACTAGGTGTGGAGGAAGTTTCTAAAAACGTGATAATTGGAGGAACCACTAGTTAATTAATTTCATTTCTAATAACATAACATAATTTTTTTTAGAGTTAAACTAAGTAATTAAATTCTTAAGTATTTAGTTTTTAAATAGTTGTTCTTAACTTGGCTTCGATCGCATTTTCACAATTTATTGTAAATTATGCCGGTGCATTCACCTATTTTAGAATACATTTAATAATTTATTCGTTCCGTTCTTAATAAAACTTGTTAATTGAAACACGGAAATCGTGAATCGGTACGCGTCGACATAATTAAAAATGTTGTTGAAACAAACTTTTTATCGACTTCGGGTCGAGTCGTTAAAATGGTGGTTAACAATAACTGTTGATGCAAAGTGTAATTTAACTGTAATATGGGATTAAACTAATTAGTTGCAAAATGAACACCTTCGGCACAATTTAGAGCATCGATACATACTCGTTAAGCGTCTGGCAAATTTCCTGAGTGGCAGATACCCCGCAACGTAGTGGATAAATGTTCACATTGTACGCTATTTAAACAATACGCTTAGCAAATATCAAACATAAAACGTAGGTTACGTTTTGTTTGATAAATTTTGCTCCTGCAACATGTTTGCCGGTAACAATAGAAGAGTGAACGCTAGCAAATAACCCATGGTAATCGAACCTGCGTTTCCGACGCTACACTTCTTTTCCCAAAGAGCTCTGGCAATCCTACTCATCAGCACGAACACATATGAATGGTATTGTTAGGCTATGCTTTTCTTTGCAAAGTTCAAGTCGATCAGATCCAGGTCACTAACGAGAAATTTCGTTCATCATCATCATTGGCCATTTCATCTGTTGCAGATGATTGTTGCAGTGTGTAGTTTAGCGACACTTCCGTTTGTGGCTGTGCAACCCAATCCTGGACTGACAGGAACGGCCACAACCAGAGCAGATCTACACTCCTAGAGAACCAAATGGGTGGTTGTGGCTGTTCTGCTATTTAGCCCTTTTGTCGATAAGCCTGTCGAACCATGTTCTATCATGCACCTTGATACCTTGGTCAAATAAGTGTCTCCACTGGTCCCTATTTTCCGCAAGCCTCTCCCAGTTGCCATGCTCGGTATTGAATAAAGACAGGTCACGCTTGATGCAGTCGTCAGTTCGTTCAATACCTCTCTTAAAACATTATGATAATGGGTCTCACAGTACTGCCTCAAATAAACTGTTATTATCTATTGTATCGTATAATTAAAGTCTCCACATCTTATTGAACAAAAAATAAGACTGAACTTTTTGATGCTAGAAGTTCACACGGTTATGCAGACAGAGCGAGCAAAAACTTGTACAAAATATGAACAGGGCTAGTAACTGTCGTGGGCACTTCTATTACAAGCCGTAAAAAGTTTAACTGGAGTTAAATTATACTTATTAGATATACACCAGAATACTTGGAAGTATTCGTTTTTAATTTTATAAAATTAAAATGAAATAATAACTCGATTTAATAAAATAATATTTTTATTACTGCATAAGTACAAAATAAAATTTTACATTAGGTTTTGGTTAGCCCGAAGCAATCGATGCCGCTTGTCCCGCTACAACCACAGCTGGCCCGGCCTTGATGACACCATCACGGACGTTCCGCCCCATTTTTTCCTATAGAATATATCGACAATGGTTAAAAATTACACTGTTTATAGATTTTTTCTTTTTATGAATAATATTTTCAACTTTATTGGTGTCGCTTTTTTTTCATAACAAAACGGACAGGCGATTCTTCGAAGCCCATGGACAACTGTGTAGTGCGTACGCCTAAAAATTCACGTCCCAAAGTATTCACCTTTCCATGCAAAATAATGTAGTGTAGACGCGAACATGCAAGCTCGTCGATATCATTGGCTTACAGTGCGTGGTTTAGTTTGAGTTTACAATAAAACTGCTGCACACGCACAAGCCAGCGTTGCAATTAATTAGTGGAGGGGCGTGCATTTTTAGACTGCGGCGCACACTATACTACTAGAAAACTCTACGGCATTTTTGCAACTCTTTTCTTGAAGATCTTAAGTCGTATCGGATTGGTAGAACTGGAAATATAAGATGTAAATAAAGAATGAGATATTATGGTAACTGCGTTAAATATTTTTCCTTATTGCTATCAAATAATTTTAGAGAGGAGTTCGTAGCTTATCAAGTGGCTTGCAGCAGATCAATCGGTAGGTTAAGTAGTTCATACCGCGGCTCTGTGATAGATGGGTCAACCATATTAACACAGGTTTTCAAACCTAACCTCCTCCATGTTTCGAAATGCACGTAGAAAAGTAACTCACAATTAATGTTACTGCACATATTAATGCACGAATAATATTAGTCGTCGAAGGGATTATGGGAATTCCGGGGAACAAGTCAGACGGCAGTTTGTCAGCTTAACTCGCCCAACAGCCACATCCGCTGCAATTTATTCTAATTAAATGTAAAGGATTTACATTATACTGATATCATGATTTTTGAAAAAAATAACAGAAGTAACGTTCTGCCAATGGTATCAGGGCTCACGTCTCCCGACAACAGATTTATTATCAAACGCTTAAATGCGTTAACAAAAAATAGACTTACGATTTTCTTAAACACTTTCCACCTGGGGCCAGGCGCCGCGTTCACAGCGCACAGCATCACCAGAACAGCGAAGACGAACAAAAATACTTTTGAGAATCGCATCTTCGGAGGTCGATGGTAAAATGTGCCTTACATTTCCCTCCAAGTATTTTATATACGTGCGAGTGTAACTAATTAGGAACATATCTAATTTAAACCGTGCAATTGTAAACTTTATTGCATTAGCATTAAAAGATAAACGGATTACATATGTAAATAAAACAAAGAAAATTCGTACAGGGAACTCCCTATTTCCTATGAATTCCTCCAATGCAGGGGTGGACAGTAATTCGATGAAGTGGGTAATTTTACTCGAATAAGTGTGCTGGATGTCACCAAATTATAAGGGCCATGAACAGCTGCAAGGTTCACAAATTTATAGTCGGCCTTTAAGATGTGATCATCCAAACACTCATCATCAACGTCGTCAGATGACGTCTGATGAAAAGTATGCTCGTTTGCCATAAACTTCCATGTTTCAAAACTATTTTGATATGCGTTCGTTCTGATCGTTTCGCCCATTTTTTTTATGTTACAAAGGGCAAAAGAGTGACAGCAATGCCGCCGCTTCACGCCGATCTTATGTAAGAAAGAGGTACTGATACCCGGACGCCAACCCAATTCCCAATATTCCAATATTCTCTTGTTTACTTTTACTATTAAAAGAAAGAAAATATTTATTGGAAACAAAAACACACTGTTCGTATATATACATAACATGATACACAACGCACCGACAGCAATCGCGGCTTGTCCGTTTGCGTAATGCCGGAGCCAGACATAGCTTCATTTGAATGATTATGTAGTGTGGCCGGGGACTATGTGTAACTTGACAAAGTTTTGTAGAACTTTGTAGACTTCAAGGACAAAAATGTACAAACACTGTGAGCTATGTCTGGCTCCGGCATAACACAATAGAATCAAGTGACATCCTTAAGTTTCCAACTGTCGACGACACGTGTCACTTTTTCATTAGCACATAAGTTAGAATTGTAGAGCAGCTGAGATCACTGTGTTCTACCTAACTCCATAAAATAATCACGTGTAAACCAATCCAATCCAATTGGATAATTGTAAAATCCAATCCAATTTAATTCAGTTTAATTTCTTTCAGTTACCAAAATGTTTACTTTTTCTTTTTTAATTTGGCGTTTGTTTTAAAAAATGGTGGTTTGTGCGAGTTTGTGAGGAATATCAAGGACACTAATTAAATGTAAAACCACTTTACTCATATCAGCAAGTGAATTAATTTGATATTGATGCTGAATTAATATTATACTATACTGCGCATCGAAATATTAAAGCCCTCAATGCCTTAGGCCATTAAAACACAATCACGTCAGTTATTTCAATTACCAGTCTGCAGGTTTTGTTACAAGGACTTGGAACCTGAATCCGTGACTGTCGAATTCTATTCTTCAAGTGTTATAACGCAATAGGGGAACATTCCCTAACCCCAGGAGAAATTAGAGCGTACACACATGAAGTCCTTATAGGGTTTATGTGTTCTGCTGGTCTTCAGGATGAGCTGTAAACTGCCAGCCTCAAAAAAAGCATAAAGTGTATCAAAATAATATTAAAATTCATTGAAGGCATTCGTTGTTTTTTAGAAAACAAACTACGATAAAAGGAAGGAAATTAAACATGGTACAACTCTACTATGAAATATGAATGAAATCGGTACAATAGTACAAAAACCACAGCGGACATATTGTATTGTCTATGGCATATCTACAAATTGAAAGACAAAAATAGGACAGGAAAAAAGTTAATCATAATTAATTAATGAAATGTATATTACGTAGCTTTAAGATTTCTGTGCACATTGTAAGTTACTATGAGTATATCTGGCTCACCCAAAGAAAATGACTTGCAAGTATTTATCATAAAATTTATATCAGTAAAAATTATCGATAATCGATAGAATTTGTATTTGTTAGTACAAGCCATTCATCTATACTTAAGTAAAAGAAAAATACATTTAAGTGTAGTTTGAAAAATTATTTCAGTGTTAGATAGCCCATTTATTGAGAAAAGCTATAAGCTATACATAATCGCACTACACTTAAATGTATTTTTCTTTTACTTAAGTTTACGCGAACGAAGTCGAGAGCACAGCTAGTATTATATATACCCAGTCATCCATCAAACAATTTCGATGCAGTTTAAAATATAGCCTGTCTAGAAAGGTGCTCCACTTGCTCCAAACTGATCTGGAGCTCTGTGAGCTTCGCCCTGAGGAGTTGGCATTCCTTCGCGCTGGAGCTACCAGCATTGAATGGTCTAAAGGTTGAAAAATACTTCTTCCTCGTCCCATAAATGTTGAGTATGTCCTTATGTTGGTGTTTAGTCCTTTTGTTCCATTCGTGTGTAACTTTTATTAAGCGTAATAACCTTAAATTATAATCATGTCATTATTCATTCTTAGTATCATGTATTTTGTACTGTTCTATAACACTGTTATTAGTTTATATAGAGTGTGTTGTAGTAGTTTAAACTATTTCTAACTTAACAACCTTTATATTGTGTAAAAACTTTTAGTTACATTTTGTTGCCCAATCTCCTTCGTGTCTTTTAATATATCGCTTTGCAGTATTACGAGAAATAAAGCGGAGACTGCACTATTATTATGACGTTATTGTAAAATTATCCTGGCTGATATATTGTTATCTCTACTAATATATAAAGCTGAAGAGATTGTCTATTTACTTTAATGCGCTAATCTCAGGAACTATTTTTCCGATTTGAAAAATTATTTCAGTGCTAGATAATCCATTTATCGAGGAAGGCTCTATATCATCACGCTAAATGTTTTTACCTAATTTCACGTGTACGAAATCGCGGGCACAGCTAGTCATAGATAAAATTCAAACCCGCTTCGAACCATGTCCCTACCGAATATCGCATCAGAATTTTAAATTTCAGACCATCACCTCAACCTGTGAATAAGTCTACAGCCATACAATGTTCTAGGTGTTTCTTACTCAACAACATTAATAAATAGAAATAAAAAATATATTGCAATAGTTTTAATTAAAATCAATATTATACATATGACATTCATAATTGCTAAAAAACTGTATGAATAAACGATTTTGACTTTGACTTACCTCTTCCTCTTTGATTTCAGCATCAGGCCTTGGAACAATTTTGAAACGACAGCCTGATATTTTAACAATATCTCTTACTATTTGATTTCAAAGTGACTGTATTATTTTAAGTAATGTGTTAATTATTGTACAATGAAAGTTCAAAGGAAATTATAAGTTTTTCAAGACAAATACAACACGCAAATTAAAATTGAGAAATATATGTTATGATAGATAGTAGCACCTTAAAAAGACTGTTATTAGGAAATCTCAACAGATATTAAAATTAAAGCTTATGGAAATTCTAGGATAACTATAGTCGTTGAAGGTGTATATGGTCAAAAGTTATGAAACGATGCGGTCATAAAGCCGATTCCCGAAGCACTCCAATAAAAACCATCGCTTCATTTATCCACAAACTAGTTGTCAAAGATAATTTTTTTTAAACTACCATAATAGTTATTTAAATACATAATAATTGTATGTTTTTAATGGAAATTATTAAAGTTTTAAGGTTCTAGGGCTTATCTTGTCTATAGTCATGCGAGGATATAGTTTCGAAGATGCATCGTCCTACGGAATAAAGAAGTACGAGGACGCAATTCAAAAGGACCATGAGATCTGCATAGATTTTGGTTTTTGGAATTAGTATCTTATATACATTAGAAGTAATATGTTTTGGTGACAGATTTTCACTAAAAAAAATATATGGTAAGGAGGTATGGGTTCCGAAGATGTCCTCAGACGGCAATCGGTCATCTTAACTGGCCCCACAGCCGAATCTTTTGCAGTCTAAGCGGACTCTGGTACTAGACCGGGATAACTTGAGGAAGATGAAGGGAGCTAGTATAACAACGTTCACCTTAACTGGCACTATGTCCTAAATTTGAGAAGCGTGCAAATTGCTAATAATTTCTGTTCCTCACTAAGTCTATCTCAATTTGACTTTAGCAAGAAGTAGTGCCAAACTTAAAGCAGTCCGTTTAACTTCTTCTTCTTAGCGTTTCGTTGGCAAGCACTAAATTGTGTCGACCCAGAACTTAGCCACATCAACTGCGTTATCAGTGGCAGCCATCAAGTCCTCTTGCGTGCAGGTGTTAGGGCACGCAGGGCACGATTAAAGATGGCACATTGTTTGTATTGCACAGCACAAACAGCTCCGGTTAATGTCATAGTAAGGGTTAATGAGATATGTCGTTTCTTATATGAAGAGGTCCCCATTGGTGGACCCCTACAGAAAACTAGAGTCGAAACAATAAACAATAAAATATAAGATATATAGGAGCTACGGCAATAAAATTAAAAAAATGTACATTTTTTGGGTTCCGTACCTCCAATGGATAAAAGAGTTGGTTGTCCGTCTGTCTGTCTGTCAAGACCTTTTTTCTCAGAATCGCGTAAAGGTATAGAGGCCTGAGATCCATGAAGCTCTAAAAAAACCAACCATTTAATTGTAAGGAATAAAAAGATATGGTCATTTCCGTCGCATTTTCCATACTAGTAAGTTCATAAAGCCTATAGAGAACCTCCCGTTGATCTAGAATTATGAAATTTGACAAGAAGTACAAGTATGAAAAATTTCGAAAACCGTAAATTTGTAAAAAAAAAAAACTGAAATTCCTTTCTCAAATAGAAATCTTGTGAATAGTATAAATCTTAAAGTATTGCGTGATGGTACAGAACCTTTAGTGTGCAAGTCTAACTCGCACTTGTCCCATTTATTTTTACTTTTCTCGCAATATGTAAATGAGTACATATACTAAAAGATATACTTATATGACACTATTACCCGTGTGTCCTGTCCATAACTCTAGCACTATGGAGTTAAAGAGGTCGTTGCTGCAATATCCCCGCAATGCAGTCGAAATAACTCGAAGGCGTTCTTCAACATGATTTTTTTATTAAGAACCCAAATCAAACAGTCGAATATGCGAAAATTGCCAGTCTTCGATATTGCAAAACCCGGAAATCAAACCTTGTAAGAATCTAATAAAACTATCCGCTTTAAAAGTTTTCTGAGCAAAAGATTGAATTGTTCAACTTTTGACGCGTTCCAAATTGGCCTTTTTAAATGGCTTTTAATTTTATTTTAATACTTTCACTGTTTGTGAACTAAGTGTGTTGTTTTTACAAGCTTTCATTACCGCATAAAATCACCAACCCACATGAATAAAATTGGCCTACATTGGAAACATTATCGGTAATTATGCAGTTAGAGTAGTTTCCCAAAAATGCATATTTTTGTTTTTTTTCTTTTCTCGAAGTCTTTTGTTTGCAGTCTAAAGAATGATCTTCCGTCGGGAGAGACGGACATATTCATTGGAAAGTTTTCGAGTTATTAATGCAACCAATAGGGCATTATGGCGCGAAGAGATCGCTGCGCGATCGCTGTATTGTGTCACGAATGTGCCTGCGAAGCGGCCATCGCGATCGCGGCTCGATCGCCCGTCCGCTTCTAACATATCCCCAACAGAGTTACGTTTACCGCGGAATGGCTGGCTGCTTCGCGCTCATTTTTTTTGGGTTTCAACACAGAAATACATGCCACATACATACGTGTGTATAATGTTAACATTAACGTCGGAATGCTCCAAATACCGTATTTTAGCATTCATAACTCCAAAAAGAGTCAGCCTCCCCCGACGGAATTTCACTCAGTAGGGTGCAAACATTAACTTCCAGAAGACATAAAAACAAAAACATGCATTTATGGGAATTTTCGTATACAAATAACCTTATTCTTTCTATGACTATTAAACAAATATGTAGGCACTAGTTTTAATTGCATTACTATGAATTTTAATTAGCAGACAAAGAAGATGGCGTCTCTTTATACGTTAATTAAGCCAACGATAACAACAGTCGCGGACCCTCCAATGCTCGTTGAAAGCCCAAATGAGACTGAATGACCCGCCAACTGTCGTCGAGAGCATCTACTGCGGCAACACTGCTTATAATTAATTTGATTCCATATAAAATATACATAAAAATTAGAAGAGATCGTAGTCTAATCAGCGGTCAGCATTTGAGACAATCGTTCGTATTAATGAAATCCAGCTTATTTATTAAAATCACACCAAGTATCACAACTTCAGCGCATGACTGACAAAGTTCTAGTTTATTTATGAATTTCATTTTAATTTTTATTTGATTAATAATATTAAAAAAACATTCATGAGTAGATCGTAGCTTAATCTGTGATCGGCTTTTGAGACAATCGCGAGGTTAAGCAGTTTTTACCACGGCCGGTTGATAGATGGGTCACCCATTCTAACTCTGGTTTTTTATTATCCAAACTAATTCGTGCTTCGGAAGGCACGTAAAACAGTGGGTCCTGATCAATTTCACTTTGTGATATTAGTCATAAGGTTGTAGAGATTGTGGGGGTTCCGAGAATAACGTCAGTAATCCTCTGCAATTTAAGTATTTAGTAATTATGAGAAAAGGTATAGACATAACATTTGGAAAGGCCAGGGACATTTTTGGTAACTTTAATCGGTTTCTGTAATTACCGACAGAAACTGCTTTAAGCCTACTCATTTGTGATGTCCAAATACTTGTTCGATTTCAAGTAGCCACTAGTTTACAAATAGCTACCTAGCGTTATCTCGGTCTAGTACCAGTTTCCTCTTAAATTGCAGAGGATAACTGACGTAATCCTCGGAACCCCCACGATCTCTACAACCTTACGACTAATTTCACAAAGTGACATTAATCGGGTCCCACTGTTTTACGTGTCTTCCGAAACACGGAGGAGGTCGGATATCAAGTATAAACCAGTGCTAGAATGGGTCACCCTTCTATCACCCGGTCGCAGCCAGAGCAACTTAACTTAGCGATCGACTCAAATCAGTATAGTTTACATTTCAAGAGTACATAACTTACAGTTAATTGAATGGGGGAATTAAAAAATAATAATTTCAAAATTTTAGCCTACAGTATCAGTATTAATTATAAAAACGGTTTTTAAACTCACGCGTATGTTATATCGGGATTGCCCGACGAGTTTCGAACCCGTCCGGGGTCCTTCCTCGTTACGAAGCTCGCTACGAAGCGGTGTCGCGGCGGGAACTGTTGTCGCTATCCCGATATAACATACGCGTGAGTTTAAAAAACCGTTTTTATAATTAATATGAATTCCGCTCACGAAAGTCTAAGTTTGCGTTCGATTTCTTTGGCGCCTTACACTAAGATGTTTCAAATTAAAAAAGTGCGCGGCAAAATAATTGCGGCGCACTTATAAAAAGGATTAAAAACTCATTACTAACCGCAAAATGTTTCTTATAGAAAAAACAACCTTTGGGTGCATTTAAAGGCGAACCAAATCGTCCGTTTCGAATAAGTGGGATGAAAAAAATATTGTTTAAGTTTTATCATTTTTATCTCAATTCTGCTGTTTAAAACTTTTTACTTTTAAACACTGTGTTAACTTAGTTTCTTTTTAATGTTTCGAAATGAAGGCGGTAAGTTTTCTTAGTAAAGTTGCCTCTCTTATTTCTTATACAACATGTACCAGGTAATTACAAAATGGTTTAAATATACAAAACTTGTCATGACATTGGTTTAAATATACAAAACTTGTCATGACTTGTCTTGTATGCAGTCATTCGTAGGTTATACGCGTACATACATTTCAGTGATTAATTTTTATGCATAGTGATAGACAAACGTTATTGCTTATAGCTGATAATTGTAATGATCCTTAATAAAAATGAATAATTAAGGAAAATATAAAATTAGTCTATTTATTAGTTATTTTTCCTTTTAGTTGATATATAGCGCGCTCTTTATAGTGACCACTAACACTCACCTTCACTGCCAGTGTTCCCTCCCCTGTCTTATAAATTATGAATAAACAGTATTAATTAAAATATGTTTGTTTTCTTCATTAAGCACTGTAACATTTTGTTACTTAACAATCATCAATAGTTTTTGGAATATTAACTTTTAGATTTTTTTCCAACGCAAATAAACTACTTAAAATGTTAATAATACACAATATTTTTTCAATGTTCTAAATTAATGTGTTTTAGTTAAAAAAACACACACAATTTATGGAACATAGTCGTTTTAAACTCCGCAACCCGTATCAGATACGGAACCGTTCTATATACCCGTGTCTTGACACGCTTTTGGCCACTTTTTATTTAACGATCGCTAATGAATATTATTTTATAGTAAGTAATAAAAACCTTTTGTCAAAAAGACGTTGCAGAAAATTATTTAAATTGTTTTAAAATATGTATCGACTTTAATTTACCTATCTTTTCCATCTCACGTTGAAAATCACGCTTTAAAAAGATACTGACGATAAAAAAATTTAGGTGTTACATATTCTGAGTTATGCATTCAAGGAACAAGCACTTAAAATTTTTAAAAATCAAATCACGTGAACATAAATCACAGATAGAGGTAGTAACAGTTGTTTAATCACTCGGCACTACTTATCTTAATAGTTTAGGAAATACTTATGTTATTTTAACATATAAGATCGACACTTGTCAACCAACCACCAAAAGCGCGCCAACACCTGTCAACTGTCATCTTGACAAACTCCATAGACATAGATCTCATGCTATTTTTATAGATGAAGTTTAACATCACATATTAATACTTTTTATAAAATAAAAATTTATACAATAAAAACAATTAATTTGACTGAAAATTATTAAACCTAACATAACAAACTAACTGCTTCTCGCAATTCAGTTACTGCTTATAAAATCGATCAAATCTTGCCAACACTAAAACTGAGCACAGTAAAGGTCTTATCACACTGTTGTATAGCATCTCTTGAAACAAGCATTTCTTTTAATTTTTTTATATAGAACGTCGAGGATATTTGAGGTGCAATTTGAGGTGCAAAAGCACTAGAGTGCTTCTAACATTTATTGTGAGTGTCTAGGTGCTTTTATTTACTGCTTATAAAATCGTTAAAATCTTGCCAACACTAAAACTGAGCACAGTAAAGGTCTTATCACACTGTTATATAACATCTCTTTTAACAAACTTTCCCTTAGGAATTAGGAAGAGAGGCAGACCAACCGCCCGGTGGTCAGATGACATTGCTCGTATCGCTGGCGAGAATTGAAAAGGAAATGGATCGGAAACGGGGACGGGAATGGAAACGGGGAATAATGTTATAGGAAAATAAGATGTAGTAAATAGTATGTAACCCAACGTTCGGGCAGGACAACGTCTATCGGGTGTGCTAGTGTATATATATATATATATATATATATATGTATATAGTGTTAGAGTAGCTTCCGGTCGCGCCTGCGCAGTAACGGATATGTCAACTGCGCATGAGCAAGTTATAGCATAAAGTATATAAGTATAGATATAGATTTTTGTAGTAGTGTAATTATTCTGAATAAAGCATTCTTTACCATTTAAGTTCTTTGCATAATTACTCAATGTGAAATTATTGATGACACATTTCTGAACATTGAGTGTAGGGACAAATTTGATTGAAGAAGTATAAATAACAATTTACACTTAATCAACAATCAAATGTACTTAGAAGTAACAAATATGGCTGTACTTAGAAGTATAAAATATCTGATTTCAAGTATGTCGGTACACTCACAATGCGGCTGTTTTCTTTTAACTTATTTCTCGAGATTTATCTCTAAATCTGCACCATTACCGCTATCGTCACTAAACCTTTGATTAAAGTTCCTTGAATAACTACTTTTTTATCAGGCCTATTTGTACCTACGATAGATAACCTAATCATATCCATATTTGCACTCGTAATTTTTAAATAAACATATATGTAAATATGATAATATCACTTTAGTAAGTGGGTAAATGTGGTGATGATGGTATTTACTACACACGATACAAATGATTATTTCTCTATCTTACAATCAATGTATGTTTCGCTTGAAAATCAGGGCTTCATAAGATGTACTTAACAAGAAGTGTTTTGTAATATACATTTACCCTCGACTCTACCACAATCTTCTATTTTTACCCACTGCAGGGCGGAGGCCTCCCTACCCTCCTTCCAAAAGGTTCTGTCTAAGTCTATGCGTTGCCAATCTCCGTTATAACGATCCAAGTCATTCCTCCATCTCATTCTTGACCTACCACGATGTCGTTTTCGATGTGGAGAGTAAGCAACTATAAAATATATAATAAACGTTTATTTTTACGCCAAAAAAGTTGGAATCACGTGCGATCGTTAATCTTCTAAAACCTAATTACTGTATATAAAATATGTATTTGATCAATCACACGTCCGTCGGCGGGAGTTAGAGAACTGATTTAAGATTAAGCATAAATGAATTAATGGTCCCAGAGCTGAGAGAGTTTTCTAATTTGATGCCGGCGAACTTTTGTAACCTAATCTCGCGAGGTTACAAACTCTGCGAATTCTATTACTATTCGAATCAATTGCGAACTCTTATCGTTTGTTTATTTACCTTTTTTGCTTAAAATAAATATGCTATAGTCAATTTTACCTTCTTCTAATGTCAAACGTCAAGCAATCCGCGTTGACAGTAAGAGGGGCCCGCTGTGAGCCTAGCACAAATCGACTCTTCGACTCGAACAGTTCGAAACAGCCGCGCTACGGCCTTAGTGCAAGGTGCTTTACAACGCATATCTATAGAACGCATTTCTTCTCATTCATTATCTTCATTCCTGATGATGTTCCTTGCCAAGGATCAAGGAGTATCAAACATCTGTACCAACTGCTGAACAACGTGTAACGTCACCTAACTGACACACACGCGTATCGGTGTTGAGTCCGGTATTATCGTGACGTCACTTCCGGCGCGTGCGCGTGCCTCTATGGCGTGTATTCGTGCGAGTGTGTGGAAAGCGACAGGTGATGCCGATTTTTTGTTATACTACAACTTAAAAGATTCAAAATATACAAAGAGTTTTAAATATTACCAAAATAAAAAAAAACTCCAACAGTATGAAGTACGCAGATAGTCTCATTTCTCAAAAATTTTTGGACGTGATAACGTCTTATAAATCAATGTACGAAGGCTGCACGCACAAAAAAGCGTCACGTTCCGCCTGATCCAATAAAGAGACTCGATCGCGTAACGTCTCCATGAACAAATAAAATATCGATCGATAATATTATTATTGATTAAAGCCTATTTTTCCCACTGCATGTATAAAGCCACCCTACCCTGTATCCATATGTTTCTGTATAAGACTATGCGTTGCCAATCACTGACTCATGTGAAATAAGTATACTAAATACTAGTAACGTACGGTTGAGTATTCCAATGGGCGTCGTTGGTCACTTAGCATCAGGGGAAACGTACCTCCTATCATATTAAAAAACAATGTGTAGTACCAATTGAGCTGATGTAACCGCACACCGCACCAACGTGTCAAACATTAATTAGAACGGGCGCAATTTCAACAAATTGAAGGTCAAAAAAACACATATTAATTGCACCAGTTTCAATTACTAGCCAACAGATATAGTCTCATTCTTTGTTATCTACAAAAATAATCAATTTTTTTATTATTTCCACTAGTTGTCACCCGCGAGTTCGTCCGCGTAAAATTAGGTAAAAAAATAATATTCAATTTTATCGTGTTCACGTATAGCCTATAGCCTTCTTCGATAAATGGGCTATCTAATAGTGAAAAATTTTTCGGATCGGACGAGTTGTTCCTGTGCATAAGCGCAGGTCTTCTCTACTCTTCAAGGTCATATATTAGTATAGATTTTAATAGTTTTAACTGTCCCGTTGGCAGTGACCCTAGCTTCCGCCTCGTGGGTTATGAGTTCGATTCTCGCCTCCAGTCTAGGTGTATTATCTACTAGCTGTTACCCGCGACTGCGTCCGCATACAGTTAGGTGAAAAAATAGATTAAATATTAGCATGATGATATATAGTCAATAGCCTTCCTTAATAAATGGGCTATCTAACATTGAAAGAATTTTTCAAATCGGACCCGTAGTTCCTGAGATTAGAGCGTTCAAGTAATCAAACAAACAAACTTTCAAGTTGATATATTAGTACAGATTTTTATAGTTTTGACTGTCCCCGTTGGCGCAGTTAACAATGACCCTACCTTTCTATAGTGGGTTATGGGTTCGATTCTCGCCTCCAGTCTGGGTGTATTATCTATATGTATGTATTTATATATTTCTTAAATATTTTTTTGTATATAACAAGCGTCTGTTACATACGTATACGTTACGTATAACGTAAGCATTAAATTGTCTACCTTAGGAACAGACGTCCGTGTGTCATATGGTCCTATGTATGTATGTAATCTTTACTATGAGGCTTTTAAGTTCCAGTTATTAAATTCAAAAACGTAACAGATTTACTAAGATTAATGTAACAAACCGAAAATCATAAGGAATTAGTTAATTAAAGCTGTTGTTAATTGAAACGCTTGTTAAGCGGACGCCACGAAATTTATTAATTGGACCATTTCAATTTAAAGGTCGAACGCGCCGCGTTTGTGCTACACACGCATATCTGTCATAAAGCTTTTATTAAAGTACTAGCTGTTATCCGCGACATTGTCTGCGATGAATACAAAATGATTGTTCAATTTCCGGGATTATATTTCTTAAGAGTGAACCGACTTTGGTTTCATATTTAATGTTAATTTTAAAGAACTAAAGATCGCTGGCTGGCCGAAATTCGCCCACAGACCTTTTTGCGTATATATTAATACAACGACATATATTGTTCTATTCACAGAGAAATAAAATTTGACAATTAATAGAACATACGGTTGTCACGATTACGCTTTGACATCATCCAATACATGTGTGTGTGTAAATCATCTGTAATTGGTGTAAGTGTGGTTTGATTTAAATAGTTTAATACATTAATATTGTGTATTATTAAAAAAAAATTAGCATTCGCACACCTATCTCTAGATCTATCTGAAGAACTACAATTGTGCCAAATTTCATACTCCTCAGTCCGCGCCATTTTCGCAAAATGGTACCTAAAGGTTTCGCTTCACTAATTGATGTATAAAATTAAATTCTAAGTTTAAAAATCCCCGGTACTCCTTCGGGTATGTTAGTTATAATAATAAATTTATGCCCCTCGTTATAACCCTAGACTCTCTAGGTGCTGTAGATTCTGAATCTTTCAGCGAAAATTCCAAGATCGAAAAAGGCAAAAAGAGGTTACGCTAACCAACAAAGTGGAAGACGATTGTCACAAAAAAGCGTGTCTAAGTCTAAGATAGATATACAAGAGATAAGAGTTTCTTCCACAGGAGAAATGTAGACTAAAATGTAAAAACAAGCTTGACGAAGTGTCAAGCCGACATAACATATTTTTTATTCATATTGGGGGATTGGCGAACTTGAAAGGGAAAGAGAGTTTATAGTTCGGCACTTGCTACAGATAAAACCAAAATATGGAACCCTTCTATATAAACGATCTTGAACCGCTCTTGGTTACTTTTTCTTTATTAGTTAAAATTCCTAGACGTGATTATCATTGAAGAATCCGATTCAGGATATTTTAAATAAAAAAAATTTAGCCGCTTTTTAATCTGGGAAGTAAATCAAAGAATTGTAAACGACTTGCATTTTTTTTCTTGGACACCTAAGTTAGACTGTCAGAAAATGCTTTTAGCATTAAGCTCACCCATTGTACAACATTTTTTGTATTTCGTCGTGCAGAAAAGTGAATAAAAAAAGGGAAAGGGAAATATCCTGAAAATTCCTCTTATCTAAGTAAGTCAAAGATAAAAGAATGTCGGTGGCTAAATAGCAATACCAAAATATGTCGCTTTGTTGTTATGAAGAAGTGAAACGACCCACCTCTACTTTGAAATACTATCTGTAACCCGCGAATTCGTCCGCTTTTAATTTAAATATTTTGTATAATTTTGGGGAAGTTTATTATATTCTGTGAAATCTTATGTTCCCAAAGTCAGTTAGTTATGTTGCCAAACTCCCGACGAAATGGGTCGAATCGTTTCGGAAAATAGTCGTAACAAACGCGCAGACAAACAATATTGCTTTAATTTATGTCGGACAATTTTTGTTATATTTATGGTGAAGTGATATTTAGTAAACAATGGTGTTTTTATCGGCTATATGAAAAAAATCCAACTATTACAACTTTTAACTAAAATAACAAATCGCATTTCAATAGCTGGATCTCACTTTTGCTGGATTTCTCTTGCAATCTGTGTACTACAGGCACAGCTGGATTTCTCTTGCAATCTGTGTACTACAGGTCCGAGAAATTTTTATAAGTCGTTAAAATAACATCATTCAGTATGTGGAAATAAATAAAACAACTATTTTATATGAAGAGAATACTTTTTTAAAGCCATTATATATTTTTAAATGTTTTTGTTTTTATAATAATATTTAAAAATGTATATAAGAATAAGATATATTAAATAAATGTTAGTCATAATAATAATAATAAATTCTTTATTCTTGTAACAAAATGGTGTGATACATTTGAATCGCGAGTCCCTGACCCCTGAACTAGATAAAACTGTGTTTCAGGCCATTATAATCGAGAATTTATTAAATTCTAGAAACTGGAAATAAAATTGAAGTATTTTTGTTCATTTTTGTTCATCTGAGTAACTATTAATGCCCATTTAAAACTGTACTACCAGACAACTCGCACGACAATGCGAGTTTATATTTAACGCCGGAGTTGTATAATGAAGGTTTTGTTTTAAAATAGAAAGGCGATGCTTTATTTGAATGATTATTTCAATGATCATGTAGCGTGGCCGGGGACTTTATGTAGCTGCGCAAAGTTTTGTAGAACTTTTTAGTCTTCAAGGACAAAAATGTATAAACACTGAGCTATGTCTAGCTCCGGCATTAAAGTAGGAAACTTCTCAGAATGACGTGAGTTAAGACTTAAATTTCTATCTGATATTTTCAGCCCGTTGAATAATTTCTTCATTGACGCTCAAAATTGCCAGGTATCTTGCAGTGCAGTTACCAAACAACTACCACCATGAAATGACATACAACAAGTAAGATAATAATAATTAGTTATGGTATCATACTGGTATATACCAATAGACTTCTTCTTGGTCTTTGTTTTGTAAGAAAATGTGGTCTTGATCTAGCTTTAGAATAAGCTTTTAAAAAGTAACTTTAAGAAGAATATGTGCTAAAAGTTATCGATTATTATCATTATATTGGTGATAATAACTAAGGTAAATTATATTATCATAAATTTGTTTCGTTTAAGTGTAAAAATACAGTTCCACTATTAAAATAATTTGTTTATAAAGAGTGAAAAAAATGAAACAACACTTCACCCCCATAAATGTTCTCTTTGAACATTTATGGGGGTGAAGTAACTGTGGAGTTTATATAGTAAGCTGTAAGTAAGCAGTAAGTAACAGTGGAGTTTATATAGTAAAACGTAGCTTGGTCATATTTCATTATTACACGTCTTCTTGTTAGTTCAGAAGTTCAATTGAGGTCATATTAAAAAAAAAATCTAATTTTTATAAGCAATACAATACATAAGTTGCATTTAAGTACATTATAGCACTTACTCGTTATAAGAGGTGAAATGTTATCACTTGGAACCCTAAAAGACTACAGGTCATCTGGTCTCGAATCGGGGTTTTATGATTTCGGAACCGCCCGATTTCCTACGTATTTTATTATTATAACTCGGTAGATTTTGGAAAATTTTCGTTTTATATTCTTATTATATAGTAGGAGGACAAAACGACATTTTCAAAAAATTAAAACCTAACTAAATCGATTAAACGCCCCCTAAACCACCAGCATTATAAATTTCATAAAAATTGTTGGAACCGTTATCGAGATTCAGTTTATTATATATTATATATTCAATTATGTTAACAGAATTGCTCGTTTAAAGATATTAAACAGATGCATTCGTAATGTATAAATAGGAAAATACTTTGATTTAGATAACTATCTCGTTAGATCTGAGTTATAAATTGTGCGTTCAGAAACCACAATAACTTAATTAGTGCTTTGTAAAGGAAATTCCAGCGACTGGCCACAAAAGAAGGGATGCTTTGCTTATAATTTAACACGGGTAAACACATGTTCACGTTACGTTATGCTTACGAAATACTTAAGTTTAAGTAAATTATTATATAGAGTATGCCAACGCAGTAACAACCAATCAGAAAATAAAAAATAACGTCCGGTATACCTAATCTGTGGTGTGTGTAAATGGTGTAAATCGTTTGGCTTTAGTGTGCGTGAGTTTTTATTTTAATATTGCATATTAGAAAAAATATTTATTAAAATATTGTATACAAACTACAATTGTGCCAAATTTCATACTCTTCTGTCTGCGTAATTTTCCTAAAATGGTACCTCAAGTCTTCGCTTCACGTATAAATGTATAAAATACGAATGCTACCCACAAAAGTATAAGTTTAGAAGTAAAACAATTTTTTTACAAATTTCTCTATACCCTGTACTAATACACAAAGCTGACGAGTTTGCTTGATGGCGCTAATCTCAGCAACTACTGGTCCAATTTGAAAAATTCTTCCATTATTAGAAAGCCCATTTATCGAGGAAGGCTATAGACTATATATCATTACACTAAAGTAGATTTTTCGTAACTAATTTTAAGCGGACGAAGTAGCGGGCACAGCTGGTCATATACATATATGTGTAAATGTTGTTCATCGAATGATCAAAAAATAATGTCTCACGTAGAAGTATATCCTTAGTTGGTATAGTTATTTAACTGTTTTTTTTTTTGAGTTTCATCAGTATCGTTCTTTTTTTTCACATCCATATCTCGTGAAAGATAAGTGAATGGTTTATGATATTCTTACTTCACTCCAGTACACGCACGTAAGTTCTTTGAGTAGCAAATAATTCCGTGCAAAAACACGAATAATTCACGTCGTACGTAAGATATATTTGACATATTCTTGCATATTTACGCCCTAAAACGTCCAGAGTGGTTACGTTAGTGAAAAATGCGCGTCCCTTGCTACAACGAGTGGGAATTTATTAGGACATGTATCAAAGAAATAGCCTCTTAAAAAACATTTGCGGATTGTGTATTTTCCTTATACTATAGAGTGACAAAACTTCGCTGTCCATCTAATGGATCTCATTCGTTCCTTTTTTAGCGGAAAGATGTCTAACTGAATATAGAGTGCAAATGCTTCAGTGTTGTAGGGTTATTGGAAAATTCACACAATTTTTGTCCATAATCTACACATTGAAAACAACGTTAAATCTTATATTTGACTGGCCGTTGGCGCATTGGGCAGTGATCCTGCTTGCCGCTCCGGGGGTCGTGGGTTCGATTCCTGCCTCGAGTCTGGGTGTATTTATATGTATGTATTTATATATTTCTACAAGAAACAAAAAAGGGGAATAACAAGCGTCTGTTACCTATAACACAGGCATTAAGTTGTCAACCTTATGAACAGACATCAGGTGTATCATATAGTCCTGTATATATTTATTTCTTTATATTACTTATTGCTAAGATACAAAGCTGAAGAGTTTGTTAATTTGCTTGGACGCGCTAATCTTAGGAAGTACTGGTCCGATTTTAAAAAATCTTTCAACGTTAGATAGCTCATTTATCGAGGAAGGCTATAGGCTATAAATCATTACGCTAAAAATGTTCACCTAATTTTACGCGGTCAAAGTCGCGGGTAACAACTAGTCATTCATAATTTACCAATAATATTTCGCCACAAATGTAAGGCCGGGGACGACACCTTTTCTTACAAAAACGTTCTAAATGATGTCATGATATAAAGATTCTAACCGCATCAAACAATATGCCGTTTAGTTATCCCCTTACCGCCCTTCAACGTGTCACTTAATTTATGTATGGTCCTATTCACTTTACAGATGTATTATATAGATATATGCAAACATACATAATTCAACATAGTATCCAAATTGTATCTTCAAGCACCAGTTGCCGTTACGCCCTCGGCGGCCATGATACCCCAATACAAACACAGATCAGTTATCCCAACACTGATTTCGATAGTTATGTTTGCTTAACATTAAACAAGCAAGGGAAATCGAAAAACTTATTGATTATGTATAACAATTCTGTTATACCGTTACGTTATGCTAACTAACATTATATATGTATAAAGAAATGTTTTCAGGCAAGTTATATAATGTGTTTTTTGTCTGTAAACTTTCTTGTTTCTATATTATATGTCAACTTTTAGAACGAGAAATCGGGATAGGATGAATAAAAACATAAAAGTTAAGACTATAAGACCCCTACCTCACCGAGACGCCATGGCGACGTCGCCAGCTACGTATCCACACAAATCATTGTAACATATAGGACAAGTAACTCACTTGGCGACGGTTTGGCGACGTCGCCAAATTAGAAGCGTAGCCACGGTTGCTACTGGCTACTCCATTGGTAAACGCAGGTATCCATGGCTACGTAGCTGGCGACGTCACCATAGCATCTCGGTGAGATAGAGCTCTTAATTATTTTTAAAGAAAAAAGATACCCCCTTTAAAAAACGCGAAGGAAGTAAAAAGCAAGAAGTATTTCTTACAATTTAGTAAACACATACTGATGTGTTGAAGTCGGTACCAAGCCAAATAGGTACCCCGCTAAACCCATGCAGATGGCACTAACTGAGTTATTCGTCAATTTGTCGCACACATACTTTATCCAAATTTCCACTTATATCGTTTTCCCATGGAAGCTTTTTTCAGACCAGGACTAAATTGTTATGGGACTAATCGGGAAATGGCAGCTTTCAAATGAAAAATGAATCACCAAGATCGATTCACCCAGTCGAAAGTTCTGAGGTGACAAACTTAAAAAACTTGAGAAATTCGACAGTTTTTTGGAGGTCGGTTAAAATACTGAATACTATTTGTTAACACTATTCTATTACTATTTTGTACTGAATATTCTGTTTAGAGGGAGCACCACGCTTGCGGTCCTTTTTGTTCAGCAGTAGAATTGGGCCGGCGCGTCCGGGTACCAGTACCTCTTTCACAGATACGATCGGCGTGAAGTGACGGCATACTGTCACGTCAAGTATTATTGTCGCGTTTCGTTCGGTTTGTGAGAGTCCGGAGGCCTAAACCCCTTTTAGACTTCTGTAGTACTACAAGGAACCCTTATAATTTCACTCTGTCCGTCCGCCCGTCTGTCTGCCCGTAAAGTGATCCCCCCCTAGTAATTCCAAACTATTAGACATAGAGACTTGAAATTTTCCATGTTGATAGAACATGCTAAAAACCCATTAAGAAAATTATTTTGAACAAAATCGGACAACAACTTCTGAAGTTATTTAACAAATACTTTTATAGCGTATCAGCAACTTGGATAATTTCTTCTTTGTTGTGTTCGTTCTTGTTAGGACAAGGTTTGTATGATAAAAAGGAATAGCAAAGTGAAAGCGAAAGGAATTTAACGGGAACGGGAACGTTTACAGGGACGGGAACGGGGATTAATGTTATAGAATAATAGAATCTAGTAAATAGTAAGTAACCCAACGTTCGGGCAGGACAGCATCTGCCGGATCCGCTAGTTTAAAGAAAAAAAAAATCTTTCAGCACCCCGACATATGACATGGCACCGAATCCAGACAAGCAGTGGATCCTGCGCGTGACCGAGAAGATGAAGCTTGTTTCTATTTTATTGTTTGTTAAATGTTAAACAAAAATTTTTAATATTACTGACTGTCCCACTTTTTAGTCTTCAAAAACACTTATTCTAATTTTCTCTTCTGAAATCGGTGTGGAAGACGGAAAATTTCAACTGACTGATACCTGTGTCGACAATTGATATAGAGAGGTAAAACACAGCATTGGAAATACAATTATTAAGCAAACTAAACCACACTTTGATCAATAAGCCAAACGGCGCAGTCTAATCGAACCAGTTAGGGAAAATGCTATCTAGAAACGGCATTAAATGGCTCTAATAACGAGCAACCCCAATTATTATTATCGTTACTGGCTTCGTGCTAGTTGGCCCAATTACGCGTAGATTGTTACGAAAATATGTTAAAAAATAATCTGCATTTCATCAACGTTGCGTTTAATTACTTGTATCGATTACGAAATATGCATGCAATTATTGTTATAGCGGAAAACTCTGAAGATGTTTTTGTCCGTAATTGTTTATGATTTCTATATTATGTCTTATTATACATAATTAAAAAGCATTTTAATTTGTTACCCGAAAAAATATTTTTATGAACTGTAATGTGATTTACCTTGAACCCATGTACATAAAATTGCAATATATACATATGTAGATATAGGCGTCATTATGATTTGTATGCGTTATCTCATTTTAAGGTTTATTATTAATAATGTAATATCAATCATGGTACTATATTTTGGCTTAAGTATGTTGCACTAGAGGTCTGTGTCGGTATATTTTTTCAATTGTTTCAGTAGATAGGTTACGTTTCTACCTATACCGTATTCATTTAGTCTTGAGACAAAAGATAAACAAACATATCAGTTTTTCCCAACGCTTAGTTTAGGTTTGTCACTCATTTTGACTGTTTGGTAACAGTAAAATAAAACAAATACACAAAAAAAGTTAGTAGATCGCTGAGAAAGGATATTTCAATATGACGACATTCAGTAATTTTCTAATTTTATTTTCACGTCAAAAACTAGCCTATGTCCGACCGAAATGATTCCAAATTGGTTTAGCAGTTTAGGCGTTACAACGTAACGGACAGACTTACTTTCACATTTATAATATTATTAAGGATAGTGTGCAGAATAAAACTTGTGGATCAACAACGAAATTATCAGGACCAGATAGCTTTCATACAGTGGCTATATGTTTATAACATAAGCAGAATATTCTTTACTGTTTAGATATACTTATTTTAATTTAAAAAATTTTAACTTGCGTTTTTGCTGTAGGTATTGTATAAATAGTCATATGCAATTAGTAAAAAGTAATTTAACGTTACAAACATACCTTTCAAGTTAGTTATAATATGTATAGATGAATCGTATTATATACGAGTAGATATGAGAAATGAATTTATTAAGCGCAAAACTGTGCGAAGCCATATATCCACAGCAGATCTTATATTTAACTTATTTTATTTATCAATTAGGTTAAATCTAATAATTTTCTAGCTACAGCTTTAACAGACAAGTTAACATATAACATGTGACTTCTTTCATTCCACGAAGATCCGTCTGTAACGTCGAAATAATAGTAGGTTGGATGACAAGAGAGCAAAATAGTATTTTTACGGCGAAGAGCGACGGACGAACGAACGAACGGCTCTAATAATCGTTACGCTCAGGACTCTACGTTAGAATCTCTCGATACGCTTAGTATTCTATTTTAGAATCCCTCCAAAAGTACCTCGCCCGAGGTAAAAATAATTTGCTCTCGTGTCATATTATCTACTTTTCATCCCTTTTCTATGATAAAATAAATAAATGAATATATACTCCAAAGAATGGTTGTTTAGTTTTGGCCAATTATTGAAAATAGGGCTAAGTAACATTAGCATAAAGGCATATATGGCACATATCCTAAGAAGTAGCCACAATAATTTATATGAATATAGCCCAAAATATTCTTTCGAACGTTGCTGATTATTTTTTCGTCAACAAAAGGACTTTGGTACTCAACAGTAACACTGCAAATATTAGTGTATGGCTATACTTTTATCTTAAACGATTGTAACGTGAAAACTAGGTTTAGCATTGACATAAGAGCTTATAACACTCTTAATAATAAGTAGGCACTATAATTTATATGCCTATAGCCTATAAATAAATATGTTTTCGCACGTTCTTGAAAATAAAATATATTATCGAATGTTATCTTTGGCATAACCCAAAAAAGGTAAAATGTTAACAGTGTTCATCAGTGAAAAGTTGTTGAAATTTTATCCGATATTTGATTATGCAATGTAGTATATGAAATATATTGTATTGATAATAATAATTTCTATGTTTGAGTACAATCAACAACATACTTTATGCGTTGTCCACTACAGATACGCGTAAAAATATAAAAAAGTCAAATACTTTCTCTTAACAATATAGGTTTAGAATACTTAATTTAAGATGACTCGGCGAAAGTTGTGAGAAAAGTTAAGATTAATTTCAGTGTTGAAATATTCTGTGGGGAATAATGTGTTAAATAGTCTGTTTATCTGGTCTTTACCAACTGTGCAAATGACGGTGTTGCTTTTTTTTTTTAGTTTTACACAATTAATTATAGTTATTTCGTTGTAAATTTTACAGCGACTGTTGCGATGCGAAATGATGCGACTCGTATCCGCGACCATCTTGTCGCGATTAATGTGGCAAGATTTCGACGCGTTTTTTAATCGGTAAAGACCGATATTTCGATACGAATTTTTTGCGACTTATTTGTCGCACTAAGTGGTCGTTGCTTGTTCCACTTATGAATAATTTGACCACGGCATTTTGTATTCCAGACATCTTAATCCTAAAAAAAGTAATTTTAAATAATGTTAGAGAAACCATTGATGTGGCCACTTTCTGGGCCGCTATTGCATAACTACTAATTTTATGAAGTTTGTCATTGAATCGATAAGAAGAAGAAGAAGAATTGCTGTTGCTTCATTTTGGTCTTTAAATATATAGCCCTAAAAACCACATTACCAAAATATACAGTCTATCGTAAGAATAAGAATAACAAGCTTTCGTCTAATTTACCCACTAAAACAATATTGTCTTAATTTGGTCTCGGTCTTTTAAAAAAAATGTGGAAATCTCAATTATTGGGCAACATCGTTGGATCACCAAAATAAAAGGGGAAAAAAAATCAACTACACGGTAGAATGTGGCGGGATTAACGAGTCACGTGTTCAAACGGTCACTAAACCGCACCTACGCGTCGGCGCACTCCTCGCACGGGCACAATGGGCCGATTGTGACCAGATTAGCATGCCCATGCGGGCATTCGAATAACATCTCGCGAACCTAGCACCCGAATTACATAACTGCAGGACAATGTACTCCAAAAAAAAACTTAGTGTATGAAGCTGAAATTACAAGCTTAGTCTCGTCTCGCGGCAGTTCAGACTTTGCATTAATGACTCGTCAAGTAATACTCTACATACCCAACGCTTCCCGCGACTTCGCCTGCGTGAAATTGCGAAAGGCCTTAGGACTAGTATCCAATAATCCTGTTTTAGCGGATGTCTACTAACCATAAACTACCTTCTTGCCAAATTTCATCATTGTACGCATTTCGAGATTTCGGGCTGTGATCGTTTGCTTTTATATATATATATGTATATAGAAAGACAAATGTATTCCAATCTTTGCTCCATACAATAAAAGTCTGTTAATTGCTGGTAAAAACGTGTATTATAGTCATAATTTGTATTTTCATTATCTCTGTGAAAAGCCGTCAAGACTTTACTCCAGTTCCTCAAAACCAGGCCACAGCTTAACAAAGCCAGGGTTATTCGAGATCTTTATGCACTTTTCAATGGATGAAAACTGCCTTGGGCTCTATGTCAGGGCTCTGTACTGGTGAATAAAAGTAAATTCAGAATTGCAATGAATATAAAAAAAACATTGCTATTTTAAGACCGAAAGATACTCTATCTTTTAAGAATAAAAATTCTTTAGATATGCGCTTAATTCTCGTTTTACTTTCAAGTCGTTTATCGTCTTAGATACTTCTAGTAGTTGTTACAAAGTGTCGCTATGTTAAACAGTTCTTACCGCGGGCCGTTAATAGATGGGTGATCCATTCTAACACAGGTTTTCAAAGAAGCTCTGACCTTTTCCATGTTTCGGAAGGCACGTAAAACAATGTATCCGGAGTAATGTCACTGAGTGATATTAGTCGTGAGATTGTAGAGATTTTGGGAGTTCCGGGGATGATGTCAGATGGCAGTCTGTCATCTTAACTCGCCCCACAGTCACATCCTCTGCAATTTGAGCGGCCCTGGTACTTGGCCAAGATTACGTTAGATAGAAGAAGACTTTTAGTATGGGTCCAGTAAGTCGTGATCGAACCTATACAGGTTCAATATACATTGAACCATTTTATTGTACCATTATAAATGGCCGATTAGAATTTATTAGAAAAGATAAAGGCAGACTCACATTGCGATGTGTGTTACGAAACCGCGTGTTTACAAAACAAATCGTTAGCGCGACTCATTGCCGTAGCGCCGTTCCGCCCACCGGCGCATCTTTCTCACGCCGCTGCCTCCAAATCCAGCACCGAATGATGCATGGCTGCCTAAAGGTGCATCCACACTGTTCTATTTATTATTATAGAAGATTATTGCACCCGATAGACGGTGTTTTGCCCCAATTTTGGCTCGTCTGCTGTTATCCAGGCGCCAATCTCCTTTGTCTTTCCTACAACACGTGACACTGGCAGTATGTTTCATGAAATAATAATTTTCCATGACATGTCAGTCAAAAAGTCTTTTACTACGACATCTAAGTGAAATATTCCATAGTAATTCAGCATTTTGAGTATTTTTTAAATAATCTTATGATTATTTCTGTCTTATTAAACCTTGCCCGAAATGACGGTAATAAAACATAAGAAACAGAATCCAAAATGGTTAAGCCATTATGAATTTATCTGTGTTGATAAAAATTATCAGTTCGCAGGATAACCGCTTTACCGTATAGCGTGGCTGAAATTTGTCAGAAAGGTAAAATTAATTTCAAAATTTGCGGTAAAGGCGCCATAAGCCACAACCAAGCAATGACCAAAAAAGAAAACAAGAAAGCTACTGTTTATTTATTTATTGTCATTTTGCTAAATATTCCTTTACAACGTAAACCTCAGTGGCTTCTTTAGCACGTATTCAGGCTCTACTAAGTGTGCAAAATGGATAACTTCTTCTGAAGAATATCTATTTCTACCTTTTAAACGAGAAATTAATCAATAATTGTTATTTCTTTGGTGTTTGGTGTCTGTGATTTAATTATTACGTTTCTTTTTGGCTCTGCAGAGATATCGTGTGAGGTGGAAAATTCCTTAAAACTCGGCTCGGACATTTAGGCAGAGATTTTGAAGGTGATATCAAGAATTCTGACAGTAGAAGACTGCTGCGGGTGTCCGTTCAAGTAATGTTTCTGTAGTCGCCGCTACATATTGAGATGACAATGATGTCGAGTGGAAAGGTTAAAAGCCCTATTTTAGCTTTCCTAACCCGAAAAAAGAATGTCAGCCTCCCCCGACGAAATATAACAGTAGACTGCGAAGAAAAACTTCCAGAAAAAAATAAAAAATACGAGTTTTTGGGAAAATACGGCAATTAATTAATTATGCAGTTAGCATAATTAATTAATTACCGTATTTTTGCTGGTGCAGGTGCAGGTGTAGATTTAGATATAAATACACATAGATACTACTAGAATACTAGAGGAGTTTTAATATTGTCACGTTTACGCAATACAGAACACAATATATAACAAACATGCTGATAAAACTGTCACACAACAACACAACAATTGACGTTTCCTGGATGTCGTTACACGTCGGTACTTTGTGTTAGACGGTTGAACAACTGTCAATAGCTTGTTAAAGCACTGACTTATCGCTTTAGAGTGGTATCTACGAGACAAGCGATTATACAGATAAAATAATTATATAAATAAACTAATAAGCTGAACTACAGTTAAAATTAAACATCGTCTGTAGGTTCGAACAATGTTAACGATAAAATTAATATATAAAAAAATGCGAAACTATAAATAATTCACAAATTGTGTTGCGTGCAAGATTGTCCTCAATCACGTAAGGTAGACAACTTAATGCCTATGTTATAGGTAACAGAAGTCTGTTATACACAATTTTTTTTTTAAATATATAAATACATATCTATAGATAATGCACCCTGTCGCGGATGGCCGCATGGTGTCTCTCGAACATGCTCACATCTATACAAGTTTATTAGCTACATGTATCTACAATTAATTGATTAACGCGATTTCGTCAACGTAGTTAAATAATATATTTTAGATTTTTCACTGAACCACACGACAAGGTAAGTTTTCGGGCAAGAACATGGCGCTGATGATGGGAAATCTGATGAAAATATCACCTAACGTATATTATACATAAAATTGAAATCGAGACTTGCCTACGGTATCAACTACGGTCTAAAACCAGAGATCAAGCAGGCCAGTACCAAAAGTAATGATTAAAACTAATTACTTGATATAAAGAATATTTTCTTGTTCCCATCCGATTTGTTAAATCGAGGCTGCCCTGTATATTTTTAATTGTCTTTGTATTCATTTGTAAGTCTATTGAAAGTTGAGGGCTTAACAATAGCTAAAATAAATGGTTCCATTTCCAAAACACTGAGTACATGACCTCCGCTATTCAAATGGTCCATGAGACGTACCGTCATTGTCCACCATCACCGTATAAGACGCACAGGTTAAAGATCTGCGTCTGAAGGTTTTTGAATCTTGCTTTGCTTTTCTTGTTTATTAATATCTTTTAAGAACTATCACTAGATTCTAGACATAACGGAAAGTTTAAATAAGTCATAATAATTTAAAGTAATCGATTATTGCTTTTACGTTGTCACAATAAATTTGCTCCCTGAAAGTCGATGGATTCATTGAGCTTAGTTGATGAGCGAATGGATTTACTTCTTTATGATAAAGAATTAATGAACTTTTAATGGCTAAAGTGATTGTCGCATTGATAACATTCTTTCCTATAAGTTACGGGGCACTGGATATAGCGGAAAGAATAAATGTGTCATAATAATTTCAAGTAATCGACTATTGCTTTAACGCCGTCACGATAAACGATAAATGGGTTGTCAAACACTAAAAGAATCTTTCAAATCGGACCAGTAGTTCCTGAGATTAGCGCGTACAAAGAAACAGACGAACAGTACAGCTTTATATATTAGTATATTAGTATATTAGTATAGAAGTATAGATTATAGAGCTTGCTTATACATAGATTTTAGAGCGTGCTTAAGGCGATTTCGGCCTGAAAATATAATAAGAAATAAATTAGCAACAATAAAGGTGCGTTCAAAACTCATAAAATCTCTTTTAGGGTTACTACAAGGAACCCTTATAATTTCGCTCTGTCCGTCCGTCCGTCCCTTTTGTAGAACTATTTAAGATAAACATTTCCTTCATACACTATATACTTGTAACTCTAACGGTTTTTGCAGCGCACGCCAGAATAGCTCGTAGATGGCAGAATTTTTCCCTACTTAATTGACATTTATCGATGTATTTTGGACAATTCACACAATATCTTTATAATTTGTAACCCATGTGTTATTCCGATGTATAAACTATATTATTGTAAAATTTTATTAACATCCGTTCGGCAGTTTTTCAGTGAACGAGCATCAAACATACATCCATGTGTACAGACTTTTGCGTTTATAATATCAGTAGGATTTTGAGCTGCGTACAAGAGAGTTAGCGGACCATCTGGCCGCGCCAATACCATCATCTTGGAGGAAGATCGACCATATAAATGACGCAATGCGTATGTCGGTAAGTATATTTATTTATTTATCAGTACACTTTTATACGAAAAATTTAAAAACTAATAAAATTACAAAAGTTTTGCCCTTAATTCCTTACATTACGTTAAACTTAATCTGTGAATAGAAAATTTTTCTTAGAATTATTATTTTACTAATTGCATATGACTATATAAGTGATACCTATATGACAATAAGGCAAGTTTTTATTTGTCTGTCTCTGTTATATTATACTTTATTTGTAGTTTCTATTATTCTTTATTTTGTTTTTATTTTTAGCACTTAAATAATATTGTTCATTTTTTTTGTTAGCAAAGTAACTTGCTGCTGTGGTCTCCTGTAATTGAAGGAGCACACAGGTTTTTTTTTTGTGGGATTGTGTTCTAGTATCTAATATGTGCATCCTTTGTTGGAGTTCTTTAATGATAAAACAAAACTGTAAAGCAAAATATAATTAATTGATAGAATCAGGTGTTACTTTGCGGAAATCCATGACATGCATGAGAAACTAAACTACTTTGCTTTAATCCGCTGTGCAATTTGAAAGGAATTTCCTGCCTCGCCGAGCATCTCTGTGCCTTAACAATATTGCCTGCTAGCTGTGACCCATGAATTTTTATGCTTAAAATTAAATATCTGAGCGCACTTAGACCTTGCAGACTTAATCCTTACCGAAAATCCTTAGGGAATGTCTACTACGTATATACTAACTCCTAGCTAAATTTCATCTTTTTTATATATAAAAGATTATATATATGTACAGAACTACATGACACAAGTACGTTTATTGTTAAGGTAGATAACTTAATGCCTGTGTTATAGGTAACAGACGCCTCTAATAGTTATGTTGTAGGGGATTAGTGTTGAGTTCAGTGGACTATCGGGGGTTCTCCAATTTCGAATAATTTCTAAAAGGATATTTTTATTTTTTTTTGTCTGATTTATTTAAGCGTCTTAAATCTATTTAAGATTATGCCACACCCATCGAAATAGCATATAGCTCTTACAAAATTATAAATAGCAGCCATAATATTGATCCTAACAGTGCGGTTACAAAAAAAAAAATGTGTGGCGTAAAAAATTCGAGAACAATTTTAAGTTTCGTAATAAAGTTGTGTCAAGTTACAGCAACTTAACCCTCAAATAAAGTACCCCTCCTAAGGATAAGGGGTAACAGAAATATGAAGCTTAGTTAAAGTACTCCACATTTTAAAAGTATTTTTTTTTTAATATTCTGACTATATAAGTACTTGAATAAATATTATAATATCATAACACTTGCACGCCACTTTATGGCAGAATAATTCAGTATAATTGCCTCTAGAACAGCTCAGATGCACGAGCGTATTATTTCTAAGGAAATAATTGTATATAATAAGCTTCCAGATGAAATCAAACAAGATAATATTACAAAATTTAGGGTTCCGAGTATGACGTCAGATGGCAATCGGTCATCTTAACTCGCCCCACAACCACATCAACTACAATCTAAGTGGTCCCAGGTACTAGACCGGGATAACGCTAAGAAGAATAAGAATAAATGTAGTCATTATTGTATTATGTGAACTAAAATGTAATACTATCCTGTTTATTTCTTGTTTTTACTATAGCATTAATATTGTATGACGTTGACTAGTATATAACTGTATAATTGATATTATTTGCTCACCATCATGGCAGATTGTGGCATAACCACTTCTAATAAAACTGTAAAATCGAGTATCATCTACAATAGGACACTGTTTTATATTAGAACATCTTTAAAATAAATGCTTTAATTTTCTTTATTAACATCGACATTTAGATAATCGCTTACTACAGCTTACTATCTTGACGTAGAGTACATTCGTTTTATTTATGTTTTAATAGAATACACATTATTTAAGAAAGCCTGGGGAAAATACTAAAAAGGTTAGGCCGTAGAAGTAAGGTTGACGCCGGCAAGGCCATTCGTAGGCGATTCCAAACGATTGGGTAAAGCGACTAAATCATGTATTGTGCTCTGCAATATTTCCAGCAGAATACGTGTAGTCCAAATGCACGATAACCGGGAATTGATTTAATGCAAATTCGCATTAGCTGATTAGAAAATTGTTTAATTGGAATCTTTGACTTGGTTCAACATGGAATCAATATAGAGATTTTTTGTTTCCGTACTCTAAGCCGTATATTGGAACAAAAAAATGTATTCTGTGAAATCAAGGATTTCTTGTGGACGTCATCATGATCAACCCTTA
>JANCMC010033613.1:35797227-35827863 GCA_024363005.1 Charaxes varanes | reverse complement strand
AAGCCGTATATTGGAACAAAAAAATGTATTCTGTGAAATCAAGGATTTCTTGTGGACGTCATCATGATCAACCCTTAATCGCCCACTACTAGGTGTTCCTTCCTTCTTTTATGCGACTCTAGCGTCTCTTGCTAGTTGCATCTAGGAACCTCCTGTCACCTTCTTTATGTCGTCCATCCATCTTGCCTGTCTGATTTGATTACAAGCAGGAAAACCTACTTAGCATGAGCAGGAGAAAATTAATCATTTTGCATAAATCTATGATTCTAAATTTAGTTTCGGTTTGAAAGGAGAAACAAAAAACTTTAGGGTACCTCCTGAAAACCTGTGCTGTGCTCGCTGCGGCTACATGCGTTCTTTATTACACTAGTTTAGATTTATTTTCTAAACTAAACTCGCATAAACATAGATAAAATTATATCGTTATCTTATTTATCAATCTAAGGGTACATAATATTTATTCCACTTGACAAAAATTACTATTATTATTAAGACAATTTAATAGAAGAATCCAGAAAATTTGTCATTGTAGTTTATATAATTTAACCTCACTTTTAATTATTGAATTTGTCATTTAATGCTACTACTTTTATTACTTTTTAATATGAAATTTAATATGTTTTAATTAATTAATGCAGAAATTGTTACATTTGCAATGCCCTGAGTGGGTTATTAAATAAGCAAATTTATGAATAAATGCATATAAATATCTGGACCGCAAAAGGTTGTAGCTTTTGACCAAATCTCGGCTGACTCTATAATTATAAAAACATTATAAAACTAAAGTTAAATTAAACTGCGATACCCGAAAGCTAACTCAGCTCAACTGGTTAATCGTTAGGAGGTCTGATAATTGAGATTTGCACAAATAGACAGAGTAACTTGCGGCTATTATTATTCAATTAAATAATTTTACAACACCCACAGCACCTGTTTAAACGGGTTCGCCTTTCTGCCTCTGTTGATATAAGTAATTTATTAATTGTTGAATAACTTTGCCGGATGGGTTTTAACAATTGAATGGAAATAATACAAATTCTTAAAAAAATATACCAACTTTCATCCCTTTATATGGAAGTTACTAATGGACCTTTAATTTTTTGGTCTGAGATGGTCCCAGCTCTTGAAATTTCATCTTTTTCCTACACAACATCTATTTCGAACCAGCTGCAATTTAGGCTAGCTATCTTTTATATTTCCTGTAGCTCTATCTTGACTGGCCCGTTGGCACAGTGGGCAAGTGACCCTGCCTTCCGCTCCGCTGGTCGTGGGTTCGATTCCCACCTCTCGTCTGGGTGTATTATCTATATGTATATACTTAGAAATTACTGCAAGAAAAAAAGCATTTGTGTATAGCAGGCATCTGTTATCTATAACACAAGCATTAAGTTGTCTACCTCAGGAACAGCCGTGTGTCATATAGTCTTGTATATATTTATATTTATTTTATATTTCCTCGAGAATAAGAATAATAAATGAAATTAAATAAGCTGTTATGAAAATTACCCCACTCAAAGCAAAGGATATTTGAAACTAAAATATTTTTTATGTTCAACATTGACGCATAATACTAAAAGAATTTGAAGCCTTTTCCCACATTCTTTGGTTTATTTTGTTACAGTCGTATTAATTGAATTCGGTAGATATACCAGAAATATTTAACCGCAAACGTGTGTGAGATAGGGCGAGTAATACATATTAATATCAAGAAAAATAGCAACCATACAACAAACGAGCAATGTGTATAATACGATATTAATTTCGTGCCCGCAGATGGGAAGCTACAAATAACTTAACCGAATAGATTATTCGCAATACGATAATGTGGTTTTTATCCTTCACTCGACGGGGAGGGAGGAGATGGCCGCAGACCAGGTAGGCTGACGAAGAGTTGGCGCGACCTTTGCGGGAAAGGAGTGGATTATATTAGCTCTGGATAGTAAATATGTACATATATATAATACACCCGGATTCGAGGCGGGAATTGAACCCACGACCCACGAAGCGGAAGGCAGGGCTACTGTCCATTGCGCCAACGGCTGAGACACTATATTTACACTATTGAACATGTGTCTGTTAAAAAATTGATTAAGAGGTCGGTAAATACTTAGGTGATTCGCCATTCTGTTTAAAAAAAAAAAACAATTATATTTTCAGCAACATTTATTTATGTATACGCTTTATTGTACACCACAAAAGAAATTAACAGATAAGAAAGTAACATACAGCAAGAAAAGAAGTACAAAAGGTAATATTCTATGACAGTATCTATTAAGATGGGAACAACTGCAAACGCGTCCCATGATTATAAACGACTAGCGACGCCCATGGACAATTGCAAACCAAAAAAAATAAGAAGAGTTTTGACGGCTTTAAAGATACATATATAAAATGGCCAAGAGCGTGTCAAGATACGCTTATATTGGAGGGTTCCTTATATGAAACACAATAAAGGTATTATATTATATAAATTAGCTAAAGAACTTCAAATTTTGTCGTCCAATTTTGCTGAAAATAATTTTCCAAGTAACTTTTTAGCATGTTCTAATAACATGGAATACGAAGATAAAATATAATAAAATTACGAAAGCCATTTACATGCCTGCGGTGAGGTATACGAAACGGATGGTTATTGATATAATCGGCCACCAACGTTATATATTTCGACAGTATTAAGTATACTGTTAAACCACAATGTGTAATTTAATATTTACAATAATCATGACGAATAAAATGTATAGCGACTTTTAGAGTATAACTATATAAGGCACCTATATCAGCGATAAGATTAATAAAAATGGCCAAGAGCGTGTCAGGACACGCTTATATAGAAGGGTTCCGTATCTGATACGCTATAAACGTATTTGGTTAAAGGCATGGCTCTAAATGATGTATAATAACTTTTTGACAGTAGCAATATGGTGCAATATGGTGTTGCTGTGACAAAATTTACTGGAAAATATTTTTGGTGGGATTATTTTCATTGCCTATCATTTATTTAATACAATTATTCTATATGCATTTTTAAATATTTGTATAAAAATAAAAACATTTAAAAATATATAAAACATAGATGTCCGCCGGCAACGGGGCAAGATTTCAAGCCACTGGTAGTTAGGTGTCCAAAGAGAGGAACCTCCTCACTATACGTGCCGTCTCAAGCAATACCGCCTTCTAAACTAGGTGAAGGTTAGATGAAAATGAACAACAAGTAATAGATAACAAAAATAAAAAGAGATAATAGATTTGTGCTAATTTATTCATCTTTCAACATATAAATCCACTTACAATTCCTCGGTATAAATGATCTATGAATAAACAGCTAATTTTTACGCGATCGGTGATAAATTCATTCATTAACATTTAATTCGCAAAAAAAATATTATTTTTTTAATACGTACTTTGTAAATTGTGTAACTAACGTAAATTTACAAATGGATCGATTAAAGGATTTTAATTTCAAATAAATAAGTGAGTGACATTTCGTTGATGCGTTCTTACATAAGTTTCGTTCTATTTTCTAGCGAAGTCTTGGAAACTCACGTATTCAACTTGGTAACTCTTTTTGTATTCTAAAAGTTATACGAATGTGGTTTCCTTTTAAAGATATATGGGTTTTGATTAGAACCAAGAACTTTTAGAAATGGAACTACAAAGGATTGCATTACTTATACCAGTCTTAGACAAGACCCTCTTTAGTTTAACACTATGAAATCATGAGAAAAATCGAATAAATGCAATCAGCAATAATGAACAAAAATAATAGATAGCGGTACATTAGCGATGGGTCAAATTCTGTCATCTTCGGTTTAATTTCACACGACGTCAGTCTGAGAGGAAATCTAATTTACAGGAAATTTGGGACGAAAACCGAAAACAACAAAAGTGGGACACGCGAATACATTACAAAAACCTCTTTGTATTCCCTCAATGATTGTCTTCACTTGGCATCTTTTATCTATACTCGCTGTTTCCCGCGACTTCGTCCGCGTGAACTTGTGAGAACACTCAGACTTCTTTAATCCGGCTCTATCGAAAAATCCGTTCTTAGCGGATGTCTACTAATTATTTAAAACTACCTCCCGCCAAATTTCATATTTTTATCGTCTTGCATGCTTACCAGTAAATAATAAGTCAGGTTATAAACTTTTGTATGCTATCGATGATTTTTTGAAAATTGATAAAAGGCAATTACCCACAAATATAGACTAAATTATAAACAAAGTTGTTAGAAATGATAACTTACACACTGAAGTGGAAGAATGAGATAAATGCTATTTCTACCAAACCTAGTGTCAAAAGACAAGATCAGAATAGAAAAAGATCATGACTGATTATCTTTGAAAACAATGGAACAATGATTGTCTAATTGATAATTCTTGCTAGAGCCCAAGAAGATTGCACTAGCAATATCACGTTATTTGTCCGCGATGGCCTCCTTAATTACTTAACTGATTTTAATGAAATTTACACACCGCGTGTATTTTAAGCCCACTTGAAAGATAGGATAGCTTACATCTCAAATTATAGTCGCAAAAAAATGACTCGCCGAAATGTATGCACGTGCATAACTTCCGATCGACTGCACTTAATTGAATAATTTATTTTTTCTTTTGTTCGTTATTGTTAGGACAAGTTTTGTAAAATAAAAAAGGAATGGGAAAGCGAAAAGGAAATGTAGCGGAAACGGGGAATAACCTTGGTGGATTATAGAACGTTGTCCTTAACATAGCCTACTTAACATATTATAATTTAATTTAAGTTAATCATTAAACTTAAATTATCTGAAGTAAACATTATCATTTATATTTTTTTTTAATGTGTATAGACGTTATATTTAATCTTGTTTTTGTTTTCCTTGTTTTAGCACCACCTAATCATTTTTGTAATAAAATTCTATTCCTACTATACTTTCGGCTGCCTGGAAGAAATCTCTATTTAGCGATAAGGTCTCCGATTGTACCTGCAGCACTTGTTATTACTAAGACTAAATATTGTGTAATATGTATTCTTGTGGTGTACAATAAAGACTAATATGCCTCCACTTAGGGTTTTTCTTAAGTTTGCCACGACAGTAGCCTAGCGGGGTTTGAATCGAGCGCCTCCCGAGTTTAGATCCAACTTTTTATCGTTGAACTATGGAGGCTTCAATTAACGTCACTAACACCTAAATATATAAAAGCGAAAGGTCATAATAAGACGAAAAGATAAAATAATAAGACGAAATTTCGAAAATTTCGGGACGTACAAAGATGAAATTTGGCAAGGCGGTAGTTTATAATTACTAGACATCCGCTAAGAAAGGATTTTTTGATGGGACCAGATTAAGGAGGTATACGGGTCTCGCAAGTTTATGTAAACGACGTCGAGGAAAACAGTAGTTAGAAAAAAAAAATTCGTATAAAAATATTGACTATTCTTGTATAAAAATATGCCTATTGACTATTGTCTATGCTACGCTTATGTCGTTCTATATCTGGTGACATAACGCCACTGTTATTTTTTTATTCTGAATAAAGTTATGGTCTGCCTACTTAGTTCTAAATATGAAATGACCTCCCAAAATACTAACAAAATACGACTTACTGTTACCATCATAAAAAAAAAAAAAAGTTAAGCGAAGCGCTCCGGGGCATGACGTGAACTTACAAAAATTACGACATTTTGACATTTCCGGCTCCAGACCGACAGACCGACGTCGGCACAACAATATACATGTTTACCTTTATTCTTTTAAAATAAAAATTAGTCTAAAAGGATATTACTTTTGTGATAAGGTTTCTACATGTGCGGGCTGAATAAAAACAATACTTTGAACGACCTACAAAAATGAAATTACAAAATTCGACGTGATGGATTTTGTTATCGGTCCTTTTTTATATATATAACAAGAGGCAAACGAGCAGACGGCATTCACATAAATGGCTGCCTATGGAAACCTGCAACACCAGAGCGCTCGCAGATGCGTTGCCGGCCTTTGAGAAATGAGCATGCTCTTTTCTTGAAGGTCCCTAAGTCGTATCCGTTCGGAAATACCCAATCTGGCAACTGATGCCACACAGGAATTGTGCGGGTAATTGTTCTAAGGTACCTTGTGAAATTAAAAAAAAAAAAAAGCCAATTATATAGCACTAAAAAATCTGTCATATAAATCAAGCTATGCAAGGGTCTTGTTTACTCGCGATGATGTAAAAGTCGTTTATCTCGAAAACATAGATTTTGACAAGGAGGTAGTCAGTAAACATACACTAAAATACAACTTTTAGATAGGGCTAGATTAAGGACGTCTAAGGGCTAGAGTAAATTCAATTCTACGCGGATAGTGTCGTGGGAACCAACTAGTGTTTCATCATGCAACCTAACCTACCTAACTATTGACAATCTAATCTTACGTTTCATCAAAAATTTAAAATTGTAAATTGATCAAAAATATACAATTGCAACAATATTCAAATTGGTAGCATATTTTTTGTGGCTGGACGACGCCTGCCCATAACCAACAATGCGCCTTCAATCTTAAAAAAAAAAAAACAAAAGGCGGCAATATTCAAATTTCGAATTATGAATGGTCATTCGTTTATTATATCATTCGTTCGAGAATGATTGATCGGTGCGTTGATGTCTTTTTTGTTCGTTACGTCATTAGTGGTTAATTAGTTGTGAACATAGACGTATAAAATGGATTGTTCTATTCGTATACTGTGGACTCTTGATACAGTAAGAGATAGCGATGTTTATTTCAAATAAGGAACTTTTGGACTTATAAATGAATGGTAATGTCTTTATATTGATTGATAAATTAAAAAAAAAATAGTATGTATGTTTAAAAAGACAATTTTGAATAGAGTTCCTTTTATAGAGTGAAATTTGTATTAAGTGCTTTACATAAAACTAGTGCAGCTTGTTTTATTGTACATTCGCATTTTATAAAGTGTTTAACTGCGATATTATTGAAGCCGGTTGACTTACTAGGACTCTGATGAGTCTGACTAGGAGAATAATGTATTATGTTGAAATGGTATATTTTAACTCTAAACGTGTAGATGAAGAAGAAGCGTTTATTTTTAGTCAAAAATAGTTTCAAGGTCCAAAAATACCCCCTGTATTTTTGTAGCTTATGTATTTTATAAGAATACTTGAAATACTTTTAGTAAGGAATTCGTGGCCTAATCTGTCGAAGGTATTTGAGTCGATCGCTAGGTCAAGCAGTTCTTACCGCGGCCTAATGATAAAAAAGTGACCCATTCTAACACTGGTTTCCAAATATCCGAACTTCGTGTTTCGGAAGGCAGGTAAAACAGTAGGGCCCGATTAATGTCACTGTGTGTATTCGTCGTGAGATTGTGGGTTCCGGGAATGACGTCAAATGGCTGTCGGTCATGTTAACTCCCCCCACAGCCATCTTCTTTGCAATTAAGGGAACCCTGGTACAAGGCTGAGATAACACTAGGAAGAAGACGAAGAACTATCGAAACTCAATTATTAGTATACTGAGTATACAGTAACGGTAGATATCAATCAAATCCTACCTAATTTTATGACAAAGGGAAGTGAGAAAGTCATGTAAAAAAATGGTAACTTATATACGTGCCCTAGAAAGGCATGCGGTGTCTGATGTCATTCCAGCTCCACATCTTGGCCATATTAATAATCAGGAAGCGGGCTGTTTTTATGTGGAATGTCAATGATATGGGGGAGTCACTCGGGGCAATTGATAGCGTTGCCGTTGAAGGTAAAATATAAGGGTACCGAGAAGTTTTTATGAGGTAACTTTTTTATATACAGACACATTTTCTTGTGCACTGTTCATAGGTTTATAGACATATACTGGGTTAATGAAGCCTTGATAGTTCAACGGTTGATGGAGGGATTGAAAATCGTAAGGTGCTGGTTATAAACTCCGAAGCGACGCCGTTGGGCTATTGTTGTGACTTATTTTTATACCGCAGCCAGACATAGCTCAAAGTGTTTGTACATTTTTGTCCTTGAACACTACAAAGTTCTAAAAAACTTTGCGTCGTCACTCAAAGTCCCCAGTCACACTTACAAAAACTTATTGTTATTGTAAAAGTAACAATTTCTTACGAGTCTTCATATTCGGAGTAAATTTCCTATATATTGAAATGAGCTGAAATTTAATCTAAGTGGCAATATGAACACTTTTTCATTTCCAAAAAAATAAAGAGTTGCTAAAACCACCTTCATTTATTTTATGGACAAGACTTAATATTTTTCATCATATTCTGCTCTAGAATAATTATTATGTATCAACTTTGTTATGAATATGAAAAGGTAATTAAACTCACCAACTACTCCGTCCCTTACTGCTAATACTGCCTTCCTCCCTATAGCTGGAGTCCTTTCCCATATTGTATTGATTCCTTGACTGTGGCTCTTGATTGATTTTCTGTTATTAAAAAAGTATTACTATTAAACTATTATACTGGGAAAAATACAATCTTGCTATCGGCCACTAATATGTCCCCTGAAAATAATAGATGTCGTAAATAATAATAAATAAAGGTACCCTCGTCATGAGAGTGGAAAAATATATATATTTTAAGAATCCTGGCAATACTTATATAAACTTTTACTTTAGAACACTTTATAAAGATTTCTATTTTTTTACGTTTCACGCCAAATAGTTTCCCCGCTAAACCTTATCGGGTCTACTAAATCGTATGAAAATACCAATTACAATAATTTTATTCTTTTTTAAACGCGGTGTAATCGCGTAATATAAATACCAAAAAAAAACTTACAATCAAATAGAGAACTTCTTATTTGTTTAATATTCTAATAGCCTTTTTTAATGGACTTACTCCTGATATTCTTATATTTAAATAGAAGCGTTTATAAATATAATATATTTAAAAATATAAAAGCGTTAATAAATATAACAAAACGACATTTTGCTCTCGAAAGCTAAAGGTAGAGGTCTGTTTATAGGTACATTTTTTTACTAAAACGTAAATTTGATCACCTTTGTCACCAAAATATTTAAAAAAATGTATATATATGACGATCACAAGCTCTTGTTATGCTAGAACCAGATATAGCTTCATTTGAATGATCGTATCAATGATCAAACGTCTTTTGCAAATGTATTTTAAATGTTAAAATTTATTTTATATTCGATAATGTAAAGGAACTTAAGCGCTACAATGTCTACCAATTATATAGAAGCTAGCGGAACCGGCAGACGTTGTCCTGCCCGAACGTTGGGTTACTTACTATTTACTACATTCTATTCTATAACATTACTCCCCGTTCCTGTTCCATTTCCTTTTAGCTTTGCCATTCCTTTTTTATTATACAAACCTTTTCCTAACTATAACGAACACAACAAAAAAGAAATTACCCAATCTGGTGCAGTCGTTCGGAAGTTATGCATGGCACTATTTTAAACAACGCAAAGTCTACGCGCAGCACACGTTCTAATGGCTTACACGGACACTTCTATGATATGAGACAAAGAAATGCCATGTGCATAAAACCTCTTTGGTTTAAATAGACAAACTCGCTCCTGTACGCTAACATATCAATTTCAACTTACTAAATGTTATAAAAAATCAATTCTGGCACAAAATTGATTATAAAAAAAACTTGAAAAATTTTTTTTCGCCCCTGCACTCCAGCAAAATTAGTTTTGAATTTGTCTTAAACCGATTGACATTTTGGTTTTAAAAGTGTTTTTTTATCCGCTTAAGCAATTTTTAAGAATTTGGAATAGAGATACATTGAACCTAGACTACTTTTTGGGCGAAATAAAGTTTAAACGTTTAGAATGAAAGCCAAAAAAAAACAAAGCGGACGAAATCGCGTTGTGAAGCTAGTCTATGATAAAAAAAATACCACCTCAATAGATGACCTAAGAGTTCCTAGAGGAATATTTTATTTCGAATGCGGAAAAGCTTCCCCAAAAGAGACAAAACAATTTTTAAATGGGCATAATGATGATAAATATCAGCCATTTCCATTACAGACCTTTATTTGGAAACACGTAATGCAGGCCGCCCGCAGTGTGGTCGCGAGTCAGCGGGGTTCCGTTCCCTTTGTGTGAAAGCGACGCGGTAAATTAATTGTTATGGTGACATTTGGAACAGCGCTCATTTCCAGTGTCAATGAAAAATAAAACAACGTTAAAATTAAATTCAAAATCAAATTCAAAATCAAAGTCAAAGTCAAAGTCAAAGTCAAAATCAAAGTCAAAATTTATTTTTTCAATTTGAGGCTTTATGTGGGTTAGTATAAGAAATATACATACATTCGGTAACAGTAGAGTGTATCATACAGCGATAGGTATCTAAAAATCCACAACTTGTTTGTACGCAGCAGTCATTAAAAATCATTAAACTGCGGATACTTAAAATTAAGGTGCCTAATTACACATGGCAGACTGTGGAACCAGCTTATTCATTACCGAATATAACCGACGACATTGACTAACTAATTTCTCAAAACTTATACATTTAAGGTATCTTTTTAGGTTTCCGTAGATCTAGAAGGAACCCTAATAGTTTGGCTCTGTCCGTCTGTCGGTCCGCAATGGGCCCTCCGCTAGGATTTCCAACCTATTACATGTAGAGACTTGAAATTTTCCATTATAATAGACTATGCCAAAAACTCTACGGTAACATTCCGCTCGAAAAACACTAACTGAAATTTAGTTTTTCATTAATTAAGAAAGAACGATACAGATATTATACAACCATTTTCAATAGTAAACAGGCTGCATAAATTCTGAAGCTACTAGAAAATAAAATAACATGATATGTTGACTTCTTCAATCGTGATCGTGCCAGATCCTCACACACAGACTTTAATTTGGAAATGATTTTTAATCACTTTTTCTTACACTTATGTTATGTTATGTTATAATTGGTGGGGGCCCGCAGATCGGATGCACCTCGACCCTGTTGGATCTTTTGTGCTCGCGGCGAAATCAAGGAAAGCCGTCGTACGTATGCTAAGTAAGTTTCATAAATTCAAGTAGCTCTTCAGGGTCACTTTGTTGTCACACCCTTATAGGATCACTTTGTTGTCCATCTGTCTGTCTGTCTTTCAAGACCCTTTTTCTCAGGAACGCATAAAGGTATAAAATTGAAATGAATACTAAATACTGACGACTACGGTCGCTTGGAAATGTGTAAAAATCAACCTTCTTAGCAAACAAAATCAAAAGATATGGCCATTTATGTCGCATTTCCCATACAAGTACATTCGAAAAGGAAAGAGTTCCTGTTGGCTCCGGGGGTCGTGATTTCGATTCTCGCCTCGAGTCTGGATGTATCTTTATGTATGTATTTATACTATTTGTAATAATTTATATTATTTGTATTTATGTATTATATATGTACTAAGTATAAATAAAAAAAAATATATATATGTACTGTACTGTAGAACAGTGGTACGCTTATCTCTATTTATGTTTATTATCCTTGTGACCTGTTCTACAAGTCGTTAGAGAATATGTTAATATGCGGAAAAGGCTAACCGCCGAGTCCTGATGGCATCTATCATTTGCTAATGTAGATGGTCACTGCTTATAAGATTAGCGAACTTAATTGTTGCATAGCATTCGCTGAAAACAGGGTTAAAGATCCGTCGACGCACCGAGAAGATTTCATATGGGCGCGAGCTGGCATGTGTAATATTTTAGAGTTTTAGAAATAATGATATTCAAACTTGTATTGAATTCATGATTTTTTTTTACAAACCATTCATTTTGGATTCTCTTATAAACCAAGTAAATTGTAAATTTAATGTTTTCAAGAAAATAAAAGAAACGTGTATTTAAATTTGTTTTAATATAATAAATAGAACAAGAGACAAATAAAGACCGCGGTCATGTTCAAAATCTTTAACAAGTGGTCAAAAAGACAGCATTTATAAATGTTCGTTCTTCTTATTTCTAGAGCGAAGTATTTAAGAAATAAATACATTAATCACGTCGTATAGTTGACTGTTTACTAAAATCAATTTTTAGTTGCAAGCTTTTGTTACAGTAACTTTTTCGCACAGCGTCGCTTCAGTAATGGAATTTCATATCAGCTTAAATTCGTTTTGTTAGAAAATAAAGACGTTGAGTTGATACGAGTGTAGATATCTATAAAAGTGTTCACGTGCAAGTGTTTGTAATAATACCGAGTATTTCATTTGTTTTTTTTTTTCTGGTGCAACTTATCGATTCAACTAGTCTATAACATGTGAAAGTTCTTCTTGCCTACAATCAGCCGCTAACATTGGCAATTCGGAACTGCCGCGACCTGGGAACCATCATTTAAAGAACGAGCTTATTACTCAAAGGATAGCAAAATTGGCTAGCTAATATAATTATTACGGAAATCTAAGAAAATTACTAAGTCACTTCAACTAACTAAGCTCAGTAAAACAAGTAAAGGTCATGTGTTAGATTTACCACTGACATTGTGATGTTACGACGCTTCGCGTAATCTCTACTTACGACCCATACATCTTGCTAGTGAACTTTATCTGATGTTTTACGCTACAGGAAATGTGTAAGAAAATGTTTAAAAATGATATTGCCTGTACGTTGCTATAAAAATGATATTGAGACGTCGAATATCATATTATCAACCATTTCTGTTCTACCCTGAAGTCTTGAGCATAAACTTCGCCCATTTTTTTCAATTTTTACTAGCTTAGGCCTTTATTGACCAACCAGTCTGACAGTTTGTCAGGTTTTTTTCGAAATCAACTCGTCACCTGGTTCATGATTCGCAGCATCCTTTTGTAACATCAGATCGCCTTTTATCCTCTATCTTTGCTTATGGGTCACTTGTTAGATGCAAATATGACTTTAGGTTTCTAGAAATGAATTGGACAACTGTATTCTTTCCCCTGGCATATCAATATCGATAAAGAAAAAGAATGAACTGCCCTTCCAGTTAAGCCCTTTCTGAAGTAATGTAGTTGAATTATGTTTCGAAACCTAGTTTGATATTTTGACCATCCTGTGCATTTGCTTAAATTCCAACGCACATTGATAGACCTGGAGTTTGGGCTGTCGATCCCTCCTTAGAGAACGAGTCTACACCATAATATCAATTATTTTCATAAATATATTAAGTTTATCAATTATTTTTATACGACAAAGGTTGGTTAAGAGAACAAAATACAAAATTACATGCATATTATACAGTACGCTTGACCGCAAATTCACTAATGTAAAATTGATTCATAACGTTAACAGAAGCTAATATCGGATAATTCGCTTCATTAAAATATCATTTATACTGCTGTATCCGAAATTGTACGTAAATGTGGTTTAAGCGCACTAATAATTTCTCTAGTGAACCTAAAGTTTTTCATTATAAAATTGCTTATTAATGTTGAAATGGCGTTTTATTCGCTCAAGCATGAACATTAATGTAGTAAAATATATAATTGTAAAATTTTTAAGTAACGTTTAATCATTATATGTAATTTACATGGATTTTATTCTAACTACATTTTAAAAAAACATGTAATGTTATGATAGGTGAATACAGCATTATATCTCAACATTGCTGAATTTGACCGTTTGACGGCAAATATGGCGCAGAATTAACAGGAAATTGCTCCCGATTGAGGATTGGCCAACGCATGCCGACGAGCCAACGGATACGGATACGTTATATAGATGCCTTAGCCCTTATGTCAGAACCAATAACCGAATAGCAATACATGTTTTTTTTTAAGAATATGACGATTGCTTTAGGTATATTTAATAGTCACATTACCCCTTCAACTGGGCGTAAATCTTATATTATGAATGACATTCACAAAATGTAGAACTAATAGATCCTTCACAGGTAAAAGAGGAAAGACATTTCTTTCAAGGAAATATTTGAAAAGATTTCCTCGGGGTTATGAATTTACCTTCCGAAATTTAATGGGAAACAAAAGAGATAAGAAAGATATCTTTAATTTGAGTTTAGAATGGACATGGTTAGACCCTTTTTTGTTGAAATCTTTGGTAAATATTTAATAGGGTTCCGTACTTAAAAATGTAAGACACGAGCTCTTTTTACGACCCTCTTGTTCCTAAGACAGTCTTATGAAATATAAAATCAGGATACAATAGAAGATTTAAAGTACAACGAGATGATGAGATGTATAACGAGATGTCTCGTCGTATATTTTACAAGAACTGTTAACAGATTAGGATGTAGAAACAATCTCATCATGTGTGAAATGACAATGCGGTCTGTGCATGCGGTAAAAGATGCAGAGTGAAGCTACATCTCTCCGCATGGCCAAAGGATCGAGCCGATCGGAAAGAACTGGGTCGCCGACGATTAGAGCTGCTCTTCGTTGAATGCGGTCAAATTGATGCAGCTGATATTGAGCCCCCTCCCCCCCCAAAAAGATACTAATATTTTTATTTATGTAATATGCATTATTATTACATTAAATTATTAAAATAAAATCTTACACACACCAATGCCAAACGATTTACACACACGTGTATAAAATTTTACTTTAAGATTGTGTCAAAGAGTAGTCGTGATATTATGTATATTACTAGTCAAATGAAACAATATCGTTGTACACAGAATTAATTTTTTTTATAGTATATAGCTTAAATAAGCATATAGTATGCAAATCTAAAGATTTGTGAGCGAATTTCGACCAGCCGGCGGTCTCTAGTACATATAAATTATTATACAACTTTCTCATATGACATAGATAAACGATTATTGTCGACGTGTAGTCAAAACAATGAACAAGTGTAAATAGATTATATTTCTCTAAGACTAACTACATCTTAATTAGAGGAATGACTTTTGTAGTGATTGTTGTTGTTTTTTTTTTAAGAACTAATTATGTTTCAATCATATCACATGATTTCATTTGTTCGTTATTTATTGCTATCATAAATTCCCAGTATTATATAAAAAGATATTTTCAATCGACACACAATACTACAAAATAAATCTACACATGTAATTGGTATAAGTATGGTAAAGAAGTAAAAAGGAATAACGTCAAAGAGTATAATATTTACACACAGATTATAACAATAATTGCCAGAGTAATAGCGTAACATACATACAAAAAAAACAGAGTCGAATTAAAAACATCTTCCTTTGAAGTCGGTTAAGTGGTAATAATTGTATAAAGAATCATGATGATAATGTGTATTCGCTAGCCTGAAAATAATTAAAATCGATAATTGAAAAACGTTTTCGGTAGCCATTGAATAACAGGCAATGTAGATACGAAGTAAGTGCGGCGAGCCGGCAGCCCTAATAGAGGGTGGATCGCATTCACCTAGTAATGTAATTTAAGGCGAGGTACAAAGTTAAAATTAATGTCAAATTGTCTGTGATTCCTGAAACCTACACTCTAAGTATACGCAACCAAAAGATATGGCAAATAAAGTCGCATTTCCTATACTGATACATTTCAAAATGGAAATAGGATACTTCCTGTTGACCTAGAATCATGAAATTTGGCAATACGATATATTAAAGTACAATTATAGGAAAAATTCCGAAAACCGTAAATTTGTAGTTACATCACAAAAAACTTGCGGTGAGTTTGTCTAATTAAAAGAAACGTTATGAAAAGTATGAATACTATGTTATGGTACGGAACCCTTCACTACTCTACAGATTATATAAATTTTGTAACACTGTATATTTTTAGGCACAATTTTGTTGAATGTATGTTATGTTACGCAATTTGTGTTCTTTTTGCCCTAATTATGTTTAATTTTTAAATTCTTTGTCTATACTATTTATATTTATTTATAACTATTGTAAAGTGGTGGCAACTAGAAATAAATGCATTTGATTAATTCATTTATTTTATGTCTTCAACCGATTGAACTCAAATTTAGTGCACTTATATAAGGGATGACAATATTTCATTATGACGATGATGGAGCTGGAAGGTGGCCATAGGAACCTTCTTATTCGCATATGCAATTTTACGATCAATTCCTAATAAATTAGGAGGATTAATTGCCCTAGTATTATCAATCTTAATTTTAGTTATTTTGCCATTTGCATTCAAAAAAATTGCATTTCAATTTTATCCCTTAAATCAAATTTTATTTTGATTTTTTATTCTAACTATTATTTTATTAACTTGAATTGGAGTTCGACCTGTAGAAAATTTATATGTAGTATTACAGGACAAACTTTCAACAGTATTTTATTTTTCATATTTTATTTTTAACCCTCTATTAAATCAATTTTGAGATAACCTAATTTTTTTTATTTTATTTCTTAAATTTTGTGTTTTCTTTTGTATGGATCTATGAGTCTGAAATAAATGATTTATTATTATTATCAAAATATATAGCTTTTTTTTAGACACATGGAGTCCAGATGTTCTCTCCATCTATTCTAAATCAACTGAGATTGCGTTAGACTCGGCAGATTTTTTTTCCCACTTTTGATAGACGTTCAAGGATTAATTTTTTCTAATACAAGGATATTATTTATAAGAAAAATAAAAGTCGTAATGCATAAATGTATTTACAAATGTATTTCGAACTTCACACTTTTATTATTTACATAAATCCGCTCTTAGCGGACATCGACTAACAATAAACTATCCCTTGCCCAAATCTATCTTTGTACGTCCCGCGTTTTTTTTTACATTTTGTGATAGATGACTTTTCGCTTATATAGGAACTAGAGATATTTATAATGTCTTATAGATAACTCGTAAGACATGAGTTTAATTAAAAATTGTGTACCTTTTTTATGAAATCAACATATTTGAAGCAATCCTTGTCTATTCAAGGTGAATAAACTTGATTTGAATAGATTGCATCTTTGAATAATAAATTTTGGCATTATTTTGTTTATCTACCAAATTTATAGATTCCAATATAGCATCTTGAGAATACTACCGAACTCATCAGGAATACGTTGCTGAACCAAAGTAACGTGAGTAATAAGGAGAATTCTAAAATTTCGAAAAAATTAAATTTTTTTATACTGATATTCAACTATGGAATCTGAGAGTGCAGACAGAATCGATTTTAAAACTGACTAGCTTCCTTAGACACCAATAACAGTAAGCGATTTAATATTTCTCCTAATAGAAAGCAAAACAAAGCAACTAGAACCATATACAATAGTGAACGATATGGTTGAAAATGAAAATAAATTCTATTATGAGTAAATATAGTCTAAATCGCGATTTAATAAAGAAATAAAAACCACAAAACTGGTATTTATAGAAAATATAGGTAGATAAGCACGCGTTGCCACCAAAACAAGCTTCTCTGGTATTGTAAGTAAATGTAAAACTACCTCCGTATAAAAGATACTGAGGCGGGGTACCATTACAACCCTTATTATAAGTTATTATATTATATTAAAATCACGCTATAGAGATATTATCTCTCTCCGCCCATTTTGTGCCTTAAAATTTAATTATCTCAAAGTATTGTATAGGGCTAGGCTTTTAGGTGTAGGCATATCTGATATAATTCTAATGGTTGAGCATATCGACCTTCGCTCCCACCTTTCATTCCTCGCCGAAAGCCTCCCACCTTGGTGTGCCTTCCCCACAATATAATGAATTATTTTGTGTATTTCCCGATAACTATTTAAGCATTCGAAGAGAGGAACAAATATGGCCGCGAGCGCGGTACGAAATATTCAATGAAGTGATTTCAAACAAGAAAAAATCTTATTTGCATGTCAAAGAGACGCCAGTTAATGGGAGCGTTTCGTATGCGGCCCACGTCATCGTTGGCCGTCGATTCCAACCCTTAACACACTTCAAAGCCGATCTAAATCACATCGACTAATTAACTTAATTATTAACAATATTTATCGCCTTCTATATTATTGAAAAAATCGTTAAAATTTGAGTCCAGTACGTGATTTAATAATGGTTCATTTTTAGAAAATTTTGCAACGAATTTAGGAAGATTGACTGATCGAATGATGCAAGGCTCGCTTACTATTGAATATACGCAATTATCAGGGTTCCGTAGGACTACAAGGAACCCTTATAATTTCGCTCTGTCTGTCCAACTGTTTGCCCGTAAAGTGGTCTCCCCCCCCTAGCATTTCCAAACTATTAGACGTAGAGGTTTGAAATTTTCCATGTTGCTACGATTGAATGTGCTAAAAACTCATTAGGAAAATTATTCTAAACGAAAACGGACAACGACATTTGAAATTATTTAACAAATACGTTTATAGCGTATCGCATACGGAACCCTTGTATATAAACGTGTCTTGACAGGCTTTTGGCCATTTTATTGTATATACTTGGAGGTTACTACGTTGGTATAAAACGACTCATATAAAGAAAACTATTTATTAAAAAGCATCAATGTGATCCGAAGTAGTAAAGTTTTCAGAGCTTATCAGGTTTTATGCAAACGCATTCAGAATACATTAATACGCGCGTCGCATAAATATTTAATAAATAAATAAATAAAATAAAAAATCTTCTGAATTATGCAGGAAGTTTCGCCGAATGTATAAACCGGGCGCGTCCTCTATAATTATGCATACGATACGATCGCAAATATCGTGCGATCGGTACGATGGAACGATCGGAGATCCGATTCCAACGAGCGCGACCAATTTTATTCACGAAACATTTTCGTGTTGATAATATCTCGTCGGCCGTTCCATAATGGTCTCAGTTTATTTTCAAATAATAAAATGCATCTAAAGAGCATCTAGATTTTTTTTTCAAAAAACATTAGGAATACTTTTTAGGTATGTCTAATATACCCTTTCCCCTCCTACTAAGCTTAAATTAAAAGCTTGTATTAGGAGTGGGTGCGACAATATCCCAACGGCGGTGGGTTTTGAACCGGGTACCTTGCGGATTTTAGTCCATACCTCATACTGTTGAGCTAATGGGGCTCAATTTGGAATTAGAATAGAAGTAACTAAAAGTGTAGTAGAATCTACTTCTCCTTCGTATAATATAACTAATCGACAAGGGAAATACCACCACTTTATAGAAAATCACAGCCAAACAACAACAACAAAGGAACGTGCCAATAATCAAATTCATATAAGTTTAAATGCCTTAAAACCCTGTGGGACTCGGTCCTTAAAGTTTTCTTAAAAATTTTAAGAAATAACTAGACTCTACAGAAATTTCCAGCATAGAATACTTTTCGCGCCTCCTCGTGAGAAAGACAACTCGCATGTTAAAGTCTTAGGCTATTTGCAAGAATCTCTAGGCTATGGTTGCTACTTAACATCAGAAGGTACTCTATTCTCGGAACATTTCTTCTTCTTATTCGTTCATTCTTGGCAGAGTGGTCCTGGTCATGGAACACTATGAAGATGCACCGCGTTTTAAGAGAGGAACTTCCTTCTGCTCCTATTGGCAGTTTGACGTGAGCATTCTGTGACCGGCTTCTTTAACGGAACATTTAAAGGAACATTTAAGTCTTGATAAGATCTCGGCGAGCGCACCATAATGGTACGAGCTGATTTTAAAACAATAAAATGCAAAGTGTCTAGAATCAGTGCTATTGTCAGTGTGAATCAGATTAGTGGAATAGATATCGGAGGCGTAGGGAAACTGCGTGTACGTTTTATTTAAAAATTATACGGCCATGAACGGTTACCGGCTTTGTTCGGCTCAGTTTGGCTTTGTTACTATGGGCGAGCCTAATTTCTCTGTCTACTGAATTTATCTTTATGAATATATTTCTTCTGTACCTGTATATGACACTGACCTCTTGTGTGTACACACGTTACGAGTGTATTTCATTTCTTCATTTCATTTGTTATCATTTGCATCATGCGAACAATACACATGGACCCACTTCTGGGCGTAGCAAAATAATTTAAAAAAATACAAAAATAACTTATGAGGTCAAAAATTGATCAATAAATAAAGTACAATGACGAGCATTCATAAATTGCTGTTATATATATGTGTGTGAGGATATTAAAATAAAAATAAATAGCGTCAATTTAGTTAGAAATTGTCGATTTGAATGAAATAATTTAATATTATCCATCTGCTGTCATTATTCTTTATTTATTGCCACATATTTTTTTTAATACTATTTAGCTTATAAATTAATAATCCTAATATGAGTAATGTAAAGAATTAGAGTTATTATGTGATTTTTTTATATACGTCAATAATAAACAAAGCTTAAGTGTCGGACATCAAAAAATTTACGATTTTTAATCCATTGATTAAAAACATTTACTTATTAAATATTCCTTTAGCTTGTAATAGAAAATATTCGCGATTTCTATATACTAGCTTTTTCCCCCGACCTCGTGCGCGTGTTGTTAAACTTGCGAAAGCCCCTAGACATCTTTAATGTAGCCATATCGAAAAATCCGCTCTTAATGCCTATAACTGTAGTAAAATGTTACATATTCCATCTTTGTAAGTCCCACGGCTTTAGAGATTTTGTTATAGAAGACCTTTCGTTTGAATACATATAGATACAATAACAGACCATATTGTATTTTATGTTTTTTTTTTTCGTCGTTTTAGGTTTATAATTGATTTAGTATTAAAATAATATATAAGTATTGAATAGTATAGAAATACTTTTATTACTTACTTATTCATAATTAATGGAGATTAAATAGAGATGGAGCCTCAATAGTTTAAAAGATGGCCCAACAACGAAGTTATTTATTTCATTCAGCCTGAGCATTTCAGTATGTTAATTTTTATAAATTAGTATTATTTATAAGACGTTATTGTTTAATTTAATACACAAGATTATTTATGACGACCGCCCTAAACCATATATACATAATATTATGTACAGTCGACCAAGAAATTTGTTTGCCACTCTAAGGTCGAATGTCGTTTGCACGTCAATTAGTTAAAAGGCTCATGTTTGCTTGTTATGCATTACATTAATTTCTAACAATAACCCTTAGCAAAATTTTCTTTAAGTAGGAACTGTCATCCCTATTTTCAATAATTGGCCAAAACTAAACAACCATTCTTTGGAGTATATATTCATTTATTTATTTTATCATAGAAAGGGGATGAAAAGTAGATAATATGACACGAGAGCAAATTATTTTTACCTCGGGCGAGGTACTTTTGGAAGGATTCTAAAATAGAATACAAAGCGTATCGAGAGATTCTAACGTAGAGTCCTGAGCGCAACGATTAGAGCCTTCGCCGTCTTCTCTCTCCGTCGCTCTTCGCCGTAAAAATACTATTTTGCTCTCTTGTCATCCAACCTACTATTATTTCGACGTTACAGACGGAATGCTGCTGCACTATGCAATTTGCGGTCTCTGTGATGTGGACATATGTCACAAACATTTTTTATCTTAGTTGGATATTATTTGCCAATGCTTTTGTATAGTCGATCAAGAAATTGGTTTGCCACGCTAAGGTCGAATATCGTTTGCACGTCAATTATTTAAAAGGCTCATTTTTGCTCGTTATACATAACGTTAATTTCTAACAATAACCCTTAGAAAATTTTTCTTTGAATAGGAACTGTTATCCAAAATGGATACACATATGACGGTATATAATGATAATAGGAATTTTCTTTAATCCATTTAGTAAAATTGGTTTGCCACTCTAAGGTCGAATGTCGTTTGCACGTCAATTAGTTAAAAGGCTCATTTTTGCTTGTTATGCATTACGTTAATTCCTAACAATAACTCTTAACAAAATTTTCTTTAACTAGGAGCTGTCATCCAAAAGGGTTAAGCACTTATTTGGTCGACTGTACAAAACAATTTCGAGGTCGTTCCGCCTTAACACACTTTTTCACTATTCCTTTGAAAATAATAATGCTATATGGCGTCTAGTATTTACCAACGATTTCTTTTATATCTTGTAGCAACTGAGTACAAGCAAAGCCACCCTCAATATATAATCTTCAGTCACAATAAAGCCCCGTATACATTAGGCAACATGTGTTTTTAAACTGTTTATGAAGTATTCTTTTTTTATTATCTTTATTGTACAATTAAAAAAAATCAATTGTACAAGTGAGCTTAATGCTAAAAGCATTTTCTGCCAGCTTTTCTAACCATGGAAAAAAAATTTCTTCTTGACGTTTCATTGACAAACTGTATTGGGGCATTTTTGGCCATGCATATAGGTTCTATATTTTCGAAGCCCAAATTGAGGCAACATTAATTGCTCGTTCTGAGGCGGCCATTAAGTCCTTCTGCTGTCAATATCAAGCAGCTGCTTCAAATCCAAAGTGGTGATTATGCCAAAATGTATTATTTGTTTATGGGTGTAGTTTTTAGTATAGATAGTTAAGTACTTCGGACAGGTTTGCAGGTCTAGGGAGAATATACAGGTGGAGGTTCACAAATCATTCACAAACCTGAGCTGTTTGTGCGGTGCGATTCAAATCATGTGCGCCTACGTTTAAAAACTCATTTACTTTCTTTTTTTTAATTTTAATTTAATTTCTATAGCTCAAAAGGGACTGACTGTAAATAAAAAGCACATCGATTTCGTTAAAGAAGGTTGAGGTCGGATATTAAATATAAACCAGTGCTAGAATGGGTCACCCATCTATCACCCGGTTGCAGCGAGAGCAACTTAATAAGATATAATATGTCTTTCAAGCGAGATACAAAACTATCCTATGATTATGTGTGGATTCTAAAATAGCCTAACCTGTTATCCTGCTAACCATATTACGTTGAGATAATAAAAATGTTTCATTTAAATAATTTAATTTAATAACAAAAATATACCATATTTTTATATATTTCCCCCAACTAAAGGTAAGACTTTTTGATATAACGAAAGCTCCATGATAACAATCAGGTTTTTTTATAATATAACGAGCTTACATTGAGCTCGATGCCGCGTAATATGCATAATTCATCTGTGGAATGATAATTCACAACACGGGGTCCTATTTAACGAAATTTTTAGGGTCCGCTATCTCCTTCAAAACTTTTAAATAGCTGTGCATTTATGGTGACATAATAGTTTTCACATATTTCTAAATATTAACACGAAGCCTCGATAGCTCAACGGTATAAGGTATGGACTAAAATCCGCAAGGTACCCGGGTCAAACCCCACCGCCGTTGGGGTATTGTCGCACCCACTCCTAATACAAGCTTTTAATTTAAGGCGAGAAGACAAACGGAGTAACGACACCGTCGAACGACCTAGGAAGGTAATTGACATAGAAGTTAATATGTAAATAAGTAGCATTATAAATAATAAACAACATTACGCTTATGTGGCCAAAGTATACATTACACTTAATTAGAACAGTATTGGCCCCCAAACTAGGATAGGAATATCGAATAATCATGACCGGTATTAAGACCTTATTTATTTTACAATAAATACCACAACGTTATTAATTTTATAGATCGGCTTTCCTTTTTTAAAACTACTGCAAAGTTTAAACTTTGATGATTTATTTACAAATAATACGAACCTTAAGTATATCCTTATCTTATGTTATTCTATTATGCTCCTCTTTATTGAAGGTTCGATAATATCAGCTAATAAGATCACTTAGCTTGCTCTCAGCACTTCAGAACATTATTGAAGTATGCCCTAACAGCTGAGCCTTACAGCGACTGAAGTGTTATTTTAATCTGTAATACTTTGATGAATCATTTCATAGTATAAAATGAAGTCACTTCCCAGCGTTGTTCACGGAAATCTATCAAACTACGCAACTGATTTTAATGCCGTTTTCACCAATAAATGGAGTGATTCAAAGAGAAGGTTTATGGCCAGGTCATCAGAAAATTTAGGATATACATGCCGCCCTTAAAAATGAAAAAAGAAATGAACCAATTAACTTGCAAAATTATTAATTTTGGTGAATAGACTCAGAAGAGCTATTTCTGGGAGGGAGGATAGTCAGAGGCACATAATACCTTTTTTAGGTTAGGTATACCCATGATATTTGCAAGCATCTATAGTGTACCATCGGTACTGCTTGTTTACTATCGGCATAAATGAATAAAATACTCCGAATTATTCGGAGATAAAGAAGGCTAACAAAAAGAAATTGACCTGAAGTTAGCGCGTTCGTGCCTACAAACAGTTCAACCTTATAATTTTAATGTTAATAAATAAAAACTCTGATATCTCAGTCATCTTGTGAAAGAGAAAAAAAACAAATTTATGTAATTTAAATATTCAGGGTTTATTGCAATGAATAACTTGTCTCGCGCTTCTTTAACGTAAGTTAATTCAAGTGAATTTACAAAAATTTCAAACATACTTATTATCCTAATAATTTTAAAATACAAAATAATCGCACCCACAAATAATTCATTTCATTTTAATTAATTCATTAAAAAATATTAGTGTCAAAAAAATATTCTGAAGAACATTTGAATACATAAAAAAATAGTGCCATTATTATTATTTTGATGAATGAATAGTTCCATTTAAAGTTTCTCAATAATTTTGAATATTTAAAAACACGATAGGCATACGTTAAGACGTTGAACGCCGCGGGGTCACGTCTACTCAAATCACTACCAACAATTTTTGGTGACGCAAATCGATATTTGCTTATAGTATTTTATTAATAAAAATTATTTAAAAGAATTTTTGAATTGACCCATTTTGATATGTAGTTCAAAATGTTTTTTCAAGACAAACTACTATTTATTTTAAGATGTAGGAGATTATTTCTGTTTAAAACACTAAATTGATAAGACCAAATACACTATACCTGCGTAGCTAAAGTTATAATACCAATCAAGCAAAACAGCATCGTAATCAATATGAGAAACGCCCACGAAATCTTACGCATCGAACGTCCAGTGAAGGTCGACATAATAGTTTGGACTAGTAACGCCTGCAATCAGTTCAATTTTAAATAATGAAAACTAAGGCTAACTAATTTGTAAAAGAAAAGTAAAAAGAAATCAATTTAAAATACTTACCGTAGAAGTAATAGAAAGCACATAAAATGTGAAAAATATTAATGCAGACCAAAACTGACTACCGGGTATACGCGCAGCAAAGTCCGCCCAAAGAATCATTGAAGACGACGGTCCTGTATGTCAATAATACGATTAAAGTATATGAAGTTTTATTACATTTTGTGCGTAAGATTTCTCTTAAAAATAAACCAGACGGTTGTGAAGGCGACGACAGGATAATGTTAATTAAACCATTAAAAATCTCTTTCATTATTGTATGGGACGCCCCCTACACTTTTAGGTATTTGTTATTTCTGCTTAATACCAGTCATAATAGTCGTAGTTTATCTAGTTCTTTATATATTACGCACTTTAGATTTGCCATTGTATTCTAAAACATTTTCACTGGCCCACTGACATGGTTGACAGAGACACCTCCAGCCGGTTTGACATTGCGGGTAAGATTTCCGCCTCTTAACTTGAAATATTATATATACACCTAAGCTAAGCTGTGTACCTTAAGAGCGGACTTAAAAGTACATGTAAATAAAATTAGATAAACTTGACCTTTCCAGATATTAGTACTATTATCATAATCTCTATATAAAGCTCCATGAGCTGCCCCAAGTATCAAAGCGCTTGCAGTACAGCTTATCTTAGACACGGCGAACGCGCACATCGACGTGTTCGCGAGCGTGTGCTTTTCTTTCGGGCAGTACGAGCCCAGCATTATCAGAGTTCCCTGTGATACTGCCATTTGGATGAAAGAGTACTCGAGAGCTTCGCGCCATATCTAAAATAGTAATTTCATTATTTCCTCTTTATTATGCAGTACCTTAAAATAATTTTCGAAAACCCTACATTTAAAGTATAAATGAAACTTAAAAGTTTTATTTAATAATGTCAATACCGAATTTCTCAATCTGAATTTGAATAAAAAACACTGATTATACCAAAACAACTCTCACCGCTAATCCATCCGTTAGCACGGTCCAGTCACATTCCTTGAACATACGCGAAGCGCCTCTTAAATGCGTTACACCAATAGCACTGGAAACCAATATGAAAAACGTCATAACGTCTTTGAATAACACCAACTGAAATGAGAATATTTTGAAAAAATATTTCAATAACCAGTTCCAAACTACACAAAGTTTATTTCGATTACTAACCTTTGAATAGCTATAAATGCGTTTGCAAGCGACTAAATACACCAAAATCCAGGATATTACATAGTAAACTGTCAATTCCGACACCACATCGCCGAAACCTCCCTCTAAGCCATTCCTTTTAAGATGAAGCACGAAGTTGCTACAAAACACAGTGATTAACATTTACACATCATTCGCTAGTTTATAATAAATATTTGTAATAGACAGCGCCGGATTAACTCACAAGCATATTAAGTACACCAAACACAGTTTTCAGCAGCGAAAATATTATTTTTATTAGCACATAAAAGGTAAGGCTGTTTTTTTATTAACTACACGACAGGCGGACGACAGAAAAAGAGTGACAAGATACGAAAAGATGCGATAAGCGACTGACGAGACGCAGGGGAGAGTGACAGAATGGAAAGGTGGCCTATGCCTAGCAGTGGGCTATTGAAGGCTGTCACTGATAATGAATAAATGGTAAAGGACACACTACTACTCACAAAAAGAAGGACTGCGCCGGTGTTTCGCTGCCCTTGGGTAAGGGACGGTGTCGGGCAGCGCACGGCGGCTGAGCAGACGACGCGCAATGCAGCCACGGCAGGAATGAGTGGAACGAGTGCACTAACAGCGCGAGGCACCAAGCACTCGCTGCGCCAAGAGCCAGCGCCAAAAATGTGCACGACATTATCATGGCTAAACCAACACCTTTGAATGAGAGGAAATATAAATAAATAACGGGCTATTTATTTGTCACAGTCTTAATAGTAATAGTAGATAGAATAAAATTATTTTAAGTAATATTAGAATATAAATTTTATGTGTTCTCAATTGTAAAAACTTTACTCACTCTGGAATCGACATATTCATTCTTTCCAAATCTTTCCCATTTTACAGAAACGTCTCTGGATTTTGCTTTGCACAAGACTTCAACTTTATCGCCAGCTCTAAAGGGTTGTCGTGGTTGAATAATCGCTACCAGAGATGGAGTTTCATCACGCACACCTAAAATTAAAGAATATTTAAAAAATGACCTTAATTAGAGATAATACCTGAAAACTCACAAAAGATATAAACATCAAAATTGCACACATTTTAAAATCTAGCACCATCTAATATAACACAAAATAATACATACTATACAAAACGCATGGTCATGCAAAAGCAAAGATTACTAGCTGAAAAAGGTCAGTTATACACAAAAAAGGTTACATACAGGATATTAAAAGCCCTAATGTATCACCTAATTAGCTACAGTCAAACACCATTATACACAAGGACATTTACAAAAAAAATTAAACATTCTTTAACCCTTATTGTGAACACTATACATCATTAGGCATCGATATAAACACAAATCCAACCTCATTATATATTATATATAGAAATAAATGACATTATCCCAAATAGACTGCACAAGGGATCCCGAGACGCACAATTCCTCGCACCTATATTTAATTTACCAGATGGAATTGCATTTGGGTCCAGATGTGTCTTTGAAAAACGTTTGCCGCGCAATATGCAGTTGTTCTCATCGCTAGAGTCCGAGCAGTCCGCGTATCCATCACATAAAAGATCGACGTATATACAACCGCTGTCATCAGTACAACGAAACTGCGTATCCAAGCATTCATTACCTTCATATAAAATAAAAACATGTCAGCTACCATATCCTCACCTACATAAATCTGAATAACGATAACAACAAAGATAAGTTATACTAAGAGTTGTGAAAATTAAGGGAGAAGAAATAAAAAGGTACTCGAACCCGTTAAGCATGCTATGGTTAAAGTTTACAACAATCAAAACACGGTTTCGAAGCGAAGTGAAAATTTCAGTACCATCGAACGGAATCGATAGTTGGACTGTCTACTAGACGACAAGATTAGGAAACGATCGCTATTATGACTCGCACTGACCCTCGATGTGTAGGTTGATGTAATTGGTGGTCTGTCTTCCGTATGCGTCTCGTATGAGACAGACGTAGTGACCGCTGTCGGATTTTTGGGCGAGCCGAATGAAAAGTGAACCATCGCTCTTCTGGCTGACCGATCTCGGAACTGATCTCCCGTCCTTGGTCCATCGAATTCTGACGTTCGGCTGCGAGACGTTGCAGCTCAAGTGTACGGCCGCTCCCACGTGCGCGAACTGCTCATTATCGTACGACTCCGACGGGGCACGGTCGTTCTCTTCTAGGAATGGTTATTATAACATGCAGTGAAATACAAATGTCGGCAGATATCTTAGTATATCTTCAATGTAAATGCAGCATGATATTATTATATTTTACTCGTAAATATATCAAGGAAAATTGTTTAAAGATACAAAAGGTTACCATAAGTTATCCACCGATACCTATATTAATTTTATGAAGAAGGTGACATATTAAACATTCGATTAATTTGCATTTCAGTTAAAGAAAAGATTTTCATGAATATCTGTTCCTGTTATATCTCTGTAGCGTTATGGCAAATTATTCAAAATTGTGCTTTTTAACATATTCAAGTCAACGGTGCCTGTACATCGGTGTCTTTGAAGGGCTAGTTCATATTAATAGACAGCTTCAGTCATTTGTGGATCCATGTCACGTGTACGAGAGCTTCTCTTTGGAGTATTCAATGTTTGATTAAATCATTTGAATATTAACTTTTACATACACCCGTGTTTTTTTATTATCATTAATATCAATTTAATGTTGAAATAGTATTTAGAAAAGTTTTCCTAACGTTCATTATTTTTACGTCTGATTTTACACGTATTTATGGCAATAAAGCGTAGATATTCGTTTGTATCGGACTCAGTACGTTTATTAAGTTAGTTGATTACTAAAATTTAGACCCCATAGAATTAGATGAAGAATTGGACTCAAGGATTGAAATGCGAAAGTTAAAAGCAAGTGAAGAGAGTTAAAGGATCTAAAGCACATAAACGTCTTTACCATATATGTAATATGACTGAAACTATCTATACAGCATTATGTATGTGCTATACAGTTGAAATTATACAATTTTTTCACTACGTGCTTTTCATTGTGTGGTCAAGCGATGACTGTGAGTATAGTAAAATAATTTAAATTTACCGCTGACGATGACTTCAGCTGTTCCGGTAGCGTTCGCGACGCTATTTGTGGCAATGCATTCATACTGTCCGGCGTCCTCTACTTCGATTTGACGGAATATCAAAGTGCTACCTCGGTACTCAACGCGGCTAAAAATCGTGAAAAATTTAACATGCATAAATTGGAATGTACTTCAAAAAGTAAAGTGGCAGTAGCATGGCCACATCCATGCTTTAAACCCAGCTCATGTTCGACCACGCTAAACTGTCACATTCACTCTTGGCTCATGTTCAATGACGTCGTTAGATAGTAAATTAAACATCTTAGGCGTTATATTCATAAAAAAAAAAGATTCACAGAAACTCTGTTTTGGGATATACATAAATAAATTTTTTAAATAATATATAATATATAACGCTCCCGGTTTCTCGTGAAGATGAAAATTGGACGGGGTTCTCATAGATCAAACCACACTTTTCCATCGTATAGCTGCTGAAGCAGTTTGTATTAAATTCTTACCTTGATCGTTCTCCATTGACTGATCTCCAAGATACGCTCTCAATTTCATCACCATCAACAACACATTCAACTGTAGGCGATTGGCCAGGGTTTACTATTTGGGTTGGCGGTCTTAAAGTAATCCTGGGGGGAGCGATCACTTGCAGACTCGTGTAGGCTGACTGAACAACCTCATTTGTTCGTCGGCTGACAAGAGTGCATACGTAGGTATCAGAGTCGCTCTTCGTGGCCTTAAAGAAACATATAATATTAAAGATACATTTTCTACTACCTAGCGTTATCCCTGTCTTGTACCAGGGACAGTTTATATTGCAGAGGATATACATAACGGTAGGGTCAGATGAAATTATTGACTATTGTCTAATGTCGTCCCCGGAACCCACAATCTCACCACCAATATTACTCAGAGACTTTAATCGGGGCCCACTGTTTTACCCACTGTCTTGGGAAACATAGAGGATGGATTTTTCAATACCAGTGTTAGAATCAGTCACCCATTTATTACCCGACTGAGGGTAGAACTACCAAATCGATATATATTATAACTAACTGTACCCCGTGACTTTGTCTGTGTGGCCACTCGTATCACTTAGAGGTTTAAAAAATAGTTTTTGCATAAGGATCTCATGTTTATAAAGACACCTTCACAAATAATGCTTTATTTTACAAATTTGGTTGGCATAAAAAAGGTTATAGTCCGACAAATATAAAAGATAGACATGCTGTTGCGGACTTTTACTTAAAACATTTAAAGGGGAACAGTTCTGTCATATATGATTTTTGTGAAACTGTTTACACAGCGCACGCCGATGGAGCTCTCAAATGTAAAAGAAAACTCCGCTCCGTTTCGGTGGTTTTGGCAACAAACACTGCCACGAGAATATTATATACCACTTATTCTGTCTGACGATTATGACTAATGTTTTGATTATTCCAACAGGACATTTTTGGGGGCCGGCTTTGGAAACAATCCTAAGACATTTTTTACTTACATTGTATACAATCAGTTCGTTTCCGATTTGTACAGCGTTGTGTTGCAAAGGTCGTCTGTCAGCTCTGCCCCATTTCACGTC
>JANCMC010033613.1:35782136-35797127 GCA_024363005.1 Charaxes varanes | reverse complement strand
TATACAATCAGTTCGTTTCCGATTTGTACAGCGTTGTGTTGCAAAGGTCGTCTGTCAGCTCTGCCCCATTTCACGTCAAAATCATCTGAAGCGTTACAACTATAAAAGAAAACAAAACAGTTAGAGGGTGTGAAAGAGATGTAAAGATATATATTGGCATGAAAGCCTGGAGGAATTTGCTAATTCTTTTTTTTTATTTGTTATTGTCAGAAGAAGGTTTTTAGTAACGAAAAAATTTAGAAAATTACACAAAAAAATCAAAAATGGGGCGCGGACGGGAACAGCAAGTATGTATGTTTATTATATAATATACTATTAACTAAAAAAGTACGTATTAACTAACATACGTAACAAGTACATTTAATTGTACCATGCATTAAAATCTGCATTTTGATCCTCAACCTCCCTATACAATCGTTACATCGACCCCTAACCTAATTAAAAAACCAAAATTACTAGGAATACATAAAATATCCATAATAGTACATGAAAATAAAACCGAATTTTAAATGAATGAAATAAATGCAGATTGTATAAAGTTTGTTAAAATTCTTTTTTTTTTACTTCAAATGTTTTAACCACGTTCAATCATAGTTAATGATAAAATAATTTTAATAAACTCACCTAACTCTGTAGTCCTTTCCTTCAATAGTTCTTATATTGCTCGGTTGGTCATCTCCGCTACCACCTTCGCCACCTTCATAAAAATAAAACATTTACTGAGAATTCAAAGAGAAATAGAAGGAATCTAAGGTACCTACCTAGTTGATTCTACAAAATATATACGACGAAAGTCGATGGATATTAAAAATAGCATAATGCACCGATTATTGTGTTGCATATAAAAATTCTTGGGTAGATTGTGATGACAGATAAAGTAGAGAGACTTTCGGGACATAGCGCTTGCATTTGGTGGCAACAGCGTCACGTGGCGCGACATGGTCAAAGAGAAAACGCTGGTCGCCAGAAGGCGTTAATTCAACAATATTGTATACTTACCAATATCGCCTCTTTCCACGCTAATGGTGAATGGTTCTTGGATTGTTCCGGCAGCAGAAGTGGCGGTACAGAAATAGTCGCCGCTGTCACTGTCGCTTGCTCTCGGTATCGACAGCACAGCTATTCTTGGTGTCGGTTGTACCACCACGCGGTAATCTGCCCTCACTGTGGGGACAGATACACAATGGTCCTATTGTAATTGTTATTTTAATCACTGTTGAAAAACTGCAATCCCAAATGCAATTAATTTACCAACGGTCTAACAAAATCAGCGAAAAAGTTTATTAAGAGTTTTGTACAGCAACTAGTATCTCATTTATTGGAGCAATGCACTTCCGCAAACTAACGCCTGAATCTATTAACTGAATCCGTAGAATTTGGCCGAGAAATTCACTGATTTGTAACGTGATGTAAAAAACTAATTTTTATGCACGTACACAGCGTGTGCTGAATAATCCTTACTTAGAGATAAATCAAACTGGTGTATTATGGTATTGTCTATATTAAAAAAAGAAAAAAAGTCAGCAATAGTATATATTGATCTCCTAAGTTTAACTCACTGAAAGCATTTTTATCTTTTACATGGCACAAAAAACAAATGAACTATTTACGAATCTATTTTAACACCATATTAATCCTTATCCAATAAAATGAGCTTTGTACATTTTATCCAGAACAAAATTGTCCTTTACATCATGTCATTAAAATGAATATCTTACAAGTTAAGAGAGACTTAAAATTCGGGGACAGAGTGGCCGGCGGTTAGGGGGATAAGCTACCAAAAGATGGCGCTAGGTTTGATATTCAATAATAAGTATTAGCTAACGTTCTGGCAGGATAACGTCCGTCGGTTTCGCTTGTGGTTAATAAAAAAATTCTTATCCTATGTAAAGAGAAAAAATGTTACAGTTAATCGGACTTCTGCCGAGCAGAAAGCTAATCTGCTTGAAGAGCTAAAGATTAGTTATCTGGCAGATTATTATCAGTAGCGGTTAACAAGGTTATTATACGCACATTGTATCGACACTTCCGGTTCTGGATACCCTTCGGCACGGCATTCGACATTGATTCGTTCACCTCTGTTCACAGACACGTACTCCTCTGGCAGGATTCTGATCAATGGAATCGATCGCACTTTGAGGATCGCGCTGGCGCTAACTGATCCAGCGTCATTCGTAGCCGTGCAGGTGTATTCACCCTCATCATTCACTTCTATGGTTTGGAATCTGAAATTAAGAACTATTTTATGAATCACAATTAAAATCTTTACTTTTTTAGTATTGTATCTTCGTTTTTTCCTAACTTTTTACGCATAGTATAAAATCTTTTGTCTTCCAGAAACTATTTTGTATCTTATTACCGGGGATAGAATCGGGCATAAAAACTAGCCTGTAAAACAAAAATTTTTGGTTGGGTGGTATGAAATTTGAATATTGATTTGTAAATGGTACTTCAACTTTAAGGCAGACGGAATTTTTGGTATAATATAATGTCTCTATTTGGTCGAAGATCAAGGACTTTTTAATTTTGTATGCTACTCCTTGTCAAATTTTAGAATTTGATCTTATGTCTACGTAAAAAAAAGTGTATTGTTATTATTATAATTACAAACGAAGCTTTCAACTATCTTTCTACAACATACTATAATAAATATAAAACCTACCTCAATACGTTGTTTTGTAGGATTTCCACGTGCGGTGAAAAGTGAGGTCTACCTCCGTCCTTACTCCAGGTCACTACTGGAGTCGGTTTGCCGCCGCTTACATAACAATGGAGTTCATATTGGCTACCGAGTGTTGCTGCATGCTCGCCTTGTGGGTAAATTTCTACTCGTGGTACTTCGCGTTCTGAAAACAAAAAGATCTATTAGTTTAAATGTACATATTTCTTTTCGTGTTAATTTCAATTATAATAAATTTTGTTATCGTAAACAAGTTCGTAACTTTATATTGTAGTGGTCTGAGAATGGGGAGACTTTTATAAAAAAAAAAAAAAAAATTAAGATGCAATTCAGAAAAGTTTTCATTTCAAATATGGGGATACAACTTACTTTCAATATCGATATAAACGTAGCTGCTGACAACTGGCCGTCCATCAACATTGCCTTCACAGAGGTAGTAGCCGCTGTCCGACTCCTGCGCGTTTGTAATGATGAGCGTGTTTTCCCTCTGACTTGTTCCTGGGCCGAATGTATCTTGATGCTGTTAATTCAAATACAATAAGCTAATAATTCCACTTGATCACGAAAAATGACGATTTTAACAAACGCTGATTACAAATTAATAAGTTGCTAACATCGATTATGTACGAATTGTTATAAAGTGACAAGCACAAACTTAAGCAAACAGTAGTTAGAGTTCCGGAACGGGGAGATTTCTTTTGTTGTTCGCACAGCTTTGTGTAATACTGCTCTTAGTATTCTACCCTTGACTATATTAGTTTAGCGACAGTTGGAGATATTGATCAGGGCTCTTCGGTATATGATCGTTGATCAAGCGGTTATTATGATTCTCGGGTCCAAAATTCTAAATGTCGTTATTTGCGAAGGGTTCAAAGTCAATTTTATTTCTCAATTTTAATCTGCCCAGAAAATCGATCTACTAGTAATAGTTCACGTCTATTGGCTGCATTTAGGTCTAATGGCTATCCTTAGTGGTATAACAGTTTTAACAGACCGATTGTGTTCATAACTTCGATCTTGTGCACTCAAGAAGGTACCTGCAATATAACTGACAGTAATAAAAAATGATAAATGAAAGCTGAATTTTACCTTAGACCATCTAATAAGCGGCAGCGGGTATCCTTGAGGAGTACATTCTACAGTACCGCTACCACCAGCAGGTATCTTCAGTTGGTTGACCCGGCTGGATATATTCGAAGACTCACTGGGTGGTGGAGTTGATTCATGATAATATATAGCCTATCTCGATTAATGGGCTATCTAGCCCTGAAAGACTTTTTCAAATCGGACCGGTGGTTTCTGAGATTAGCGCGTTCAAGCAAACAAACACACTCTTCAGCTTTATATATTAGTACAGATATAGATGTTACACTTTTTATTATTTAATTATTTATGTTTCCTTTATATTTAACTTTTTATTGTAAAATAATAAATATTACAAGTACAATTTACAAACATATATGTACATCCTGCTGACATACATTCGCTTTTAAATAAGAATAATGAACATAGTAGTTACGATTATTAATCACGAAATTCTTACCAAGAAACTAGAATATTATGGAATCTGTGGAAAATTACTTAATTGGTTTAAATCGTATCTTACACGTAGAATATTAAAGGTAATTATTGGAGGTTTCAAATCTAAGACTTATTGTGCATTATCAGGCGTTCCTCAAGGATCTCATCTGGGTCCTGTACTGTTTCTAATATTTATAAATGATATTACTACTAATATACAGAATAGTCATTGCTCCATGTTCGCGGATGACCTTAAACTGTACCGACCTATAACCTGCCAACAAGATGTCCAATTATTACAAGAAGATCTAAATAAAAATTTGTAACAATAGTTATTTAACTAAAATATTCATATGTTTTAAAATAAATATGAATGAGAGTTGTGTAATCGTTATATGGTAAAAAATTCACGATGTATTTCCTTTTAATTATAAAAATGATATTAAATTGGGGCAATGTCAAAATTGAATGTGCAAACAACTTGGATCAAGATGTGTCTGAAAATTTATAAAGTTTAAAAAAAAATTGTGTCTATAATGTGTTTTAAAATTTTAGACATAAAGAAGCAGCTGCCATATTGAAAAGTGTAATGGCAGTGCTTCGCGCGAAGCAGAAAGAGGTTGCATATATTACCGTTAAATTGTAAAAACCGTTATATTGTAATCTTTCTCGCTAAATTGTAAACTGTCGAAATATTGTGCACTGAATAAATATACTGGTTACAATTTAATTAATATTTTTCGCTAGATTATGAACTATCGAAGTGTAACTGTTATATTACTTAAGATACGTATACGTTATTATTTGTTATGCTTTGATAACATATTTGCTTTGATTCGATCTCCCGAAGTTTCCTCGAAGTAAGTGAAAAAGTAAATAAAATTAAAAAATGTATTTTACACGTTAAATTGTAAGCAGTATATTCTGTTCGCGTTTTACTGTAAAAACCTCTCTAAAATAATTTAGAATCATACATATTGTAAAGTCATTAATAGCAAAGATATATACTGTCGTCGTAAATAAATGTATGCGTTAACTAAAACTAAATGGTTTATTTTATATTGCGACTTTGGTAATGATATGAAGTAAATAGACGGAATAAAAACTACAACCAGTGGTTGCGATTTTTTTTACGAAGCCATCTAACTCAGTCGCAGACCATCAAGGTGAAGATGAAGATTACAGTAGGCTTACAATAAGCGAATTAACAAATTATTAACTTGAGCTTAGATATACTTTAATCGGTGTCGAAGCGAAACGTGCGTTGAAGCACATCGGAAAGTCAGTGTAGTGCTGTGCTTTGGTGGCGGATTCGGTGATTTAGCTTTCGAGCTGCAGCATTACATCGATTTTCCCTTGTATTCATTCGCGGATTAAAGCAAAGTAGTTTAGTTTCTCATGCAGAAAAAGTTCTTTTTGTTTATATCATTCCTTTAATTTTTTTCTTTCTCTTAAATCAGGAAATCATAGAATCTTTAATCGAAGTATGACTGTGCTGACAGTATATAAATATAATGACGGAATACATACAGATAGTACGTAAAGAGGGATTTGTTCTGTAGGGTTATATTTTTTATACATTATGTAAGTAAGTTGAAATAATCACTAATGGTTAAAACGTATTTGAGTAGATACTCCTTCCCTGCTCTTAATATGATGCGTATGAATGTTTGTGCATATATTTAAAAAAAATATATGTAAAAGTCAGATTTTTTTATAGACTACTTTGTAATGATAAAAACCCGTATAAATATATATAAATAATAATAAATATATTCATAGATGTCTTTTTACTAATAAAATAATTATTTATCCAGTGGTGCTTGAAGGCGACATTATAAAAGTAACAGTATAAAACTGTAGGAGCTGTCATCCAAAATGCTAAAGTACTTTCTTGGTTGATTATACTCATTATTAATAGTGTTTTCATTTTGTAATTAGATTCAATTCTTTGATTATGATTTGATGAAAGCGTACAAGTAAGGTTTCTATTATTCTCTTCTATTAACAGATTTTGCTTTGTCTGTTTTTTATCACATAGTTCATTTGCATTTATTTATTCCTATTTAACTTATATTTAACTCCATATTTGCAGTGAGAGACGGTGGAAGACAACATTAACTGAAAAAAACTTGTAAACATCCTTACAGCTAAAACAAGACCACGTTAGCACAGGAGCACTAGGCCTTAACTCAAGTGTGCCAATTTTAACAGTTTCATATAAATATTTATATACAGACGGACAGAATGTTCTCTGTGTGATATAACGGGACTGGTAGTTGAATTAGGAGTTACTGCAACCGTATAGTTTGGTATGGAACGTAATTTGTTCTAGGCCAGTGCAAAGTTACATCTCGAGACGCAAAAACAATTTCGTTTCTAAATATGAGACAGAAACTTTTATAAAAGACATTGCCCACAAACGGTTTCGTTTTTTTCGGTTGGATTCAGAACTTAGATTATATTAAAATAATATGTGAATTTCAAAGCCTTTGTAAGTCGCCGGCTTGTTAATGTGCCTATTTCTTATGTTGCATCAAAATAACCTCCAGATGTAATGAGGGATCATAAATTTTGTCGCCAAAATATTAAATACTGATTTATACTTATAATGATACAAGCTATACCTGACGACTTCGTCCGCGTGTGCCACTCTTATCACTTAGAGGTTTAAAAATATTTTTTGGATAAGGATTAATAAATGTTTATAAAAGACCTTCACCAATAATGCATTATTTTAGAACTAATTTGATTAGCATAAAAAAAGGTTATACTGAGCCAAACTTGTTTTCTGTAGATATTTATAAGACCTATTAACTCAAAATACATTATTTTCTTCAATACTTTTTGCAGCGCTGCCATTAAGGATTTTCATTGCAATTTTCTTAAGCATCTCAATTTTTTATTTAAATAAATTACAGCCTACTTTACTCCCTGATAATGTAGTACTAATTGGTATTAATTGGTTAAAATTGGTCCAGTACTTTCGGAGCCTATCTCCGCTGAGGAAAAGCTGGGACGATTATATGGATGCCCTTGCGGGGAATTTGTGGATGATATTGGCCCAAGAAAGAGGCAACAAAAGGGTAATTAAAAAAATAACATATACTTTATTCAAATACACATTTGCAAGCTCTTTTGAATATAATGTAATATGCGGAATCAGGGAATATATTCAATGTAATCTTCAAATACATAAAGAGTTAGTCGTTTAAGAGGTACGAATAGGTACAAGCTCAACATATTTACGTTAGATATAATATTATCGGTTAATATTGGATAAGATAACAGATAATATTTACGGGTTTGATGTCGACCCAAATATAATGTTTGAGTGTTGCATTGAACTGTGCGAATATATATAAACTCTACATTTATATGACTTTATAGAAATGAACTCTTATCTCCCTTGGTCCTGCCATAACTTGAGTACCGCTAGACCAACATGAGATTTTTTTAAATAGAGACAAATTTCTTAGCATTCCATGGATTCACCGTCCGGTTGCCGTGTCTATCGTGTTGCAGAGGAAGGTACTACAGTATCCGAGACTTGTAACCCAGGTGTAGGTTTAAGAGCTCTCTTTCTAGTGGCCACTAACACTCGCCTTCTCTGCCAGTGTTCCTTCCCCTGCCTAGCCAAATCTGGTATAATTCGACTAGGGCGACTTTAGATGCCCTTTCAAATAAAGAACTTATGACAATTCTTGATGAGCCAAGGCCTTTTCGTAGTTTGTACAGGGATTTTGCTTATATACCCCTCGCTCCTACCTCTACCGCGTATAGTATATTTATATAATATGGTTTTGTTGCTGTTTTGGTGAGGTCATTTGTTAGATCAAAATACTTGGTCGTTTTTATTATGTGGTCTTTAGAGATGTTGGTCTCACATGGAACTGTAAGCTGTACAATTGCTACTCGCTATAGTGTCTTACGTTACCGTACATAAATATGTATTTTTATGTATCGAAAAGTCCCAAATGATACCGACAAATTTTATTTAATTGTTTTATTTTCGACTGCATTTAAATGGTATCTGGTTTGCATTATCAATTTCAAAATACATTATCATGTAATTAATGTTGAAAAAATTTATTTGTAGGTGTGTAATTAGTGTAAGAAAAATATGACGTCACCAGTGCATGAATTTAGATAAATAAAAAAGGGGATAAATTCGTTAAATTAAGCGCGTACACCGAAAAAGCAGATTTGAGTCGCGAAAATTTTTAACTTATTTTAATATGAAGCTTGGACCTACTACTCCAATTCTGACAGAGTCAGAGACAGAATTGAATTTCCCTTTTGAGAACGCAACACCAAGTTTCTCACTTTTCAATAAGGCTTCATAGATTTAGTGACTACTAGTGGCACGGAACAGGCTAGTGCGCAATGTCCCGGCTACTCATCTCTCAAAGGTATATACAGATATAACATCAAATCATCATAAGATACAATAGTCTCTTTGAATCATTATATAATTTAATCCTACATGTAAACTTTTTCTTTCCTTATCTTTACTTATATATCTAAGACCAAAATTTAAAAACAAAAACATCAAAGAGGAATAATGTTCGATTTAATTAACAAATTTTTGCGCCTACTTGCGCGAAATGGAAAAAATAAGACGAAATATCTATAGAGTTTAAAAATACAGACATTTCACCACCCATAACTACATAGATAATATATTTGTATATTAAAAAAATAAATAAAAATATAACAACTTAGGTATTTCGTCAAAAAATGCAGCCGTATCTTCTTTATCGGTCAGTGTTCGTCTAATATCGACGAAATGTACGCGTGTGTAATATCCCTTGTGCTTTTTTTACCTATATTGCGATGCTCATGTGTGACGGTGAACGAATACAGTGATACGCCGGATATTATAAGTAGGTATGGCCAGTTTGTCTGGAATAGTACCCTTGTATATGTAGATGAGGTAAAAGATGAGTCAGAGACTAATGACAGACCAAATATGGCTGCACATGTTTTGACCATTCTGATCACCTTCATCAACCACATGCTATCACCTATTAGTGATCGTTTATTAGTGATGGCAGAAGACATAAGCGCACCAAGATCTTACGGATCTGCAAATGCTATGGAACATTGAAGTTGAAAAATTTTTACGGAAATAAACTAGGGATCACTAAATCAATAGAAAAAAATTCAGGATGTAAAGAAGTAACTTGTTTAAGTAAATATTATCTTATATCTTTTGCGCATTATTATTCTTTTAAATATTAACTTAATTTTAATTTTTGTCTTAAAAAGGTCATTTTGCAACCCTTGTCCTATGTGTATATACAAAATAAAAAGTATTATCCGAAGTTAGATTTTAACACATTTTTTATATCTTAATTTAAAAAAAAATACAGATACAATTTTACGCCAATATTCACTTCATTATCGGAGTTATTTCTGCTGTGCATTGTTTGCAAAATCATAAATTTCCAACAGAGTGGAAAAATGATTATATGGTGGGATAATCAATTTTTAGCTTCTATCGACGGAAATTAAAATAAATCGGACAAGTGCGAGTCAGACTCGCGCACTGACGATTCCGTACTTCCACATAATACTTTTACGAGTAAGATTTTTACTTCTCATGGGATTTCCTTGAATGTCTTCGTAATTTTTTGTCATGTTACTACTACGGATTTTGCATTTTTCCTTTAACTATGTCCTTTATTATGTTATAAGACATTGTTTCTTGCCAAATTTCATGGTTCTAGGAGAACGGAAAGTACCCTAAAGGTGTTGAGTCCGTTTTCATCCATTTTACTGGTATGAGATATGATGATATATACACAGTCATATCTTTTGATTGCGTATACTTAGAAGGTTGATGTTCTCACACAGCTTCAAGAGCACAACTGCCAGAAATGGTATTCATTTAAACTTTATATCTTTACCATCAAATATAAACCAGTGTTAGAATGGGTCACCCATCTATCACCCGGTCGCAGTCAGAGCAACTTAACTTAGCGATCAACTCAAATGCTGACCACTGATTAGGCCACGACCTCTCCTATATTTTTATAAATAAATACAGGACTATATAACACACGGACGTCTGTTCCTAAGGTAGACAGCTTAACGCCTGTGACATAGGTAACAGACGCCTGTTATACACAGATATTGTTTATGTAGAAATGTATAAATTCATAAAACACCTAGACTCGAGGCGGGAATGGAACCCACGATCCCTGGAGCGGAAGGCAGGTGTCACGGGGTGCGTTGCCAAACTCCTTCGAAACGGCTCGACCGATTTTCATGAAATCTTGCATGCATATTGGCTAGGGTTGAGAATCGGCGAACATCTATTTTTCATCCCCCTAAATGCAAAGGGTGGCTCACGAGGACGAACTCGCGGGGCGCAGCTAATATATAAAGCTGAAGAGTTTGTTTGTATGTTTGTTTACTAGAACGAGCCAATCTCAGGAACTACTGGTCCGATTATTTCAGTGTTAGATAGCCTATTCATCGAGGAAGGTTATAGGCTATATACCATCACGCTAAACGTTTTCACTTTAAATTGATACAATTATATTATTTGTAGCATATGATTGAGAGTATTTGGTAATTTTATCTTAAGAATATCCGAATTGTTATTGACTTCCATAGACAATGGGGTTAGACGCGTAACTGGCTTTAAAACAAATTATTCTAGCACCAAACTTAGATACGTAACCAGCTTTAGAGACAACTATTCTTGCACCAGGCTTAGTTGCGTAACTAACTATAGGGACAACTATTCTATTAGCAGGCTTAGATGCGTAACTAGATTTAGAGGTGCTATTCTAGCACTAAGCTTAGATGCGTAACTAGATTTAGTGACAAGATGTTCGTCGATTAGAACACGTTTGACGTGTCACGTTAATAATTTAAGTGTGAACATCATTCTTTTACTAAATACTTATTGATTGTTTATATATGGAACTTTTAAGAAAATAATAAGAATACTATTTTTATCCGATCTGTCTGTGTTTTACATGAACAATATCTAAAAAGGTTGACGGTTTTGAAAAAAAAAATTGTAAATCGCAGGCACTAGCTAGTACATTAAATAAAACTAGATCAGGTCTGGTCAACAATTGTCGACAAATCTTTAGATTAATGTGAAAACAATGTTGTAACAACAACTTTTTGTGTTTTTATTTGGTCAAATAAATATGATCTTGATTGCTGTTGTAATCTTATGGTTCCGCGTCAAATAATCAATAGTCTTAAATTGGTTCTAAGATGGCAACAATTGTAAGCAATGTAGAAAGCTCTGTCAATACCTGAGGCTATTTACCTATTAGGGTTTCGTAATTGAATAATAAAATCCCTGCAATTTCGTTTTTTAATTATGCGGCACTTATGTTTTTTAATTTTAGAGGTTTTTAAAAGTCTTAATTCATTTGATTAATGTTTTCAATACTAGTAATTTACTCAAATATTATGACGATACATGAATTTTTTTTTGTGCGTTGAGCCTATCGCTATCATTGGTGTCAGTTTTGGAGATAAGTTTTATAATTACCTTTAACACGTCATATCCTTTATAAGAGTATTTGAGGAAGTCGTAGCCTAATCAGTAGTCGGCATTTGAGTCGATCGCTAGGTTAAGCAGTTTCTACTGCTACCCAGTGATAGATGGGTGACCCATTTTAACGTTGATTTTCATACCCGAATTCTTCCCTGTTTTGGAAGATACGTAAGACAGTTGTTCTCGATTAATGTTACTGAGTGTTATTACTTATTAGTCGTAAGATTGTAAAGATTGGCACTGCTATGGTTCCTTCCTCTGCAACGCGATGGACCCGGCACCCGCACGGTGAATCCATGGAATGCTAAGAAAAGGTTCAGTGGAATCCTTAAATTCTTACTAAACCTAACTCAACCTTCCAAGATCCGCGAATAAGACACCAGAAGATCGTTATATATTCCTAGCATTGTAATTTAAAAAAAAAAAAACGGGTACGACTTCGTAATCTAAATCTAGAAAATACTATGCTTATTACTAATACTTGCTGTTTGTATTCTTTATTGATAATTTGTTCACTACAAACTTATATTTTGTGTATTAATTTAAGCAAAAACAATTTTGCTCACTTGTTGCACAAATAACTGTATTACAACTTTCTACATTTTTATACTGTATTTTTATACCTAATATCTTTTTTTTTAATGGCACAAAATAATTGTTGACGATAACCTTATTTCTGATTGAAAGTACTACAAGGAATTTGTTAAATAACTTCAAAAGTCGTTGTCCGATTTTGTTAAAAATAATTTTCCTAATGAGTTTTTAGCATGTTCTATGAACATGGAAAATTCCAAGTCTCTTCGTCTAATAGTTTGGAAATGTTAGGAGAGACCACCTTAAGGGCAGACAGACAGAATCTAAAAAAATCGCTGAATTCAAGCGGGTGTAGTCGTGAGTTACACCTAGTCTCTATATACGATACGATCGGTCACTTGGTGCTTAGAAAAATCAAGTAATGATTCATGTATAGAAATAAATTAAATTAGTTTATCTGTATGTACCGTCGAATTGAAATTATTTTAGTTACTGTTTATGACCGTTTATTAGCAAAATAACGAAGTGACAAATTTTATCAACTTTTGTCCATACGTTTGTTACCAGTAATCTCCAAAGCGGCTCAACCGAATTTGACGAAATTTTTACTGTTAGATAACTGATAATATCTGACTTAAAAAGCTCTAAATTCATGAATAATCTATACTAATATATAAAGCTGATGTTTGTTTCTTTGTTTGCTTGACCGCGCTAATCTCAGGAACTACTGGTCCGGTTGGAAAAGTTATTTCAGTGTTAGCTAGCCCTTATATCGAGGAAGGCTATATTATATCAACGCGCTAAAATTTCATCTATTTTTTTACCTTATTTTACGCGCACAAAGTCGCAGGCAGTATTATTATATTAGAGTTTCGCCATTACTAGAAATTCAATCATAGATAGAAAATTTGAGGAAACTATTTTTTTTCTACTGACCTCTACTAAGCTTAAATTAAAAGTTTGTATCAGGAGTGAGTGCGACCACGACCCCAACGGCGGTGAGACTTGAATACGGGTACCTTGCGGATTTCATACCGTTGAGCTACTGAGGCTCTATGCTCTAATAATCGAACGCTAAATCGTAAACTGACCGATTAAGTTTTAGATCCAAAGTGAGTTAAAGATACAGCCAGTTTCGTTTCAGTCTCCTCTATTTGCCCATCTAAGAATTATTTAGATAAGAAGAACACACTGAGATACAGCCATTTTTTGTCTTTTTAACTAGAATAAGTTTACAGTTAAAATTACAAAAAAATAATAGAACGTCATTGAAATAACACACTAATATCATTAATCACTTCATTAACTATTATTTAAATAAATAATTTATTATTCTAATGCCGTTTTTATCGAATTACTAATAGTGCGTGCAACTTCGTCCGCGTAAAATTAGGTAAAAATAAAAAGGTCCAATTTTAGCGCGATTCCTCGATAAATGGGTTATTTAATACTGAAAGAACCTGAAGATCGGACCAATAGTTCCTGGGATTAGCGCGGTCAAGCAAACAAACTAACTGTTCAACTTTATTAATTAGTATAGATAAGCGGAATAAGTCGCAAATGACACGTTTTTAGTGATTTCCCAAAAATCAGCTTTTTTGAGTTAGGTCACTTTATAACTAAGCGTGCGAACTGCTTTACACTTTGGTGAAGAGTAAACTAGAACACTAGGTTTACTCTAAGTGTGAGTATCTATGTTTGAATATATGCATGTGTGTATGTAAATTGTTGAAAAATAAAAATATATTTGTATATTTCGTTTTCTCTATAGTGACTTTATTACACCGAATGTGCGAAATCCAACACGCAGTGGGATAAAAGACTAGCCACCGCTCTATGAAATAGCTCGTCGTTTACAAATAGACATGCAAACGTGATAACTCTTTTTATACGTTGGTTTTGTTTGGTTTGGAATTTATGCATTCATGTTAACGTCCGACCTCTAGCTATAAAGCATAAAGCGTAGCAAATATATTTCTCAGGATAAAAAGGAAAATATGTTTTGGAACATACTGGTTGAAGATAAATAAGGTCTAGATTCTGTATACACGTTTTTTGGTATATTTTTGTACGATAAAACTGGATCATAGCATAATCTTTATAAGGAGAAATAATCTTTATAAGATTACCTTCAGACTAAAGGTGAACGCCATTTTCGTGTATCGGGGTAATGTCTTAAAAAGTTCAAAAACTTTCGGTATATTTTTAGACTTTGCGGCAAATTTTTTGCGCCTTAGAATTTTTCATCTATAATCTTTACATATAAATAAAATTGAGGTGTCCGTTTGTAACATCAAAATTAAATTCTTTTACTAATTGCATATCACTATATAAAAAAATTTTTGTCTGTAAGTATTTGTTCGGGGTAATCTCCGAAACGGCTGCACTGATTTCTACGGGACTTTCACTGGTAGATAGCTTATATTACAAGGGCTAACATAGACTACTTTATTTTTGAAAAATAATTTGGGTTCTGCACAAAATAATGAAAAACCCTCAAAATTTAATAAAAAAGCTGAAACGAAAAAAAGGGTTACGTTTCATATCACACACGCAAGAAGACTCCAATTATACCCAAAACTTGCTTAAATGTTACCTATATGAAACTGTCACAAGTAATTTATTTAGTAGAATAGCCCATTTTGCTACTTACCCCATTGCAGACAAAAGTTTCTTAATATATTGTGTATTATTCCAATTGAAAAAAAAAACGTTAAATCTGTCA
>JANCMC010033613.1:35639597-35782036 GCA_024363005.1 Charaxes varanes | reverse complement strand
CTTACCCCATTGCAGACAAAAGTTTCTTAATATATTGTGTATTATTCCAATTGAAAAAAAAAACGTTAAATCTGTCACAAGTAGAATCAGACTACTAAAGACGACTTAATTTTTTGCGGGCCCTTCTCAGTGCAGGGCACGAGGGACCCAAATAAACTTAAAAACGTAAATTTCATCACCTAATTGTCAAATTAAAAAAAAATATATATATATATAATTATTATATATAACGTTCCTATGAACTTTTAAAGTCTATATGAATATAATATTTTTCACTTTGACTTTGACAACTTGCCAATAAACTTTAATAAATTGACGGAAAAAGCTTGAGTTGTACTCACCAGTTTATTATAACCACTATTAAATTAACACTAGGTACATATCTTTATGTCTATTTCTGTGGAATGCTCAAAAAACTTACTGTATCTTATGTCAAAAGAAGCAAGAATTCTGCTTTCTTCAACTACCACTAGTGAAATGATCAAAGGGGAGAACGAAAACGCAGTGAACTATCAAATGACAAGTGAAGTGTGGGGCTGCCATTGCGAATAATTTCCCCTTGACAGCGTCGTTCTATTGACGCGATCCGACGTCTCAGTTACAAAATCCACAAGAAGGCACTTAAAGTATTGCATGATTCCATGCACGTACTATATTCAGGGCGCCTTTGAAATTGTGAATTCTAGACGCACATGGCTGCAATTTCATTATTTGCTCGGTATGTAGTTATTGTGTACTCCGTGTCTGCTGATAAAAATAATGTTTCTAGGTCACAGAATACGAATATCTTATTGTCATTTGTGCTCATTTATTTATATGATATACTAGCTGTGCCCGCTACTTCATCCGCGTAAAATTGGGTAAGAAAATTTATTCAATTTTAGCGGGATAATATATAACCTATAGCCTTCCTCGATAAATGGGCTATCTAACACTGAAAGACTTTTTCGAATTGGACCAGTAGTTCCTTAGATTACCGCGTTCAAGCAAACAAACACACTCGTCAGCTTTATACATTAGTATAGATACGTTTTATTCCCATAGCTGACGTTCGTAAATTTGTCAAATTGAGACTTTTTGTACGAAGTGATTCTCAGTTTGCTTCGCGGAAAAGTTCAATTTTTTTATAATGAAAATCTAATCAAACAAACAAAACGGACGAGATGTCTCGTACTTCATCCGTCATCGTCCTGGATGACCAGGACTAAGAAAGAGAAAGACAGACATATAAAAGTTAAGTTTTAAAATTCTTCCTCGTTCTAAGGTAGCGCTCCTCATACTTGCGGATTTCGACGGACAATTTAATACATTAAGACGATCCTCCTTATTGGAATCTCCATAATGACGGACAATCAATGAAATATGAGGAATTTAATTTAAACAAAGCTGTACTGCTATTATGAGTAATAAAAGCGTTTTTTTTATGTGTTTTTGTTTATGTGCACACTGTTCTTTATATTAATAAAAGTAAGGAAACGAGCTAGCATTAGTTTACAATCTTCGATCAACAATACAACCGGAGTTTACAATACAAAAAATAAGTTAGGAACAAGATAGCCTTTACTACTTAGTTTACGAGAATAATCTTGCAATATCACGTGAATCAATAGTGGTCATTGTTTATCAATATTATCCGCATAAAGTCAGTTTTCCATTTTAATTTTCTTCCATAATGAAAAAAAACACTGTAATTTCACATCGTAGATAATTAAATTTTTTTATAGCGTATAATCTATGTCAGCTGTTGTTATTCTCGTCAAATTACTATAACGATTAAACAGAATTTATACGATAATATCAAATTATTCCTATAAATTTGTATGAGTGTATAAGAGAATTATAACAAAAACTTAATAAATGGGGTTCCTACCGACCCTTGTACGAGACGCAAAACCTATAGGGTACTTCCCGTTCACCTTGGGTATAAATAATGAATTGTAGTACAAGTTATATCTTGTAGTACTAGTATAAGAAATGATTAATGGAATTGCGAAAAAACTTTATGTGCTTTTGTAAAAAAAAATCTTAAGTCTTAAGTGTTAGTAAGGATAGGGAACTCTTAGTGCACAAGTCTGGCTGGCACTTGCCAGTTTTTAATTTTTGGGAAATTTTCATTTAATTAAATGAAGCTTATACAAAAGCATAAAATTTGTGCTCAGCTGGCTCTCTACTGGCGCCCATGGACATCTGCACGACCAGAAGGCTAGCAAGATGCGCTGCCAAGAGTCGGATCTTTCTATAAGATATTTTCTAGTTCTTTGACCTCATTTAAATCATAAGCAAAATGTATCTTGAGATAGTAGTTTGTAATAGGTATTAACTTTAGGTATAGTAGGTATATAATATTGTTTTCCACTTAATGTATATTGTTTTGTAATTAGTATGAACTTCAGTAATCTTTTTAATGCATGCTGCGGTCATTTTAAGTAGGTTACAATCACTAGGGTGTAAAAACCGTTGTTTAAAGTAATTATGTGTCTTCGAGATAAAAAGAGAGATTCCCTTAATGTATGCTTGCATGTCAAATATTCTACTTACTGTTTCAGTTTAACCGTTTTAGTTACGATCTTTACCTGTAACGTTAAATATTAAATGCTTGTATTAGAAGCGGGAACGATGGTTTGGTCGACCAAGAAATTGGTTTGCCACGCAAGGTCGAATGTTGTTTGCACGTCAATTGGTTAAAAGGCTCATTTTTGCTTGTTACGCATAACCTTAATTACTAACAATAACCCTTAGTAAAATTTTCTTTAAGTAGGTACTGTCGTCCAAAATGGTAAAGCACGAATCGTGAAATTTGGGAAGAAATTATATCTGGAAGAACAAAGTAAGGAAAAATTTCGGAAACCATAAATTTGTAGTTCCATGTTTAAAAAAATTGCGGTGACTTTGTCAAATTAAAGGAAAACTTATGATAGTATATAATCTGATAAAGTATTACGTGATGGTACGGGACCCTTAGTGCGCGAGTCTGAATCGCAATTGCCTCGTTTATTATTTTTTAAACAGACTTTTATAGCTTCTTTTGAATCGTAAAATAATTTAAAATCTACCACTGCATTATAGACCTTGCACTACCGAGAAAAACAAGACAGGTACCTCTTTCTTACATAAGATCGGCGTGAAGTGGCGGCAATGCTGTCACGTCAAGTGATGGTATTGTTGTCGCGTATCGTTTAGTTTGTAACACTTCTTGGTGGCCTAAACTCGTCATTAAGGGTCGGCAACGCATCTCCGGTGGTGCTCATGTGAACCGCCTGCTCCTTTGCCTCCTTGTGAAATGAAAAAAATGTGTCTTCATATAAAAAAAAAAACAAGCACGTCACCAATTTCTCTGTGGAATCAGTTGCCGGCTTCGGTATTTCCGAACGGTTACGACTTAGGGACCTTCAAGAAAAGAGCAACAGTTTGAAATTTTACTAGGAACCGTTTCAGCTTTAAACACGTTCAGTGCGCGTGAGTCGTTAGTGCTTAATTAACTGCATAGAACATAATGTGCATTTAATAATAGTTTCTTTGTAACATAATTAGCGAAACGATAACAATGATAAAATTGTTGACAATAAATGTAGCTGGACTTGTCACTTGATATAGTTTTTTTTTTTTTAATTTACTTTACGGCCTTTGATGCAAGCCTTGCAGACAGTATGCGTGAATGTCAAATTAAAAATATATCACTCGCACATTCCATGATGATATCATATGTGATGTCGATTTAGCTAGGTTATTAAAGAGGTAGTAACCCAAGAATTGGTCTGCATTTGAGTCGATCGCTAGGTTAAGCAGTTCTTACTGCGACCGGATGACGGGAGATGGCTGACCCATTTAAGCGCCGGTGTTCTAATATCCGACTTTCTCCGAAACTGTTTTACAAAGATCACAGAGCCAGTTGCGAGTTTCAATGACGTCACTAACGTCACAGTTTCAATCTGTTATTATTATTTTATTTAAAATATTTTCTTAGTTATAAATTTTATTGAATGTTTGTATGGTGGGTTTGCAATAGGTTGAGCGGCATCTGTTGCTTGGCGGTCAATTTGTTGATTAAGTTTTTCACTTCACTATTTTGCGTCTACGAGAGCTCTATTACCGGTATCTTGAACTGCTATTGTAGTTTAATTATCTCTTAAGGCAAAGATCGAAAGCCATACAGCCTCTTCGCTTGTAAGACCGATCTTAAATAACCTCTACGAATAAGAATAATACAGCCTTTTCATTCGTTTTATCAGTTTAAATGTAAATTTTTAGATATATATTATCGAAATCAAAGAATCTCTTCGATTATTTAAGACTTCGAGTTGTTTTAACCATAATTTAGAAAACATTTTTTGGCTGTTACCTATAACACAGGCATTAAGTTGTCTACCTTAGGAACAGACGTCCGTGTGTCATATAGTCCTGTAGTCCTGTAATGTTCTATAGAGAGTATATACATATATTATACAACATCCTGTCCCTTTAATAATAATAATAATAATTTTTTTAAGTCAAGGCATGTAAAACCCAAATATATCACAAAAATAATTAAAACTAAATGTAGTAAAATAAAAATAAAACATTACAGTTAACTGGAACGCTTAATAAACTGTTCCAGATGTCACAGGTCACAGGTTTTAACTTCTATTCTTGTCATGGTGTACAGTCGGCCAATAATTGAGGATAGGATTTGGCATCGTTACGGAGACTAGACCTTAAGTATGGTATTATTAGAAGTTCGTAATAATAGAATAAAAGTTGGGCACCCTCGATTCGGCAAACATTGTGGTAGCACTGCAATAAAAGCAAGCCCATAAGAACAAAAACGAAAACGCGATACGCATTTTTAAATTGCATTTTTGTATTGCACACGGAGTGCAGTATGATTTTTTTTTAAAACTTCGTTCAGAGCTGATATGTATAAGAGCATTGACAGTAGGCGTTAAATAATTTTAACAGCCTTACTACATTTGCCAAATCTATACGCAATCATGTTGCAACGAATCGAGAGGGCCCTTCTCTCCCTTTCACTGTCACTGTCTTCTTGTCTGTCACTTTAAGGAGCGCACCCTTGTCTTTGCAGAATTTCCTGGGCGTTACTTCAAATCCGGGTGCCAATTTGTCTCGGCCTCTACCTTTAGTTGGTCTAAATGTGTGATTTTAAATCTTCCTCCATTGCTTCCAATTTTGCCCTCTAAATTATACTAGAATATCATAAATTAATATTAAATAAGTAAATACATATGACTATTTGATACACGGACATCTGTCCCTAATGTCTGTGTTATAGATAACAGCTGTCTGTTATTCACAATTTTTTTAAATAAATAAATACATACATCTAGATAATACACCCAGAATCGAGGAATTGATCCCACAATCACGCCTACGGATCAGTTATGTCAATAACAAAGTACATTGTTACGAAAATTAACAGTAGGTATCGATTGTACGAGTTGAGAGTGTTGTGTTGTTAGATAACAATTGTACGTACAGATTTTATTCCACAAAAAATCCTCATCGCTTAATCGCCGCAAGCCGTGTCTGTCCTATTTCTTTAAAGATAAACAACATATCTCTAACGGCTGACAACTTCACGGGAGACAACTAATTTGGTCCTTGAGAAATCCCATTAAGATGATTAAATTGTTCTTAAAACTGTCCTCGGTCGCGAAAAAGACCAAAAGAAAATTTGATTATTATAAAACAATGCAAAAAATATTCCAAATTCGTGCTGTTAGATATCATAGATGGACTTACAAATTTATTTATTAGCGCAAAAAATGACTTAAACTATTTTTTTTTTCTGAATACGAAATTCATTTAGAACGCACTTGTTTTAAAACCAACTTTTTTATTAGAAGATAAGTGATTGATGGTTGTAAAATTGCGGAACAACAATAAGATATATAATAAAAAAAACGCCATAAAAATGATGGCTTTATTCTGCACCCCGAAATCCCACACGTAATTTATTCGCAATATATCGTTAGCCGTCAGACAAAGGCAGTAATTGTTTTTTCGTATGTACCATCGTTAAAAGAATCGGTCTATTTAAAAGTAAAAAGATAATATACTAAAAGTTGAAAGATTTAAATATATAATATAGGAACTTAAAAATGCTTTTAAAAAATTAATAATTAAAATAATATATGGGTATGATGGATGGAGTGGTTGGATTTATATTGATATGACTTTATATATTACAAATAAACATGAGATAATTTATATTTTTTAAAATTTTTGAAGTTATATGAAAATAGAAATAAAAAGAAAAACACTCATAAGAGTAAATATTAGAATAAGAGGCATTTTAATAATAACTAAAATACACGTATACATCAGTGTTTTACCCGACTTCATTAATATACAGTAGACAAAGTTGAAAATACAATGTTAGGTAATTAAAAAATGTATGTTAATTCGCGGGCATCAGTAACTTTGGTATAAAAATGATTAATTAACCTCGAGTGTTTACAACATGTGTTTGACCGCCGCCGACGAATAATAATGTTGTTCGACTAGCTCCTACCCGCGGCGTTACACGCATTCACACACAAAATTCTAAAGATAAACGATTATTGTGTAAATCTATCTGGTGTTACTGAGCGACAATTTTATGGTAATAAATTATAAATCATTTAAGACGATTTAGTCGATAGTTGAATGATATCTCTTTATCTCTTCTCCTTAAATAAATGGTAGAATCAGGCGTTACTTTGCGGTAAATAAATAAATGAATATATAGGACTATATGACACTCGGACGTTTGTGCCTAAGGTAGTAAAGGTAAACGAAAAAGGCTTTTTTAGAAATATATAAATAAATTCATTTAAATAATGCCCCCAACTCGAGGCGGGTATCAAACCCACTACTCCCGGAGCGAAAGACAGGGTCGCTGCCAATCGCGCCAACGGAAGTTCATGGCATGCATGAAAAACGAATCTATTTAGCTTAAATCTGTGAATGTCATTCTTTCAATTTTATTCGCGGATTATAGCAAAGTAGTTTAGTTTTTCATGCATTGCCTCTGTAACACCATAGAGTTAATGAGGAAGGAACCTGAAGGAATACAAGCAGAACTAGGTCCTAGGGCCTGGTTCTGCTCGTATTTACACCTCTAGAGTCCAGGTGTAAATTTGAAGTGTCCCTTTGCTATACTCGTTAATGGTTGTGTTCAGTGACCAGTTTTCCCTCTCTTAGACGTGAACTCCAAAAATCTTTAAGCTCTATTAACCTTTACACGCAGGGACGCAAAAGGGCACGGCGAAAACCCATCAATTGCATTTATCTGCGCAATTATTCAACTACCGTCATAATGTAGGTTTTGGTGCCGATCCTTTGTCGGTAATGGAAAGGCTGAGCCAAGTGATTTAGGTTTATGGCCCACGTGAAACAGTGGGTTCCGATTGGTATCACTGAGTGAGACTGTGGGGGTTCTATGAATGATGTCTGACGGCAGTCGGTCATCTTAACTCGCTGGCGGGTCAAAATTTATACATAGTGTGCGCTCTCATTAAAATTTAACTTCACCGTGCAAGGTAATTTCAATCTTAATTCACTGTATTTAGAGTTGAATTTTAGTTGAAGTTGCTTTTAAAATTAACACGAACCTCGGAAGGATAATCTTATGATGTATCTTGAATGTTAATTATTATAATATTTAGTTAATTATTTAATAGTTTACTTAATAAATAATAGTTTTGATATTCCATTTCATCACTTTTCCGATATTTTCTTACTGCGTTTATGTTTTTTTAATTCTCGCCAATTTTAATGACCAATTATAAGGAAGTACCCTATAGGTTTTGATTTCTGTTTCGAATGTACTGGTACAGGTAATACGACATAAATTGTCATATCTTTTGATTGCGTATATTTACAGAGTTGATATTTTCACAGCTTCAAAGGATTACAGACCTCAGTATTTGGTATTTATTTCAACTTTGTACCTGTTCGTGTTTCCGAGAAAAGGGTACTGTCAGACAGACACACAAATAGACAAACCGACACTGTTGCAAAGACAAATTTACAATTTTCGGATTTTTTCCTTTACTTGTGCTACAAGATGTAGCTTCTTGCCAAATTTCATGATTCTACAATCTATAATCGACGCGACCGGCCAGTTCGTTTTGATGACATGTAAGTATTTATATGTGTCACTACATCTTATTTTAATGATATTTTATTATTTGTTTGTCATTTTATCTAAAAACTTATTTTAATTAAAAAAACTAAAATAGGCGTATCTCAGTGTTGGATGGAGATTTGGAAATAATTCTTAGATGGGTTGATAGAGGATGTTGAAACGATGCTGCCTGTATCATTCGACTCACTTTAGACCTAAAACGTAATCTGTCAATTTACGATTAAATATGTGATATATAGATAGGTAGGGTACCTTAATAAATATTCCGCCATAGTTATCAGATGATCGATTTGACAGCGTATAAGATACGAACAAAAATTGAATTTATATCCATAACAGAGAAAATTAAGTTTACTTATTTTAACAAATGTATTATGTTACATGATACTTGAAAACGAATTCACGTTCAACAGAAACAAAGAGCCACCGCAGCTGACTTAGGCCTTTTCAAATGGCTAACCTTATAGTTCTAAATTTCAAAGCATTTTGAAAAGATCGCAAATGTATTTTACGTGTAATATAGTAAGTTGCATTTTATAATATAAAGACTTTCTTTAAGCCAATTGGAGAAGTTGAAGTAGGCTAATTAAAGACGATGTGATCGCTCATATTTCAATAAGCTTAGGGGTAGACGAGCGAAAGCTCGTTCTACCTTTTCTATTTCGTATTCTAGTTAAATTCTTATTCTAGATTTTTGCTCAAAAAAATCGAAAAAGAATACTCTTGTTCTAGGTCTAGACCTAGAGCTAGCTCTATATTCACGTGGACTAAACCCACCTTAAAAAGTATCCTAATTGAAGACGATGCGATCGCGCGAACTTCAATTAAGACACTTCTTAAACATCAATACGTTTGATCGCACGTTCGTACGAACTAACTTGTACTAGTTGTGTTCATGACTTCGTCCGCGTTATATTGGGTAAAAAAAAATTATTCAATTTTAGCGTGATCATATAAAGCATTACAGCCTTCATCGATAAAGAATGTTTCTAATCGGACCAGAGTACTTCCTGAGATTAAGACGTTCAAGCATACTAACAAACTTGTGGATATATCAGGCCGCTTATTAAAAACATATATTTTTGAATTTTGAAATAGATGTGAACGCACATGCGTGATAGAGACATTCGGCCGTTACCTTAGCAACAAGAATAACATAAAAAATTAACAATGTGATCTCATATACAAAGAAACGAGAAAGGGAACGGGAAAAGGGAAGGAAACGGGAACGGGGTCAATGTTATAGGATAATAGAATGTAGTATATAGTAAGTAACTCAACGTTCGGGTAGGACAGCGTCTGCGGAGTCCGCTAGTATAATATAAACGGGAAAGGTCACCTAGCATGAAATTTCGAAAACCGCGTGATGTACAAAGATGGAATTCGCCAGGGAGGTACTCTATAGTTAGCAGGCGTCCGCTAAGAAAGGACTTTTCGACAGGGCCCGATTAAGAGGTCTAAGGGGCTTCGAAGGTTTTATTTTTCTTACACAGAGGACTGAAGACGAACAATGAAGACTGAAGACGAACAATGAAGACTGAAGACGAACAATGAAGACTGAAGACGAACAATAAAGACTGAAGACGAACAATAAAGACTGAAGACGAACATTGAAGACTGAAGACGAACATTGAAGACTGAAGACGAACATTGAAGACTGAAGACGAACATTGAAGATTGAAGACGAACAATGAAGATTGAAGACCAAAGACGAACAATGAAGACCAAAGACGAACATTGAGGACTGAAGCCACTAAAGAACTGAGCAAAGATCCCTTTTTGCTCAGTGGATCCCTTTTTGCCCTGACCAATCAGTGGAGTTTTGTACTTGATAGTTAACATGCTAAAATGGGAAAAACTAATTTCTGTAAGAACTATATTTAAAAGAGTGGCTAACGAGTTTCTTGATGATTCTTCTCGTGGCTCGGACTCTTCCGAATCAGTGGTAGCTTTTAAAATATTTGACGATTCATAAGAGCTTGTAAAAGTCTACTTGAATAAAATATCATTTGAATTCGTAAATGATATCAACCTGAGCAACAGCTCAGTATCGTATGAACTACGATGCAACGCAAATAATGTTCCATCTTTTGTCGTGCCGTAGGAGGATTTAAGCTTGCGAACAAAAACAAGTTAAAACTGATAAAAAGCTGTCTAGTCAATTGCCACAGCATTTTAATAAAGAACGTGGTTATATTATGATAGTGTTCCAAAATTATTTCATAAATTTAATTTTATGTTACTTAATGAGATAATTATTTTTAAAAATGTAACTTATATAGTTCGATACCTCTCACTTTAACTTTTGTAACCCCAAATTCCCAACATCACCTTTGATCATCACATTTAATTAGAGGTAGCGCCATGCTTGTAGCCGAATTGGGCCGGCGCGTCTGGGTACCAGTACCTCTTTCTCACATGACAAGTAAAGGAAAAAATCCGAAAATTGTAAATTTGTCATTGCAACAGTGTCTGTTTGTCTATCTGTGTGTCTGTCTGTCAATACCCTTTTTCTCAGAAACACGAACAGGTGCAAAGTTGAAATTAATACCAAATACTGAGATCTGTAATCTCTTGAAGCTTTGAAAATATCAACTCTCTAAATATACGCAATCAAAAGATATGACCATTTATGTCGCATTTCCTATAGCAGTACATTCGAGAAGGGAATCAAAACCTATAGTGTACTTCCCAATGTCCTAGAACCATAAAATTTAGCAAGAAGCTATATCTTGTAACAAAAATATAGGAAAAAATCCAAAAACTGTAAATTTATTCTTACATAAATATTTGTTTGTCTATCTGTCTGTTTTTACGTCAAGGCCCTTTTCCTAAGGAACGCGTTGAAATACGAAGTTGAAATTTGTAGTAAATATTGAAGCCTACGGTCTCTTAGGGCTGTGAAAAAATCTATCCTCTAAGTATTCGCAATGAAAAGATATGGCTCTTAATGTCACATTTCTTATACATTAGCTAAGACACTTTATAAAGAATACCGTATTAATCCTTATCTATTTAAATACGTTGTACATTTTATGTAGATGAATATTGTCCTTTATTCATATTTAAAGGCTGCTCATCGCGGATTTCTATTTCCCATGTAAAGTTTAGAAAAAAAAATCAATTTGGAATTTTGTTAATCCTAAATTGCTTAATTAATTGCAAAAGTTGAACATATAATAAAGTTGAACTGCTAAAGTTGAACATATAATAAAAAAATCGTTTTTCCTTAATTTTTCGCGAATAATTCTTGGAAAAATACCATAAATGAGGAAATAAATGTGTTATAATATCTTTTGGTCGTCAATTTAAAAATAATTTTCGAATGTAGCTTCTAAAGTTTCGTAGATTTGTTTTCTCAATACGTTAGCAGTAAGTCTAAGGTGAACAAACATGTTTTGTAAAACAATTAGTATCGAAAATAATTAAAAGTCACGCATTGCCTCGCGCGGCTCCGCTCTCCCGCTCTCCGGCTCACGCGCTCACGCCCCATTTAACATGATGGCTTCATTTTTTGAACGGGTGGCACCCTTATGGCGGCGGGACTCAAACGACTGTGACATTACGGCTGTAAGCTATTTAGTAAATTAAACAAACTTTTTATTATATTACGTATACTTAATACTGTAGATTAAAATAACTGCACACGTTATACACATCTGTGATCTGGAAAAGTGACTACATTATACATCATATATAGTCTGATGTTTTGTGTATTTTTATATCGTTACTCAGATTTCACCTTTACCGCTTTAGAATCTACGTCTTATCGTTCCCAGTATGCTATAAGAATTATTTATTATCTTGTAATTTTACAGACTCAGAAATATTTGTTTCGTGTTTCATTTGGAAGATTGAAATTAGACACGTCAAAATTTAAAGATATTCTCTTCAGTTTTTCCTGAAGGGAGTTTCTTGTTCATTTTCTGCTATCATATTCAGAGACGTACCATTTTACGTAAATCATAGCCGCGTTAGTTTGACTAATGAGCGCTGAACTGTCGGGTGCGGCTCCGCGAAGGCCTTGGGGTCGACGCCCGGTGGGGCCCATCCCAATGCTTCCTTAATTATTTCTTGGATTCATTACTTGCTCTTTTCCTGATTAACTGTGAGTCGCGTATGTTACCTTCCGAGGCACTGAGTCTGGACAGGGTATTCACCGCACTCGTAGATATCTCTCTATATTTCTGTTTTATCTGTATTCAAACGATAAATATTACTAAATCTATTTATCCACTAACCTTAAATTATTACGATGTTAAAGTTTCGTAAAATACTTTCTTTATAAACCTGCCAAATCCTGAAATACTACATATTTCACACGTGAATAAAAAATATAAATGTAAATATAATTTTAACTATTGCTCTATAATATGTATGCAACATTAAACAGAAATTGTTACACTTCTTGTCGGCCAAAGTTTAAAATCAATTAATAGTTAATTAGTTCTCCAAATGCGTGTAGCCGGTGTTTAAAATTGTTTGTATCTAAGTAACATCAGCTAGGTAACCTTTAGCTAAGATCATGTCGGTCGTGTCTGTGCGTCAGCACTGGTTAGCTTTGAGTTGTAAACGTCACAATTAGATACCGCTAATAAAAACTCGCTAGCCAATACATACATACGAGGTGAAATATCTGCCCTCGTTTGAGATAAACAGTCGTTGTAAACAATATTTTTATATGATTACTTTAACCTTGGTGAATATTATATTTATTTGAGGTTTAGTCGTTTATTGCACGTTAGAACAGTATTTTTAAGAGTATGGCATTTTAGGTTATTATTTACTCTGGTACATATGATCGTCACGACTACACTTTGACCACCATCTTATAGTAAAATGTATACATGTTTTGGGGGTCGTTGCCGTAACAGGGTTACATTGACGGGGCAATAAAACACCGATCTTTTCTTATCTTCACGGACTGTATTTACAAGCACAATTTTACGATCTGGATTAGGTAGCGTCGTATGATAACGTGCCGTTGCACAATTAGGCACAACTTTAAGTACTAAACAAAGGCCGACACTAGTGTACGCCGTAAACCAGTAAACGATCCGTGTTTACGTGAGCGAAATAGTACTATCTTCATCTCACTCCAGCAGTTAGCTATCTCGCTCACTATGTACACTAGTACCAGTCCACTTTGTTGTGTCGTCAACGTCCGCGGTCAAAGACGTCGCTATGCCACTTTTCTTGTATCATCTGTCCGCAACAACCAGATATATGATACACCAATATCTGTATTGACAATCAGAAGTTAAAGTGAATAGAAAAAAAAATATTTTGACTTTATCCATGATCATATTACGTGGCAAGATTGAAGGCAAATGCCTAAAGAGTCTGACAAAGCGGAGCGATTAAGATAAGCTTATTTATTCTGCTTAGAGGATGAGGAGGTCGTGGCCTAATCAGTGGTCGGCGTTTGTGTCGATCGCTAGGTTAAGTTGCTCTCGTCGCGACCGGGTGACGGATGGGTGATCCATTCTAGCACTGGTTTATATTTGATATCCGACCTCCTCCGTGTTTCGGAAGGCACGTAAAACAGTAATTCGGCTGCAGACGAAAAGGACTGCAAGCGTGACGCTACCTCTAATTATATGACCATAAAACACACCTATATTTATAGGAAAATGTAGAACAAATATATAAATCTTCCCATTAATCCATAATCCATATTAATTTTTATGTATCTCTATAGAAAAGGATATTGGCCACCAATAACCCTGAAAAAAAATATTAAAAAAATATGTTAAATAGTGGAACGCGAGCTACGCCGCAGAAATAAGCTAGTTAAATAATAAAAGATATCACAAAAACTAAACGATGTTTTGAAGTAAAAGTCTATTGATTTTTTAATAGATCAATGGTAACAAGGGTGGACTGAAACTCTTGAAGTAATTGGTTCAATTCTTGACCTCACTTGAATTGTCGCCTTTTTAAACTTTATGGAAACGAATTGAATCATTGGAAGAAAGAATGTTCTATATTAAAAGTAGATAGCGATAGCGCATATCATGGGAAGTAAAATTAATAAAAAAGTTTCATAGTATCCAGTTCAGTTCCATATTCCGATATAGTGTCCGCAAGAAAGTAGATTATATTCACAAAGTTGGTCACCCCTGCTTTAGTACTAGATGTAGATAAGTGAAAATTAAACTGCCCTCACAGGATCCTTGTCAAAGGTACGTAAGGATAAAGTCATAACAAGACATATTTAAGTTGAGAAACGTTGTTGTATGGGCGAATTTGTCTTGCTGTCGATTCGAAGAGAAGAAAAAAAACTAAAGGAATAAGTATTCCTCTTTTCTTCTTCTTCTTCTACTTGTGTTATTCCGATCTAGTATCAGGATCAGCTCAAATTACAGAAGAAGTGGCTTTGTTGCGAGTTAAGATAATTGACTGCTGTCTGACGTCATCCTCGGAATCTCCACAATCTCTACAATCTCACGAGTAATATCACTCAGTCAAATGCCCATATTTTTAAATGTTCAATAGAACAAATTCTGTAACTAAAATGGTAAGTAAATATAGAGCCTGTATGGTGAAAAGTTTTTACTATATAAACTTTAGCTTTGTCCCTTTGTTCTGAAAGAACATGTATCGACATTGACACACCTAAAACAAGCATTTCAAAAACTTAACTGTGGTTTTAACAAGATAATTAGGTATACCATTAATACTTATATCATTCTTTAAATAAATAATCAATACTAACTCACTATTAAGGACATGTCCAATTGGACTAACAAACATATTTCTCATTACCTTACCCTTCAAATCCCAGTTTTTAAATGTATTTTCCACATGCTGCTGGTATATCTTAGTATAAAATAAAATAAAATAAAGACAACGGACTAATAAAATAGTCTTTAAGGCACTGCCATGCGTGGAGGAGGCGATAGGCGAGGATAAGGCGATAAACCAAAAAAAAATCCTTTTAAAATTGACCATAAGTTTTAAATTTTCCAAACTATATTTCTTTATTGTGGTATCTATTAATGTATTTGTGTTTTAACTGTGGTATGTTTATTGTATTGATTTTCCAAACTTTATTGTGGTATACATCGCGCCGCTCATGAGTGTAAGCTGTGTGATAAGGCTACATTTAATGTCCTAAATAAAATCACAAAAATCATTCATCTCTGTAATGAGAGGTTACAGATATTGCTATCATCATCCCATTCTTGAGCGCGCAATGTATCGTGAACATTGAGAAGTAATCGTCAACAAAATGTTGACGCGCAAAACAAGTCAACGACCCGCGCCGCGCTTTTGTAATACGCCATGCAAACATTACCGATCCAAGTACTGTAAACTTTTATTTACAATGCGGTTTGATATAAAAATATTGAAGAAATTTGTATCTGATTTAAAAATCACATTGGGACAGATAGTTATAAGTCACGTTTCGTCGCTTGATGGAGTGCGGCGCTGACAGGTATTTCTAGATGTTCAGAAATTTGGTCCGACCACCTTTATTTATTTTATACTATACACATAAATATAACAGATATGATAAATATAACAGACATAGAGATATGATCTGTATTCAGTCTTAAGTCAATTAACAAAAATATGTTATTTATTGCACTAGTTAAATACAGAAAAACTTTCAACATATAATGTTCATGTATTTTCATTAGTGGTGGAAATGTTCTTCCGTCACATCGCCTATTAATCCAAAAAGTATCAAATCGTAAACACAAATCCCCCGTAAACTTATGAGAGGTTTTTGGATATGAAATTGTATAAATAGAACTTGCTGTATAAATTAATTTTAAATAAATAAATGAAAAAAATACCAAATTTCAGCTTTCTAGTACTTCAGAAAGTACCCTATAGTTTTGATCATCATAATTGAGTCAGTCTCAAAATTTGTTTTTTTATTATATTACAAGGGGGCAGACGAGCAGGCAGCAGACACCGAAGTGCCTACCGGCGCCCATGGACATCTGCACCACCCGAAGTCCAGCAGATGCGCTGTCGGTCCTTAATGACGAGTTTAGGCCACCGGGAAGGGACGATTCCATTTTATTGTCTTTGACCTCGTTTTACTATTTTCTACCTACAAATGTCTAGACACACACATAGAATTCTAAGCATCGTTGCATTCGTTGCAACGAAGCCAGAACAGCGTATTGAGTAATGTTACTGGTTTACTTTTAATTTTTTTTTCACGTCTTAACTAACTACTTAAGCAATAGACATCAGACTTCTTTAAACGCATTATCAAAGTAAAAAGAATCCTTCGCACCATAGAAAAATATATTTATAAAGTGCATGAAACAGAAATAATTAAAAAAATTAACAAAAAAACAGCTGACTTGATGTCAATTGCTTTAATTGGAGTCCTAATCCAGATTACAGCTGAATTGTGACACTTAATGGAAAATCTCAGTTATCCTATCAAGTCGCGTTAGTAATTATTGGACGTGTAAAGGATACTAATTGGCTTAACTCAAGACCTTTAACGAACGAAAATAATTTATTCGATTTTTCTATTTTCCACTTTTAGTTCTCGGACTATACTGTGCTGAGTTTAAAACGCTCATATAATTTCTATAATTGATAGTCCTATGTAAGTGGCTAAAGTTAATCTCAACCAAATGTCAAAAATTCTGGTTGAAAATACTGTAAACCATAGCAGTGCCCGGGACTTGTGACCCAGATGTAGGTTTAAGAGCGCGCTCTTTATAGTGATCACTAACACTCATCTTCACAGTCAATGTTCCCGCCCCTGCCTAGCCAAATCTGGTATGATCCCACTAGTGCGGCTTTAGATGTCTTTTCTAATAATGAACTTATTTCTTGACCAAGGTCTTTTAGTAGTTTGTACAGAAATTTTATGAGATTTCGTATGTAATACAGACTTGTCCTCCTGGGCACTAGAATTGGCTACGGTTTACAGGAATTCATAATATTTTCCAGTGCTTCATGCCAAGAGTTTGTGCCATATTAGTGTTAAATTAATTTCTTAGATGGTTTTCTCCTTCTTTTTTTAAATATACCCACAGAAAACCATAGTTTGTGCCATAGTGTTAAAGTAATTTCTTAGTCGGTCTTCTTCCCCTTTTTTGTTAGGAAACAACGCCTTTTGTGTGGTTATCTAAGGGTACACTGTTTACAAAGGACCTACAGTTGAATGTAAAAGGGGTTGTTTGCCGATTCGTATTCATTAGAAGCCGACCCTTTTTGTTTCAATGAAATCATGGGATTGTTAAATTAATAAAGTTAAATTCCAAGTGTTGAGCAACGTACGGGCTTAGTAATATAACATGAGCAAATTTTTTTTAATTACATATATGGTTTCTTACACTATTTAGAATAAGGATTCTAATTTTGATGAAGTTTTTTGTTTGTCAACTTTGCTGGCTACTCAGTATAGATAAGAGTGCGAGGTGTATTTAATAATTAATGTAATAAACCATTTGGTATATTTTGTAATGTTGTATAAATACAAATAAATTCAGAAGAGGTTTTAGTATTGTCATGAAAGGAGAAATGAATATGTTAACTGGTAGACAGATGTGGGGTAGTTTGAAATTCGATTACTGAAGACGTATAAAAAGAAGGAACACAAATAAGATATACGAATAATCATTTAGTTCTATAATCTGATCGAATAATATAATAATTCTAATGCCGGAGTCACACATTGCTCAAAGTGTTTTTACATTTTTGTCCTTGAAGACTACAAAGTTCTACAAAAGTTTGCGCCAAGTCCCCGGACACACTACATGATCATTCAAACGAAGCTATGTCTGGCTCCGGCATAAAGAGATGGTTAAAAAGTTGGGTCTCTGGCGTTTCTATTTGACTCTGATTACCTCGAAATAAATATTTTATCATATTAGAACCTTTATATTGATTATTAGTTAGGTAAAATGGAATATCTTCATATGGAATTTGTCATATCGTCACATGATGGAATTATATAATTTAACTTTTTTGGTCATAATCAGGAAGCGCTAGACAACAACAGCGGCCAAAGATAGATTTTTGTGGAATTCCAAGGAGGAGGCTGAAGTAAGGAAAGAAGGAATGCAATTGGCTCCCAAATGCTTTGGCAGCCTTAAAGAAATGATATGATCCTCTCTTCACATCTATATCACCATTTAAGCTATAGGTTGGGGAACACAATAACAATCAAAGTAATATAAGCAGAGACTTTGACAGAAAAAAATATTACCCTACCTAAGTTGAGGTTAACCATTCTCTTTTACTTTTACACCGCTATTTATATTAAAGAGTAGCAACAACGCGAAAGTTCAGAGAATTTTATGTCGATTCTCCAAGGATTAAGACGGGATTAACATCTGTAAGGAGCTTACGTTCGCCGCCGTCTCGGCTAAACGCTGATCTCAGCCTTTGTTCAAACCGCAAGCGACTCGAAAAGAACCTTGCTGAGATTTAAGTAAGCCTGCGGCATCGATCTGTAGAGTTGAATGCGCGCATATTTTGGCTAACTTAGCTCGTTAGTTTTTAACGGTATCACAATCGTGAGCAGTTAAAAGAAGTAATAAAAAAATTTGGGGGTTATGTATTTTTTGCACCATTATAAATATCAATCAAATATGTAAATCTAAAACATCTTTTTGACTTAACATCTGCATTTCAATTCAAAGTCAAAGACGTAGTAGCACCTTTCGTATTATGAATACTTACTTTTATAATGTATATAAAATACTTTAATTAGAGGTAACGCCATGATGTAGCCGAATTGGGCACGCGCGTCCGGGTACCAGTGCCTCTTTCTCACATGAGATCGGCGTGAAGTGGCGGCAATGCTGTCACGTCAAGTGATGGTATTGTTATCCCGTTTCATTCCACCCCGGCGGCCTAATCTCGTCATTAAAGGCTGGCAACACATCTGTTTGGCTCCTGGTCGTGCAGATGTCCAAGGGCGTCAGTAGGCACATAGCTGAATGCTCGTTGTAATACGCCACTTGTAACATAAAAAAAAACAATTTTTATTATTTTGCATTGCATATAAATGATTGTAAGATTTCTACTATTAGTAGAAAATGTCTTACAATCAGTCCACCCTCTTAGGTTGTGTTTGACTTTTTTACGCAATATACAGAAACTTTCTGGAACAATCTACAAATACTAACTTTGTAATTTGTTCATTATGTGTCAATAGCAATAAGGTTCTAAATCCAAAACCTTACACAAAATTAACCCTTAATTTCACGGTAATGGATTACGCTGAGAGTAGTTCAACATTTCGCTGAATGAAGCCTACTTAGATCAAGTGCCTGTTGAAATAGAAATAACCTTTACCAACCAATCATAAAATTGAAGTTTAATATTTGATCAAAGGTACTAGGCATTAAAATACAATAAGGTACACATCGGTCACAGTAGCGTAGGGTTTGGCTACTTTTCCGCAGGATTGTATCAGTAGTTAGGGACCAACCTTTGTTTAACAAGACTTCTTATAATTAAAAAAAATATGGCTACATGATTATGTCTGTGCCAGGGGCGAATCTAACATGGTGGGCAGGACGGGCATGCCCCTGCCCGTCTAGACTTATGACGTTACACTTTCACGGTCTATTTTGAGATCGAAAGTCGTATAATATTAATGAATAATAAATATTTTTTATTTAATTAAATTCTTTATTGTAAAAACCATACAATTAACATTACATTTAGTAGCCCTGACTTCTGAGATAGTTTTTAAAAACCGTGTGTCAAAAGTCAGTTCCTTCCTTTGCAGTTTACAGAGGTATAACAAATAAAAAACTTAAAAGTAACATATGTTTTTATTTGGTCAAATAAATATGATCTTGATTGCTGTTGTAATCTTATGGTTCCGCGTCAAATAATCAATAGTCCTAAATTGGTTCTAAGATGGCAACAATCGTAAGCAATGTAAAAGCTCTGTCAATACCTAAGGCTATTTACCTATTAGGGTTTCGTAATAGAATAATAAAAACCCTGCAATTTCGTTTTTTAATTATGCGACACTCGTTTTTTTTTTATGTTAAAAGTTTTTAAAAGTCTTAATTCATTTGATTAATGTTTTCAATACTAGTAATTTACTCAAATATTATGACGATACATGAACCTCAATTTAAAGTAGCTTGCATCGCTATTATACATTATTTTTAAGCCATTAGCCAAGCTATGGCGAACGAAATTTTCTGCAAATTACATATTTAAACACTTTTATGGTCCGTAATATTCCATTATAGAAGTTACCGCTTTATAAATGGCTAGGACTCGCAATGCCCACGACTTCGTCCGCATAAAATTAGGCAAAAAAAATTAGATTCAATTTGATCGTGATGATATATAACTTTCTTCGATAATTGAGCTATCTAACACTGAAAGAATTTTTCAAATCGGATCTGTATTTCCTGAGATTAGCGCGTTGCCAGCTGCATTTATATTTCCTTCATTACGGAAGGTAGTTCTTAAAATACAGGTTTTCCTAGTTTGAAGCCTACTGCGCCACTACTTTTGTAACAGAGTTTATTTGAAATTTGTTAAAATAAATCTTATTATTATTATTATATGAACTCACCATAAACTAAAAACCATAATAATTTTTTCAATGTTATCGGATATCCCAGTTTCCAAGAAGGTTTAATCATAAAAATCAACCAAGTTTCCGAATGCATTATGAGAGTTTATTAAAAATAAATCACGGAACCCGCCTTACACTGGCGTTCCAGTAAACCGACGTTTATGTTTCTAATACCGGAGCCAGACATAGCACAAAGTGTTTGTATATCTTTGACTTTGAAGTCTACAAAGTACTAAAAACATTGTGAAGTTACACAAAGTCCCCGGCCACAATACATGATCGTTGAAATGATCATTCAAATGATGCTATGTTTGGCTTCGGCATAATATTAACACTTAAACTCCTTTTATTAACAGTGAAATTTTAGAGCAGTTTTCATACATGAACATTGAGTTTGTCACGAAGGCGAATTATACATTTGCGAAAAAACCATCAGCCAACACACGGAGGAAGATGATGAAAGCAAAAACTAGCTAAGAGAGTATTTTTTGATATGGATAGATTAGGGAGGTCTAAGGACTCTCGCAATTTTACGCGGATGATGTCGCGAGAAACACCTAGTCGTATATACATATTTGACCATCCAAAATCGTTTATTAATAACAGTTGTATTTAAGGTTGGATCCCAAGAAATGGGTGAGCAGTCACATCAAAATAGCGCGCGACATCATCCAGGTCATTGCAAAACTATACCAGTTAAATTTAAACCAGCCCACTTAACTGACTATTTATGTCTCCTTAGTATCAACGCACAAGTACGCAAAAATAAATATATTGCTATTTGATTAATTGGAAAAAAACTCATTGTACTAAAGCATAAGAATCTGAGTCAAATATTTCTTGCTATTTGAACAAAGCTCTTTGTGCTTCTTTGATGAGCGAAGATACAAATATTTACTAGCTCTTTGAAAAAAAATGGACCAAATTGTGTCAAGATACGCTTATATAGAAGGGTTCCGTATTTGATACGCTATAGACGTATTTGTTAAATAACTACAAAAGTTGTTGTCCGATTTCGTTCAGAATAATTTTCCTAGTGAGTTTTTAGCGTTGTCTATCAACATGGCAAATTTCAAGTCCCGATTGTCAAAAGTAAATAAAAAGGCTTGGAAAAAAACGTTGGCGAGGCAAGAAGTAGTAATTTCAAAATTGCCTAATTTATGCCTGTACTGTCATTGTGTCCGCCATCCGACTGCTTCATCTTGCACAAGATGCATATACCAAAAGTGTTGACTCCATAACCAAGAGGGATACAAGTTAGAGTGAAGAAAGATATTTGTCAAATTTAAAAAAAGAACCATATTTGTTTTCTTGCAAAGAGTGTAATGCCGGAGCCAGACATACATAGCTGCATTTGAACGATCATTTCAATGATCATGTAGTGTGGCCAGTAGATCGTTTTGGCGCTAAAATTTATGTGGATTTATAACAACGCAAATTTAACCAGATGAGAGTTTGTTTTTCGCGGAAATATTTCCATTTTAAAATTAGTCGACTCCAAAGCATAATATTAACTAATTTCGTAAAAGTGTACAGTATTATAAGTTGAATTATCAAGTACAAGCAAATCAAATAAAATTAGGCAATCGATAATAATGCCACGATTGTAGTTAGTACTGTGCTGCCTTTAAAAGTGCTTCTGAGTTTACCCAAAGTATGTAATGATTGGTAATACAAGTATATTTTTATGGAAGCGTGTGTTTGTAGTCTCCTTTGTTTGCTAATCCTTATTAATCTCGGTAACAGTATAAAAATAAATACGTTTGTTAAGCTTAATATATCTTATTTTATAAGATAAATACATGATTTAAATAATTTCTGATTACTGTCGTCATGAATAATTGCGGGAAATCCTGTCGGAAGCCGAATCTCATTTTGGGTTGCTGAGCAAGTCCATTCAATAAGTAAGTAAAGTTTATTTATTGATTTGTATTCTTGGTATGATACTAGATTAGATTCATATAGATTAAATCCTACATAATTTAATCTAGTTAATATTGTCCGAAACAAAATCGACGGTTCCCGCGTAAATTGTCGTAACTCCAAATTCCCAACTTTACAGTACAGCATTACGAACAACTTAATTCTAATACAATCCATACTACTTAATATATTTTTGTATATAATAATGTAATCGTCAATATTATATTGATAATGACGATTTTATTTCAATTTACATGTTTGTAACGCTCTACTGTTAAGTTGAGCATTTGGAGTTACGACAATTTACGTGGGAGACATCAAAATATAGGTGATTTTAATTTATTAATTAAAATTATAACCTATACTTTATTAAAAAATTATATTATTTAATGAAATTACGAGTGAGGCAAGTAATAAAAAAGGAATGCACACAAATAAAAATATTGTCAGACACGAGCGTTGACAATAAAACCCATGATATTTATAAAAACGCTAACGTCTTTGATTTGAAACTTGGCTCGCGTGTGTGCAGATTTTACTTTTTTACAACACAAAAAAAAATGATTTTACAAAATATAAAAATGCCAGTATTTTTACATAATTTAATAAACTTAGTAATACAGAAGACGCGAGTTTAAAAGCCGTTTTTGTAATTAGTATGAATTCCACTCACGAAACTCTAAGTTCTAAAAGAGGTAGTATAACATTTACGGTTAAAAATAAATAATTGATTGATGTATCTTATAAGCATCTGCTCGTAGATTCGCTTGTGTTAACGTAGATTTCATATCAGTAGCCCAACTTATTAAGTATTAACTTCACGCACGAGTCGTGGTTGTCATTAGGCGTAGAACGGACACGTTAAGCGTTATTAAATGGAAATCCATTTAATATGACAAAAATCATTGTAAATTAATCGCGCTACAGCGCTACATAAAAACTCCAATCATTTTACAAGCTAGTTATTTTTAAAAGGAGTATCCTTCAAGAGATATCGCTTCCTATAATAAAGTCTTTTAACGTCGACACAATGGAAGGGGGTCAAAAGCTTCCTTACAATAGCATCGCTGCCTTTTGTTCGTTCACTCCAAGCTCAAGCGGCATTAACTTCACCAACGTTAAAAAACCTCACGTTCGTTGTCATTTTAATGTTAAAAGCTACGTCGTAGTACAAACGCTACGCCGTAGGCGTTCTACGAACACATGATGAGAGAGATAGTGGGAATAAAATTTACATGGCCTGATTTAAAAAATCCTGGTAATATTATAAAGGTAATGAGTTAGCGAGAGAGATACAGAGAGGTTAATTTACAGAATTTCTTGACGAGTAAAGAACTCAAGTTACTTAGCAGAAATTCGTAATTAGCGAAGATAACTCTAGCGTTGTTAGCTCTGAGAAATTGATAAAGGATTCTTTTCTAAGTATGATTTGTTTGCTCGTCACAAAATTCCGCAAATAAAATTATTAAATTGTAAGATGACGAATATAATATGTACAACACAGAACTTTAAATTGGCGTCATAACCAAAATAAATACTACCGTTTAGATCTTTGTCTTTTGATCGCTGGTATTTTTTTTTGCATCACATAGTAATAATGTTGTAAGTAATTCCACGCAGGAAGTAATTTTTCGCATCCGCAAAATCATTCCGCAATAAATCCACGCCACTCATGCTGAGACATCACTTTCCATCTGCGAACCCCTGAGTCTGACTGAGATAATATATCACTGCCTTCAATAACCTGCGAACATGCTGCACACGGATGTATCAAAAGAAGCGTAAACAGAGGATACGGTATTTCTAGTTTTTTTCATTTTGAATCTTACCAGCGAACGTGAAATCATAAATTTAAATTAAAATAAAGCAAACTGAAATATCATAGCAGGGATATTTCAAAGGAGCTCAGTTTAATTTTTTTTATTTATTATAATAAAAAATATACAATTCTGTCAAACTAAAGGACAGAAATGAATTTTGCAGAGGTGATAGACATTTCGATTTTGAAAAGCAAAGGTTTGTTGATGCCTGATAAAAAATTGTGCACCGATTTTGCCAATTGTGCTGTCTTTCGGAGGTGTAGCGTTACATTTTTCCATTTTTATTCAACGGTTTAGATATATTTTACTTTATTTCCTTCAGGTCATAAAATTATAATATTTTATAATCCGACATATCCATCAAAACCCACTCCACGTTTATGCAACAAATAAACGCGTGATGTGGGATCTCGTAAAATTGTGTAAAGCGCTTCGTCTCAGGTGAGACGTCTATTGATGCTATATGTTATATTGACGTGATACTTATATGTACTTTGTTGTCTAGTTTGTAGTAACAGAAGGTAAAATCTAACACGCCTGAGGACCTAGCACCAACATTCTCGATAGTTTTACTTACTTTTACGTTCGAAACCGAACGTCAAATGAAACATTGATGCTACCGTTTTACACAATTTAGTTGCCAAATATTGATGGCACGAATGAAATCACAACTCGCACGTATCGAATCCACGACGTTACGGCCACGTAAGATTCCTACCTCATCGAGAGGCCATGGTGACGTCGACGGCTACATAGCCATGGACATCTGCGGTTGCCAAATGAGTAGCCAGTAGTAATCGTGGCTACACTTCTAATTTGGCGTCGACGCCAAACTGCCGCCAAGTGAGTTACCTGTTCTAAATTTTATTATGAATTGTTTTGATATGTAACCGGCGACGTCGTCATGGCGTCTCGGTGAGGTAGGTCTCTTAGTCGTTTAAAATAGAAGCACGAACCTTCATTTGACGTTTCATTTCGAACGTAAAAGCAGTAACGATAATGTTCGTGCCAGGCCCTCTGGGCACCTGGACAAAGTAGGTAGTAAACTTGATTTAGCAATATTCGACATTTTCTATATATTCAATTGATTATTTCCCTTATATGTTACAAGAGAAATTACAGACCTGTGATATGACGCAAATTCTATATTAAATTTAAACTGTTAAATCGGATAACAATAATAAAAAATAGATCTAGTGCGAATTGGAGTCATTGTCCAACTGTCCAGGATGCATAATATCTTTATAACGTAAATTCTGACAAATAATTACTTAAAGTATCTACATATGTAAATAAATCTCTATTTCCCTTAGTCACGTTATCACACTTGAATAGCTGGACCGATGTTGCTAATTCTTTTTTTGTTATATATAATAAATTAAGGAAATTGTGCGGAAAACTAGAAAATTTAAGAATACTACACCACCATAAACTAAATTGTTAGAAACGGGACCGTGAACGGAAACGGGAACGAGGATTGTTTTTTTTTATTTTTTTATTTTTTATTTTTTTTTATTATGTTACAAGGGGGCAGACGAGCAGGCAGCAGGCATCGAAGTGCTTACCGACGCCCATGGACATCTGACGACTAGAAGGCCAGCAGATGCGCTGCCGGCCCTTAATGGCGAGTTTAGGCCACCGGGAAGTCTCACAAACCGAACGAAACGCGACAACAACACCATCACTAGACGTGACAGCATTGAAAAATAAAAATAGACTTAAAAACTTGTATTATTGTAAAAAATATTTTTGCATGAAATAAAAGGCTTTTTTATTTTTATTTTATTTTTATCGCACTGCTGGGCAAAGGTCTCTCTTGCAAATATAACTTGGAAAATGCTTATCAAAAATTGTCGTTGTCGACATACGTACTTACAAACAAAATCACGGCGTCTATTCCACACGTTACTGGTTAATCTTGAAAGTGTCCCTTAATGCATGAGAAGCTTAACTACTTTGCTTTAATCCGCGAATGAATACGAGGGAAAATCGGTGTAATGCTGCAACCCGATGAAGCTATGAAAAAATCGTATACACTATCAAAAATATAGAACATATCCGTAAATCATTGACCTGTCAATCTCGATAGATTGACAGGTTGATAAATTTATGACCTTACTTATTAACGCAAATTCTTTAAGACCCTGATCGCTTTCCATTCTACGGAATCTTCAGTAAATGAAATAGCCAAGAGCGTATCAAGACACGCTAATATAGGAAGGTTCCGTATCCGATACGCGATGAATGTATTTGTTAAACAACTTCAAAAGTTGTTGTCCGATCTCGCTCGATATAATTTACCTAGTGAGTTTTTTGTATCAACCGTTTCTGAGTTATAAAGAGACTAACGAACAACGATAGATTGTTTATAATTATTGTATAGATTTATAAGTATTATTATGTTACATAATAGATTTATTTTAGTATAACATTACACATGACACAGAAAAAAAAATATCTTGATAGATAGATGTGTTATTTTTTATTATACACCATAGACTTAATAAAGAATTATATTAATGGAATTGAATATTTTTTTCTCGTGTAAGAACTTGATATCATGAAAGAATCAACTCATTTTTAATAATATATTTAATATTATTAGTTCAAAATATTGAATGCCGCAAGAGTCCGAGGCAGCCTCGCGAGGCTGCCCGTTCAGTAAAGACACGGCTAATCGCTCTTATTTATGGTACGGAAAGACGATCAAGTTCAATATCATTTGAATTATTTTTATTGAAACAAATTATTGGAATCTTTGAAAGTTTTAACATTGAAAATCTTCTATGTGTAAAAATTAGATTTTTTTTGTAGGGTAACAAAATAGGGCAGAATCGCGAGCGACTGTCAAAATTAATCACAAGCAGAAAATCTAAATTACTTTTTAAATAACACATCCGCGAATATAAAGATACTTTATATAATTTTGTAAACTAAAACTTTGATACCTAATAAGATATCAAAGTTATATTACATTATACTAGCTGTACCCGCGACTTAGTCTGCTTAAATTTAGTGGTTTTAGTAAATTTTGAGGGTGTCAATGTTTTTTTCGAAAGCCTAATATTTTTTAAGGAGTAGCCTATGTCATTCTTGGAAGTGTAATCTATTTCTTATACTGAATTTTATCAAAATTGGTTGAGCGTGAAAACGTAAAAGACAAAGTTACGTTAACAGTTTTTTAAAGAATATTAGAAATAGTTTTTAGGTATATCTAAAGTCTGTGATTCCACTTCTATTAAGGTTAGTCCCATTTCACTCCTATAAAGTACTAGAGTAAATTTCACAATTATTTTTCGTGATGGAATAATCTATCTTCTATCTCTTAACCTATTTATATATTATTACGAGAAGCGAAAACTTTAGGTACCATTTTACGAAACTTTCACGGACGGAGGAGTATGGAATTTATCATAACTGTAGTTGACACAGAGGAAGGTGTGAATGCTAATATTTTGTTATGATATGCAATATTAATGTATAAATTATTAATATAAAACCACACGCACATCAATGCCAGACGATTTACGTGATTTACACATATGTATACCTTTTCATTTCTATGTAACTTTAAGGGAATTATGACCTTTAATCCAATATTTAAAAATATATGTATTTTTTAAGTAAAAAAATTAAATAAAATGTTTTACAAAAGAATGTTCTCGGGTGCAATTTCATAGCATCGGAGCGTAATTAATATTGCGAGGAAGAAGTAAAATCATGTTAATTTATAACAGAGCTCTCTTGGACTACGTCATTGCAAAAGTTTTGACTATTTTAGCGGAAAATTTTGACCTATTTGATATGTTTCTAAATTGTAAAACAATGCTCTCTATTAAAATCTCGTACCAATTTACCATTGAAAACGCACGTTTCGCTTCGACACCGAAGCATCATTAGGAGATAGACTCTACAAAGGTTATTCGTAAAGTCTTTACGAATGCAGTGTAGCTTTCGGGTTGCAGCATTACACCGATTTTCCCTCGTATTCATTCGCGGATTAAAGCAAAGTAGTTTAGCTCCTCATGAATGTTCAAAGAATAAGGAGAGCTGGAAATATCAATTTGATATAAATTTTCAACTATGATTGAATTAAATAAACCTTTAAAGCATCGCAGATGAAATAGCAGGCATCAGCTAGTAAATACCTACGCAGATGTCTCAGTAAAAATGATCCCGCTGCGTTACCGTGAACGTGCACAGCTTGTATTGGAGCATGGCGTCCTCGTCCTAAATATAAAGTAACTTATAATGGTTTTATTAATTCATCAGTTACAAGTAAGTAAGAAAATATATGCATATAGAACTAAAATGCGAAAATCGCTTGGTCTTCTTAGAAAAAAAGCTTCCTAGACATTTAGATCATTTCATAAAAGAAGGGATCATTAAATATAAATTTCATCAAATATAAATTAAGTCTGCCTGTCATTTTTAAGTATCTGACTTTGGTCACTACAATAATTTAAAACATAAATGCTTTATTGGTAGCATACTGACTGGGACCTAGATGTGGTTGGAGAATTCTTAGCCCAGCCGTTGCACGATGGGTTGATGACTTCAGAAGAATGACTGGAAGTTTCTGGATGCATAATATAGGGGAGAGTGGCAGAAACAAAGAGAGGCCAAGAGACAAAGAAGAAGAGCTCTACTTCTTTTCCTATCCTCTTCTCAGTTTATCTGGAGTCGGGTCTTCTTGTACATTTGCGTCAGAGCGCTATATTCTGACTTGTCTGTACACTTAGGTTACTATCTGAATCTATCTTCACATATTTTCCCACCATTGACTGGTGGTAATACAAGCTTTTAATTTAAGCTTAGTAGGAGGGGAAAATGGATTATTAGACATACGTAAAAAGTATTGCTAATATTCTTTAAAAAAATTGTATGTATGGTAAGTATTTATTATGACTTGTAAGTATTGATTAGCACTTTAATAATACTAAAACACATATTAAAGGTACCTCAAAGTTCTTGGCCCATTCCTTTTCAAAGGTCAACTGTTCCTCCTGTTCTATTTCAGCTTCACGTTTACGTTTCCTCTCTTCCATGTCACGAGTCTCCAAATGTTGACGCTTACGCTCCATATCGGCAAATAGCTAAACAACATAACATTAAATTAATTATATATTGTAAGTGTTAGCTGTGTACTTATGGCAGAGAGTTTGAGATAGGATTGCATACAGACATCCGTAACTGTAAGAGATGGCATCTATATAAAATACTAGCTGATTCACGCGACTTAACACAAATTATATCGCTCAATGACATTAATCGGGAGCCCACTGTTTTACATGAATTACACTGAGGAGATCGGATATTAGAAAAGCAATGTTAGAATGGTTCACCTATTATCACCCAGTCGGGGCAAGAATTGCATAATCTAGCAATTGACGACTCAAATGCCGACCATTGATAAGCCTACAGCCTCCTCACTCACTACAAAGAGTATAAGTCCCTTAAATTATTGAAATAAAATACCTTCATGGTCATGACATAAACAGCGTGCTTATACTTGTCAGGATCATCTTCTGGTACACCTTCAGCTAAGCGGTTATCTTTCTTCTGCTTTTTTCTTTTTTGGTCAATCTGTAAAATGAAATATTTAATAAAATGATTATATGTATCATAAAGTCCAAATGAAATCTAAAGATTTTTTATTCAAGTAGACTCTTACAAGCTCTTTTAAATTGTCTACTATTTTAAAAGCTACCACTGATTCTAAGAAGTCGAGCCACAAGTAGTCAGCAAGAACTTGTTCAAGCTCATCTGATATGTATAGTAGACAATTTATATACTCAGCATAATTTAACATCAAATAAAACATGCATGAAAAACTAAACTACTTTGCTTAAATCCGCAAATGAATACAAAGGTTATTCGTAAAGAATTGAACTTTACAAATAACCTTTCCTTCATATTCATTCGCAGATTTAAGCAAAGTAGTTTAGTTTTTCATGCATGTCATGGATTTCCGCAAAGTAACGTCTGATTCTATCAGTTATCAAATAAAACTATAATAATAAATAACATTAAAAGGATTATTCAACTTGAATTTGCAATGTCCCCAAAAATTTAATTGTTAATAATTCAATTTCAATTAACTTTAATTACTATAAAGTTAAAAAAGTCCCTAAAAACACAAAACAGTCGTGAGAATAGCAGACTGAAGTGAAAAATTAAAACTAAATATAAATAAACAATGTAAGTTGTTATCAGGACAATTCAAAAGGAATTATTCCTCATCCAAACCAGTCTATAAAAGTTTTCACTTCAATAATGTTTTCAGTACTATGATGCTACAACTTTCAAGTGGATATATGTACTTCCTGTGGCTCAACTGTGCAATATTGTATGTCGAGTTCATACTTGATTTTTTTCCACTAACAAATCTCACTATGAAAAACTCACACAAACTTTTACAATGAAGAAACAAGAAAAATTAATTTTAATTTTGTAAGGTACTAATGCTTCCCTACCCCCACACCTGCTTCCCTCCCCCTATAAAACTCTGCATAAAATATTGTACAGTCCAGCTCTTTCTGTATGAGACTAATTCTAGTTTAATTGTTTATTTCCATTATTATATTTTTTTATAATTCATACCATATGTTCTGTACGTTCTTTGGCCTCTTGATAAATATCTAGGCATTTTTTTCTAGTGTCTTCATTTTCCAGGGTTTTCCAAGCCCTGTTTACTATTTCAAATGCTTGCTGGGCCCGCTCAGAGTCATCCTGTAATTGAAACAAAGAACATGCATCATACCATCTGTGACAAGAATGTCTGGTCTAGTTTAAGTTACATTACTAGATTCCTATTATTTAAATGGATAAGTTGTGCATTTGAGTCGCTTAAGTATCTCATACCGCAACTGAGTGATTAATAAGTGACCAATTCTAACACTGGTTCTCAAATATCCGACCTGCTGTGTTTTGGAAGGCACATAAAACTGTGGTTCCCGATTATGTTAGTGAGTGATATTAGTCGTGATATTATAAAGATTATGGGGATTCCTGGGATGATGTCAGATGGCAATGTGCCATCTTAATTAGGCCCACAGCCACATCCTCTGCAATCTAAGCATACCCTGGTACTAGACCAAGTAAGCGCTAGGCCGAAGTTAAATAGTTGGGTATTGTTATTTTTCCTAACTTTTAAATATCAACAGAATGGATAGATAGTTATGGTGGGTATATATGATGTGCCTGCCACAAATTTTTTTTGTACTTTCTATTGGCTTGTAAAGGAGTTGCAAATTTAAAAGAAATACAGTGCAAGAATGGGAATTGCTATAACCAAGCCAAAATATTAAATAATACCACTTGTTTGTACAAATGTGTCAATAAAATAAACTCATGTTTATTATAGACATTACATCTATCTAATATGTGATAATTATGTTCCTATGTATCATATTTCTTTTCATTTTGTCAATCAGTAATCCAAGACATTGAATAAGCACTGTCTATCATATGTACTGTGATGAGAATGGTGATTTTGTATATTACATTGAAAACAGACACAGACATTTACCAAACTAAAATATTTTAGTATATTTTAGTTATTTTAGTTCTGAAGTAACTTAACAAATATGTTTATCACATATCAGGTACAGAACTCTTCTACATAAGTCTTGATCACATTATTTTTTTATTGAGTAAGATATAAATCTACCATGTTAATAATTGGACAAAAGGTAGATTTGCAGCCACTAGTGAAATAAGCCCTAATAATGTTACTTCTTTTATAGTTAAGCATATTTCATTTTAACTTTAGTAAGTAGTACTTTCCAATAACTGGCTACATATTGAGTGATCATAAACACTATGTCTACCTAGATAATCAATTAATAGAATTTTCAGTTTGAAGTTTTCTTGAATGCTGCCAATATCTTGCAATCTTTCTCCATCCTTACCTATACACAATATTAAACACTGTACACTGTACACTTGTAGGATTGTGAGAAAATTCCTATCATTTTATAAATAATACTAATGTAAAAATAGAAAAAAGAACAACGGAAGAATTACGGAAATATTTATTAATTCACATTTTGTACTTAATTATGTTAAGATGTTTTAGCCATTTTGAAATGGCCAGCTAAAACAGCTTGGTATTGTCGCACCCACTCCTAATACAAGCTTTTAATGTAGGCTTAGTAGGGGATAAGGGAATATTAGACCTACCTAAAAAGTATTCCTAATATTCTTTTTTTTTTTAATGTCAAGCATCATCTGCCTTTAATGCGTTCACTGAATCCTTTCGCACTGGTTTGTTAAGAAACGGTCCCGCTTTCGAGTGCTTTATCACTTTAGTTCGATAGTGTTGTTACTGTTTAATTTTGTTAGAATGTTACATATACTTTAACATGCAAAATCGATTCACTTATCAGATTTTTCACCTCACTTAAACTGAAGTGAACTTGAACATATTTTCTTTATTAATAATAATTATTTTTGAAATGAAAATTTCTTTTAAACTTTCCGAACATATTTTCTTTATTAAAAATAATAATTTTTGAACTGAAAATTTCTTTAGGTTTTAAAAAGTTGACGCAACTAATCAAGATTCTAAAATGGTATAATACTCTGAGGAAACTAGCCAGAAAAAAAATATGCGAATTAATTCAACAAGAACCAAGTTTCAGAAATTATTCTTGATTATAGTAATCATGTTTGTTATGTGTTCAAAATCGGTTTCATGTTCAAAAATGTTAAATAAATAAAATATACAATTCAAAGAAAAAATCCAAGGGGCTTAGATCGGGTTTCCGAGGTGGCCATAAGATAGGACCTAGTCGCCCGATCCAACGCCCTGGATATTCTTGGTTTAAGTATTCTCGAACAGGGATAATACACCCAGACTCGAGGTGGGAATCGAACCCACGACTCCCGGAGCAGAAGGCAGGGTCACTGCCCACTGCACTGCCATCTGCATCAATTTAGCGGAGAACGTATTTGGCTTGGTACCGACTTCAGCACATCAAGTGTCTACTAAATCGTTTGAAAGTACTATTTATTCTATGCTTTTTAGTTCACCTCGCCATTTTGTTTTTGAAGGCGGTTTGCTTTTTATTTAAAAATATTTTTTTAATTAGAACTCCAGTATAGGCAAAAGCCTATTTCAACATAGTATGTATAGGTGTGACCTTAATACCCTGTCATAATATGTCTTATCTCACGCTTGGAACTGAAGCGTGTAAGTTCTGTTCATATACTTGTGTGATTTTACGTCTAAAATTCATATTCATCTTATCCTATAAACGAGTTTAATTCAAATAATAATGTAGTTAATAAATATATTCTTATTATATTTATGTATTAAAAGTGTATGCCTACAGTTACAGAAATTGGGTGTCTATAACACCCAAAAATATACATTCTAAAGTCACTTACTTATATTATACTTGCTTTTTGACCTTGGTGGTACATCTGACTATTAAATCCTTCAAAATATGATGCGGTATAGAGATTCAAGAAATTGAGCAAGAAAACAAAGAAAGGACAACCTGTCATGACGGGTCGATTAGAATTACTATTAGAAAAAATTCAAAGCTCTAAGTAAAAATGATATGACAAAATAATTTCTCATCGGGTAATATTTTATAACAATAATTAACTACATTAGACTGACAATCATAAATTCACGATATAATAGTGAATAAAATTTTTATTACTATAATTACGTACGTCTTTTTCACTGCTGTCCTTATCTTTTGGTATTCTTGCCATAGTATAGCTTAGATGGCTGCAATATTTTTGTACTAAAATCTTCCTTAAGATGTACGAGTAGATAAACTAAGTATTTGAGTCAAATAAATTCCAATGACTATTGTTATTTCCGCTGATCAAATAAAGTACAAACATAAACTTTTCAATAATGTATTTAACTACGTGTACATTTTTTGTGAGCATTAATTAACTCTTTAACAGTACTTGATATTTTTGTATGTCTTACAGAAAAAATATGGCAATATCAAATTTGGTACAAAATGTATAAACATAAAATCGTGACAAATAAACTCTCATTTGAACAAATTCATTGGTCTCCGTAACTATAGTGACTTATAAGTGAGTTAAGATTTTAACAGGCGTCTGTTACCTATAACACAGGCATTAAGTTGTCTACCTTAGGAACAGACGTCCGTGTGTCAAATAGTCCGCTTTATATTTATTTATTATTTACATCTGTTTTACTTTTTGAGTTTCGCTCAGAAAAACTATAATGCTGGGCTTGGCAAGAGTTTATGAGTGTTTGAAACATTTTCGTATGCAAAAGTAGTTGGTAGCTGACAACTTAGATAGTGATTGTGCTGATTAACGAAAAATCTTACATTTATATGAAATATTTGAAATATAAAGTGGTCAAGAGCGTCTCAAGGCAGGCTAATATGGTTCCGTACTGTCACATAATATTTTTACAAGGTAATTTACGAGTAAGATTAGTACTTCTCATGGGATTTCCTTGAATATGACAGTCTTGGTAATTTTTTTGTGATGTTACTACAAATTTACGGATTTTGTATTAATCCTTTAACTATGCTATAATACATTGTTTCTTGCCAAATTTCATGGTGCTGGGACATCGGGTAGTACCCAATGGGTTTTGATTTCCGTTTCGAATGCACTGGTATAGGGAATGCGACATAAATGGTCATATCTTTTGATTGCGTATATTTAGAGAGTTGATATTTTCATAGCTTTCCTGGGTTTCACCCCCTCTAGCCGCCGCTAACGGACTCATCAAAGCCTACAAAGTTATCTACGGACCCAGCGAGACTTGGTATGGTAAGTAATTTTCTAACAATTTCACAACCAAATTAATAACCCTACTGTTGACATCAAAGCCTTTGCCAAAAACGCTATTAAACATAAAAAAATACTAACCGTAAAAACATTATTATCTTGCACGGAAAATCGTGTATTTATTACAGCAAGATATTTATTACAGATGAAAAGACAAAGGACACTAAGATCACAGCCAGCAGCGAAACTATTCTTCACGGTTTGAACGGGTAGACGGACGGGCGGACGGACGGACAGAGCGAAATTATACGGGTTCCTTGTAGTACTACGGAACCCTAAAAAAGATTGCATTAACTTGGTTTTAACTTCTCTATACTCTAGTTTTAACTTGTGTGTTAAACTAAAATCATTTTGCGTGTAAAATTAAAACGAAATTTTCTATACATTTGCCTGAAAACTATCATTGCAAAAACATTGCATTAATGTATTGCAATAAATGGATGTTGTGTAAAGAAAATGACTATCTTATTAATGATTAGCTATTACAAGTAAACATTAATTACATTTATGTGATAATTAATGTTTATTTATTCGAATATTATAAAATATACATGGTACTATGTTACTTCTTACTATATAACATATATTCTTTGGTTCATTTTTCTGCACAAAATATAAAATGCCTTTAAATAGATAAGATATCTATATGTATAGAGTTAGTCGTTATATGTATTTACTGATCGTCTTAACGTTAAACTCCACTGAGAACTTTTAAGATTATGTCCTAAATGTACATTTTTTTTTAAATATTTTTAAAAATAGGTTTATGTCAGATGTACGGTGAGCTCCTGGATTTTAAACCATTTATCACGTAGAGTGGACGCTGTCCACTCCTGTATAAAAATCTTGATCCGTAGAAAACTGGTGTAGCTTTGCTTCAGTAATACCTTAGATTCTGCAGGTTTTCTTGTAATAAACAATCTACTCAATGAAGTTCAGTCGTTCAATAGACAATATGAATGTAAGCTATTATTCTCTTTAATCGGATCAGTTTACGAAAGGAGCTATTGGTAGTTTATTGTAGGATCTAATTCAAATTAATTCTAAAGAAAGCTAAAGAAAAATTCAAAGTCAAAAATGGTTTATTCATGAGAGGTTTTATTCATCAGACTTTACAGTACTTATGAACGTCATGTGTATTAATTATATATAATTATTATTTTTTGAATTAATATCATAAGATTTGGTGATAAATTTTACGATGTAAAAGCATAGTTTATAACGTTTTCGCGCCCTGCAATGCAAAGATCCCGCAACAACTCAGTCGGGTAATTTTTATGTTATAACTATTTCACAATAACTTAGACACGGTTAAAGAAATTTACTCTTAAGACTTTTCATCATACAAATAATCCTTTACATATAATCCTTTATTCATTAAAAAATTATATCCGTAATGATTATAAATAAAAATTGCTATGTCGTTTTGAAATTGTATAAACATGCAGTTAACTTAACCAAACAAGTTTAAGGTTTCCAAGCGTTTATAAAAATATGTAGAGTTAATAAAAGCGACTTCCCTAATCGCTAAATTACGAAATCGCGGCACTTAAGATTCTCGGATAAAGAATTCGACATTAATCTAATCTTTGGAAAACTGTTTTTATCGATACCTATCTTTATTAAAGATATACAAAACCCGTATCGAACGGGTGAGTAAAAAGTTGAGGCAAGTTATCAACGCCATCTTGTTCCCAGATAGTTTATCTATAGACAACCTCCCGAAGATAAAATTCAAATTTAAGATTATGAAGTAATAAGACCGTAAAAAACATTTTTTTTTATTACACCATCAATCTTATTGTCGATATGTTCAATGTCTTTCCATCAAATCCTATAGATCAATATCCGAAAGCTTTACGAGAATTATGATTTATAAATGTGTAAGTAAATTACGAAATAGAATTAAGTAAAGTAACACGGGTTGTATGCATAATTAAAAAGCTTTTTCTTTACGGTATTCGTTTACTCCTTTTATAAATACAAACTGAATCTTTGTTACATGAAATAATATATTCAATTAATAATAAAATAATTTCTCATACTGAGCGGTCGTTACATGGCTAGGATTCTTTTAAATTCAAATCTCTTAAAACAAAAAACTTAAAGCGAGAATTAGATATAGTGTCATGAAATTTCACCTTTTGTACACTCAATACAAAAAGTGAAATAGGTCTCACAAGTGACTCAGAAAGAAATTTGCAGATACGGAACAGACCCGTTGTTTTTTACTTTCGTCGTGGTAGGTCCCCGATGTTATAGTGTTATATTTAATCATTTAGTAAACGAAGTTAACCACTTTAGTATTTCTTTTTATTTAGGTTCCTTCGAAGAGTCAATTTTTTCACGAGTAATTTTTTAATAGTCTGGACAATGGCTGGAGCGTGCCAAGACACGCTTTTATAGAAGGGTTCCGTATCTGCTAAACGATAAACGTATTTGTTAAATAACTTAAAAAGTTGCTGTCGCATTTCGTTCAATATAATTTTCCTACAAAGTTTTTAGCAATTTCTATCAACATGGAAAATTTCAAGTCTCTACGTCTTATAGTTTGGAAATGCTAGCGAAACTATGAGGGTTCCTTATTTTTTTTTTTTTTTTTTTTTAATATAACGAGCAGGTGGTTCACCTAAGTGACTACCGACGCCCATGGACAACAGCAACACCAGAGGGCTCGCAGATGCGTTGCTGGCCTTTGAGAAATGAGTATGCTCTTTTCTTGTAGTACTACGGAACCCTAAAAACGTTAACGGCCTACTTCAGATGCTAATGATTACAATCAGTAGTGACTGTATGTGGCTGCAACTGGTTTTATCCTAGCACTAGCGAGCGCCGGTGGAACTACTAGTTTCAGCCGTGACATAATTGATTGACGTATAACATTATAATGTTTATATGGTGAAAAAAAACATTGAAATTTATCATTAAATTTAATTAACGCAACAAAAGCTTGATAGGTGTTCGTGTTAGGCGTATATAAAAAGTTTATTAAAGTATAAACATTTTGACAAGTGGGACCGAGGCCCCAATGTTATCTACGGTCTTCCTCAAGGAAAAATAAGTGTCAACTGCAAGCTGTATCTATGTGGTTGATCGGTTAATCTTATCTTAGCCTGTCTTGTAGACGATGTCGGTTGGGGTGGTTTTCATTGCCTTTTTTGCTGAATGTACCGCGCAAAAAGGTGTGAACTTTGAAGGGTTAATGTTTATGTGCAAGATTTGTTCACATTATTCGAGAAGGTATATGAAATGGTATCTAAAATCGACCAAATTTTTAGTCGTGGTCATAACTACGTTTTATACGGTTTGTAGACTGTATGAGAGTTTGAATATCATTCGAACTAGACCTTTTGGACTGACATGCCTTGTAAAATTCGGCTAATGTATCACGTTCTATGGAAAATACAAAGAAGTTAATTGGCTAATACGAGACGAGCCAAAATTCGGGCAGGACAACGTCTGTTGGATCCGCTAGTTATTTTTAAAACAGGGAAAAGAGTTCCTTTTGAACACCTTTTAAACTTTTAGCTAATGGTGAATGAATGAATGAATTAATGAATTAATCAATTAATCAATTAATGAATATTCTTTATTGTACACCACAAGAATACATATTACACAATATTTAGTCTTAGTAATAACGCGTGATGATATAGAGCCTATTAGCCTATTCTCGATAAATAACCTAAAAACACTGAAAGAATATTTCAAATGGGATCTTTCCTTCCTGATATTAGCGCGTTCAAACAAACAAACTCTTCAGCTTTATATATTAGTAGATGATAGATTGAATTTAAAAAATAAGGAGTAATAATAATAACACGAGGTCGAGGAGGAGAAGGTCGTGGCCTAATCAGTGGTCGGCATTTGAGTAGATCGCTAAGTTAAGTTGCTCTGGCTGTGACCGGGTGATAGATGGGTGACCCATTCTAGCACTGGTTTATATTTGATACGTCTGTTAAAGCCTTTGTAGCTCATCAGTGGAAATGGCGGTAAAGTAGCCAGTTCAATCCCAGGGTTATGTCTTACTCACCTCTAGCAAAAAAATTTATGGTCGCTTAGTAAAAAAATATTCGTTTTTTTTTTGATTAGCCTATAATTTCCCACTGCTGAGCAAAGCTTTTCTCCTTTCCAACTAAAATTTCATATCCTGGACTACTTGCATCCATATCTTTAACGCAAAAATATTCCTATACCGGAGCCAGACACATCTTCATTTGAATGATCATTTCAATGATCATGTAGTGTGGCCGGGGACTTAATTAATATTTACATCGGTTTGAACTTCAAGGGAAGGGACGAATACCAAAGAACTAACAGCCTCAAAATACATTTGCGGGTATCATAATTACATTACATTGTATTGCATTTCATTGCATTGCCTTGCATTGCATTGCATTGCATTGCATTTCATTGCATTGCATTGCATTGCAGCATTGCATTGCATTGTATTGTATTGCATTGCATTGCATTACATAATTCACGCATTTTAGGAGAATAAGTAGTTTTTAGCATTAGGTACTGTTCCTAATCAGCTTGAAAAGGACTAAACTTATAAATAAATTTCTTAAATTTAAATAATAAGAAGAACACTATATACATAATAATATTAAAAAAAAGAAACTAATTCTAAATTAAACTAAAAACATAATACATAATGAAAATAAAACAAAAATATAGAACGAAGAAAATAATTAAAAAAAGCTGATCCGCATCGATGTAAGTGGGGTAGGTTCCCAAAAGACTGGCTGCGTTACCTTGTTGGGATAGTCCTATATCGTTACTGACATGGTCATCCTACTGTAGCCGTCACTATTGGGTTTCAAAGGGGAGGACTTTTATGGTAAATAGTGGCATTTTATTACATGCAGCCGGACGACTTTAGTTTCAAACTTCCCTCATTACGTGAGTTTGACGTAAAACTATATGGAATTCATATCACCCCGGTGGTCATATTTGTAAATAAATATTTATTACTCAATAAGGCGTGTTTATATCTTCAGAACCTAAACTTATCATGGCCATTCGTTATATAGTTAAGAACTGAATTCTAGATACTCTATTACGTGGAAGGACAATCAAATAAGAGAATCCCGATAGAACAACAAATAAAGAAAGAAAGAAAGAAAGAAAATATTTATTTGCTAAATCATTACACCGCATACAGAAACATGTAAATATTAAACAGAGTTCCATTATCTTTCCCAATCTGCGTGGCGATATTAGAAGTATAAAATTCAATTAATGTGGATTTTTCCATTAAGTCTTTTCCAAACCTGGAGTCACGCTTATTAACTTTCCTGACGATCTTAAATATTATTATTACGGAAATTCATTGAAAGAAACTGATATAAATCATTATACCGGAGCCAGACATAGCCCAGTGTTTGTACATTTCGTCCTTGAAGTCTACAAAGTTCGACAAAACATTGTGCAGTTACTCAAAGTCCCGGCCACACTACATGATCATTCAAATGAAGCTACGTTTGGCACCGGAGTTTAAACGCAAACTCAGAAGTGATCGAGTGGATTAGTTCAATATGGTTTTAACTCTATCAGCAGTTTATTATAAAAAAGAATATCTCTTGTTATAATATTTAATATAGTAATGGCACTTAGCTTGCTTTTGTGTTGAATATCAATGTGAAATTAGTGAAAAAAAAAATTATTACATGTAAATAAACATCGACTGGCCCGTTGGCGCATTGGGCAGTGTCCCTGCCTTCTTTACCGGGGGTCGTGGGTTCGATTCCCACCTCGAGTCTGGGTGTATTATCCATATGTATGTATTTATATATTTCTAAATAATGTAATGCAATGCAATGCAGTACAATACAGTGCAATACAATACAATGTATTTTTAAGTAAGTTTTATTGTCAGAATATTTTTAAATGGAAATACACCATTAAGCTTCCAATGTCATGGAATTTTGCTAACGACGTATTTTAAAATTTCCCTTTTCAAAAAAGGGTGTCTCCGTAGTGATTTACATGTTTTATACGAAGCTCTTAAAATCCCTATACTTTTTTACTTGCCGACTTTTAAATCTTTTTCAATTAAAATTTCCCTTTCGTTAACATTTTTAGGTTAATTGAGTACCTATGGTTTCATTTCGTGCATAACTTCCGAACGACTGCACGAAATTGGATAATTTCTTTTTTGTTGTGTTCTTTATTGTTAAGACAAGGTTTGTATAATAAAAAAGGAATGGAAAAGCGAAAGCGAAAAGGAAATGGAACGGGAAGGGAACGGAAACGGAAACGAGGTATAATGTTATAGGATAATAGAATGTAGTAAATAGTTAGTTACCCAACGTTCGGGCAGGACATCATCTGCCGGGTCCGCTAGTAACCATGTATAAATTACGCGTCCCGTTGTTTGTCCCCGACGGACTCCTAAACTACAGGACTGATATTCAAAAAAATTGCTCTTTATGTGTAATTTAGTCCAACTTGAGAGATAGGGTAGTTTTTATTTCTATTGATAGCCTTTTTTTATTTTGTCTTTAAATCCTTTGCACTCAGTCACAGCAAAGCGTGGCCTATATATCGTAAACGTTTAAACTATCTAAAATAATGATATATCTGTACCTCATAAGACATTTAATAAAAAGTTAAGGATCCACGCAAAAATTAAACCCTCAAAATTTCACAAAATAACGCAGATGAAGTAGCGGGGTACAGCTAGTTAAAATTAAAGAGCAAATAGCAAAAATAACAATTCAGTTAACAAGTATTTATATCAATATTTGATAAAATATATTATCACGTTTTATAAATAGAACGAAACGCGAATTCCCTCATTTGATTATAATTTTACGGCAAAAATATAATCTTACATGATATATGTATAATTAAGACAGTGAAATTATCTTAACTTCTCATACACTTCGCTGCAGTAAATCTTTTTGTATAATTAAGATTTACTGTAGTAAAGTCGATGAGAAGTTTTCTAAATACATATTCAGAAATAACAAAAGTAACATTTTTAATTACCAATCAAGACATAAAGTCAAAGACTGGAAACCCATCTCCGAGCCCTCTGGTAGTTAATATTCCCTTGGACGTCGGATTTCTGTACTCGGTCGGACTGAGTTCATCCACCTTGCCTTTATCTAGTTATTTTAAAAAAGTAACATGCTCATCCGTCATAAGCGTCCCCTAAGTAAAAATCAAATAACAATTATTTTTAAATTCCAAATATGGAAATATAAATTTATAAGATTCAAAAAAAATTTTTGCTAATAATAAAATTATTGTTGCGTTATTAATATAAAAAAAATTACAACTGACCTGCAATTAGCTGGAACTAATTATATCCGTGTTAAACACTAACCAATATTATTTGAACAATAATTCCGTAAATTGTCATTGTAACCACAATCAATGCCTAAGAATTAAAGAAAAAAGAACGCCACCGACTTTGGCGCCAACTTCAATCTTATTGACATTACACCGCGTCGTGCAGTTGGCGGGAAAGCGCGCGAACGAATGTAGAACGGTTGAGTTATTCCTTGAGCGCGTATAATCGTTGTTTTTATTATTGTTCAAATTGATATATAAGAACGCTACATTTATGAACGTAAAGACCGGTTTATATTATTTACTAGTGTATTACTATGTTACAAATTTTTATATCAGGACTTAAATAACTTAATTTTGTGTAATTTTTATACAACTGTCGTTAAATTCTTTATGACCCACAATAAAAAAAATATAAATATTTTGTTATTATATACTTACTATATTTATTAGCCACTGTATAAAAATTACAGAACTCATTATCCTATTTTTCTTTACCTTTTCTAAAAATAATAACTTATATGGAGGTCATTATTAATTTCTCAAAATAATAATATTATATTCTGGAGAAGGAATGTTAGGAGGTTCGATTAAAGAGGTCTATAGTCGTAGTTGTCAATGTTGTGGATGCTGGCTGGTCGAAGATGGCCTTTAAGAAATATATTGGATTGAGAAAAAGCTACAATTTCTTTGTTTATTTAATATATCTTGCTTATTTTGGAGTCAATTCATTTCATTTATTAGATTCTATAAAGTTTTAAATTTGATTTTTTTTATTTTTAATAGCCAGGTGAACACTTATTTTTTAGTAAGAATGTACTGCTAAATAATGTGTATGACGTTATTTCTTGGTCACGATTTCGATTCTGGTTCCGATAAACTAAATATAAAACCTTCGGTTTCGAATTCGGTTTCAATATATCGCTACCGTATTATCCCCTAATCCCGAGATAAGAATGCAGAGTACAATATCTTTCAATAAATTTTGAAAGGATTGCGCGTCAGTATTGCAATATTAATTAATAACGTACGTAAACTATGGACAAATTATAGACTGACCGTGAATTATAAATTCATTATGCACTGGTAGTTGACCGCGTCTTCGTTCACGATTGTATTCGTGATTTAATTATTTATTATTATGCAATAAAGGACCTTTCTGAGCTGTATGCTTGTTTGATGGCAACCCGCCACCATTTCCAGTACATGCTTACAAAAATTCAATAATATTCACCCGTGTCGAACCATTCCTCCCAACCATTCCCAAAGATCATAGTACCTCATTTAGGGATCATGCTTTGTATACTTACTTTGTGAGAAAGGTTTATGACGTCACATGTCAATTTTTTTTTTAAAAGATGAAAAAAATAAAAAATGTTCAAAAAATTAAGCTGTTGTTTTTTTTTAATTATTCATGAACATAAAATAGAAAAGTATGTGTTGTCACAAAAAGGGGGAGGGGATTTCGAGGATGATCTCTTACCAGCAATAACAGGATAATATACGCGTCAAAATTTTATTGTTCTCGTATTTTGACTGTTTTTTTTTTAAATTTTAAGTCACGGTTTAAGCCTTGCTCTATGTATATAAATTCTAATTATTGTACATATATCCGTTACGTTATGAACCGGGTATCTGAAGAATTTCACTCCTTTCCTTTCCAGCAACTGACGTATCTATTCCTTCCTAGGGTTATCTCGGTTAAGTACCAGGGTCCGCTTAGATTGCAGCGAATGCGGCTGTGGGGCGAGTTAAGATGACCAACTGCCATCTGACGTCATCCCCGGAACCTTACAATCTCACGACTAATATCACACAGAGACATTAACCGGGATCCACTGTTTTACCTGCCTTCCGAATCACGGCGGTGGTCAGAAGTTTGAAGGCCTGTGTAAGAATGAATCACCCATCTATCGCCCAGCCACCGAAAGAACTGAGCTTATTTTATTGTTTATTGTAAAAACCATAAAGAGGGCTTCGTGACATTTGTATAACACTGTAGCATCCGTTTTCTCCCAAATCATTCCGTTAGCGGATAAACTTTCGCATTATTGAATTCAATGACAAAATAAGTTAGAGATTAAAAAAAAATTAATTAAGATTCAAAAGTTTTCCTGCCGACAAACAGATGTTCGATGTAAATAAAAAAAACTGAACAGGTAAATGGATAAATTTGCAATCTAAGCTTAAGATAATGTTATAATCATATCAAGGATGTATTTCAAAACGAAATAATGTCAGTGTGTTGTCCATTTCACTACCCATATTTTATACATTGTAAAATAATAAACTATTTTTTATTCGTTTTGTCGAGATTTTCTGAATCTAAATGAGCGTATAAAATACGTTCTGACTAAAGTATCAGAATTATCCAGTCTATATATGTTATGTCAAAAATGTTTAGGAATTTTTCATATATAGTCGACCAAGAAAGTGCTATACCATTTTGAATGACAGTTCCTACTTAAAGAAAATGTTGCTAAGGTTATTGTTAAAAATTAACGTAATGTATTACAAGCAAAAATGAGCCTTTTAACTAATTGACGTGCAGACGACACTTTTATGGCGGACACGGTTTTTTATTCTCGTAGCATTGGTATTACAAAATTTTTCCATATTATTCTAATAAGCATAAATTTTTACTTATCATACTTATTGTAAATGGATTTACTATGCTTAATTTTCTAATATTCATATTAAAAAAGTAAACCAAATATTATACTTAATCAAAAAATGATTTACTCTCGAGGCACTTAGGTCAAATAAATTTAAAGGCACATCAGGATGGTTGAAGGCTCATCAGTAGGCGTACTTCAATAATAGTCGTTTGGTTAGTTTGTCTTCTTCCAAAACTGGGTTAACTCACTTTATTGTACGCACACTAAGGAACATACAAGATAAAACACAGAATCGTCTTTTTCGCTTTTTTACTGTTAAAAAAAAACATTCATAATTTTATTCTTGAATTGATTGGGTTTTTATGTTTATTTCTCGGTTTTGACAAAATGACCAAAATAAAATGGTTTACTTATATTTTTTTTTAAACTACGTATACATGAATTTAATAGCGTTCAAAAGGACATTAAGATATCATTTGAAATTTTAGCTTGCAAAAAAATTTCCTCACTTCTCGTACCGTATCGGAGAGACAAAAGTAATACATTAAATTTTAGCAAACAATCTCGCGAGGTAGATTACAATCTAACAGTTTTTACAATTTAACCGTGATATATACATATATAGATGTATACATCTAGCACATTATCATATATGTCAAATAAAAGGATGATATTATACCTGCCTCAATCATTCTTATTTATTAGTTCGAAATTGTGGAAAAAAAAACTATTAAATTTATTCTTTTCGACTGTAATTTTATTATATTATATTTTATACATAATATTATATTATATTTTAGTGCGTGTGAGAGAGACATAACATACGGAGATTCTGACACATTTTCGTAGCGCGGACTGTACCAATAAAGTTGATTTAGTCTAATAATTTGCATTTACCTTAGAGCTGAATAGTAATAGAACATTCATAGACCTTTGCTCTAGATGTAAGCTGTATGTATATTTTAGATGGTTAGTTAAATATTTATTCAAAGCTAATCACAAATATGCATTGTGGGATATTACTAAGTATTAAAAAAGCAGGCAATGTACAAGTATATTAATTTTATTATAAGTACAGTGAAACCAATCAATGAAAGTATAATGGGCATAGATTTTCTATTCTAATAAGAATCTTGTAAGAGACTAAAATTCTAAATTATGCATTTCTTTTGTTTTAAAAGCTGAAGAGTTTTTTGTTTATTTGAACGCGCTAATCTCAAGAACTACTGGTCCGATTTGAAAAATCCTTTCAGTGTTAGATAGCCCATTTATCGAAGAAGGCTATAGGTTACATATAACATACATAATTTAACGCTAAAAGTTTTCACCCAATTTTACGCGGACGAAGTTGCGCGTCACAACTAGTGTAGTTACATGAAAAGAGATTTTTTTCATATGACAGATTTTCTGCTTCTGTTTCTGTAATAAGTTTATTGTCTAATATTGAGGGTATTTAACAAATACCTTTTAAAACGTATCAGATAATATAGTGGTGTATGAGTAACAGACTGTTACATTGATCTCCTTAATATTCTGACAAACAAGTAATGGTATGAACGTAGAAGCGTATCGTGATGTTTAGAGACGCTATCGGATTTAATGCATTTACCAGGGTATTAATGCACAACTTCCATGATCACTACTATAAGCAACTAGCTAAAACAAGCGACTTTGTCTTCGTTGACGTTGTATTCAATGAATTTCGATTGATTTTAATTTTTTTTAATCAAAAATCTTAATTATCTTTTCCTCGTAATAAAAACCTTCTTTGTTCTTCAATGGATATTTTTTTTGCGCGTCCACCGCTCAATAGAGCGCGTACGCACATGTTACTTTCCACTTCCTGTCATTGAATATTATATTTAGTAAAATATTAACATATCTATTGAGACGAATTCTATCAAATATATATATATATTTAAATAGCAAAGAGGCAAATTGGCGCTATCGTAAAAAGTATACTTTTATATAATAATACCACTTTCATGCTTTAATTTCCTCAATAAAACTTTAATACAATTTTTGTAATCAATATAATATTTATTCTTCTTCTTCTTAGCGTTGTCCCGGTACATGACCAGGGTCCGCTTTACCGATCTTAAATGTCCCTACCGAATATCGCATCAGAATTTTAAATTTCAGACCATCACCTCAACCTGTGAATAAGTCTACAGCCATAGAATGTTCTAGGTGTTTCTTACTCAACAACATTAATAAATAGAAATAAAAAAAATATTGCAATAGTTTTAATTAAAATCAATATTATACATATGACATACATAATTGCTAAAAAACTATATGAATAAACGATTTTGACTTTGACTTACCTCTTCTTCTTTGATTTCAGCATCAGGCCTTGGAACAATTTTGAAACGACAGCCTGATATTTTAACAATATCTCTTACTATTTGCTCGTGTCGTATTTGGGCACGGTGCGATGTACCACTAAATATGGCTCGTAATCCGATTGCCAATCAACCTGCAGATTTGTGAAAAATAAGTGAAATTGTCCAAATGTTGAATAAATAAGCACATTCCATAAATAAAAAAATGAAAACGTCACCTTAGAACTACAAATAATAATTATTTTTAAAGTATTACATTGAGATGCATACATAATTTTGCAGTTTTGTAAATTTTAAATGTACATCATGAGGTAACTTTTTTTTATATTCCTACGTACTACGTTTAAATATTACTGCAAGTAAGCTATATTTAGTAGTTGCCTATTTCTTGTTATCTTAATATATCTATTTTGAGGACTAGATATGTTTTATAAGTAAATAAAAAAAATAATTTTTAATTTTTTTTGAATTCCTGGTTTGATTATATTTATATAATGATATTGACACACTCCATTCTTATGCCGGAGTCAGACATAGCTTCATTTAAATGACCATAACAATGAACATGTAGTGTGGCCGGGGACTTTGTGTGGCTGCGCAAAGTTTTGTAGTGCTTTGCAGTCTTCAAGGACAAGAATGTACAAACACTTTGAGCTATGTCTGATTCCGGCTTAGTACAACGATATCTGCCAATACAATCGCAATAAATATCCATAGTTAACAGAATGCATTGTTATTTGTGATGATCGTCGTGACTGACCTCATCATGACATGATGACATCATCCTATAAAGAAACTAGCTGTACCCAGCGACTTCGTCCGCGTGGGCCACTCTTATCACTAAGGAGTATAAAAAATAGCTAGTAGCCGATTCTCAGACCTACTGAATAAGCAAAAAAATTTCATAAAAATAGATCAAGCCGTTTCGGAGGAGTACAGTAACTAACATTGTGACACGAGAATTTTATATAAACTCGTAAGATGTATACATGTGTGTATAAATCGTTTGGCATTGGTGTGCGTTAAAGTTTTTTTTTTTAAATCATACATTTATGTATATTTTGTAAAAATATTACTATTCGCACACTCAACTCTATAAAATATACAATTGTGCCAGATTTCACACTCCTCCGTTCGCGCAATTTTGGCAAAATGGTACCGAAACTTTTCGCTTCCCGTATTAAAACACGGGTAGGTAGGTTTATCTCGAACCTAACACAATGGGAAGGAGTCAACATCGAAAAATTTTCGGAAATTTCTGGTGTAGTCTACACTCGTTGGGACACTATTGCGCTCTCGCTCACACAGAGGCCATAACCGTCAAGCGTGTGAGCGAGAGGGCAATATTTTTTTGAGCGCGAGCGAGCGAGACAAGTAGTGACCAGACATTCGTTGGGGAATAGTTACCTCGTAGGGGGCCGTGGCGGTGGTCCATTTGGTGTAGTTTGTGGCGCGGTGTCCCTTGGGCCACTCCCGCGCTCGGAAGGGGGCCACATCCCCCAAATTGTGACGTATGGACAGACGGGAGAGGAGTTCCTCCTTGAACCGGGGAGGATATGCCCGATAGCGTTGTGTTTCGAATGCCGGCACCACGAGACACTGAAGATAATAACTCGTCTATAGTTAGACTATAGTTTGATAAGCCGGGAAAGTGAGAGTCGAACTCGGGCACAAAGAGGTTCCGTACCAGCACGTAATACTTTACCAGGTTATTTTGAGATTTATACTTTTCACAAGATTTCTTTTAATTTGACAAAATCATCGCAATTTGCTTTCGTGGTGCCTAGCTACAAATCTAAGGTTTTCGGAATTTTTCCTATACTTCAAGTTATAGCTTTTTGCTAAATTGCGTGATTTTTGGTCAACGGGAGGTACCCCTTTTGTTTCCCTTTTCGAATGTACTATTATTAGGGGTCATCCATTAGTTACGTCACACGAAATTTATGATTTTCAAACCCCTACCCGCTCCTTGTTGCAGATTATCACATTTTCTATATCCCCTCGTCCTTGTTGTGACGTCACAAATTTTTCAATTTCATGCACGTGGTAAAAAAATAAACGACAAAACAAATTTGATTTAATTTTGATATCTATATTGATATGATTTTATTGTGACGTCTTTGACTGCCCATTGTCACACAATGTCACATTTCGGTCCCCCCTCCCTTAATTAAAGGATGACCCCTTATAGGAAATGCGACATAAATGGCCTTTGATTGTTGTTGAGCCTCAATAGCTCAACGGTATAAGGTATGGACATGAAATCCGCAAGGTACCCGGTTCAAACCCCACCGCCGTTGGGGTATTGTCGCGCCCACAATTAATAAGCCTCAAGAGATCACCGGTCGAAGGATGATCTGAAATCTTAAAGGGCATAGGTTCGATTCCAGGTTAAACTCATCATAGTTATAATAACGATATATCATAAATTAATAACGATATACGAACCGAACTTTTGCTGTAATCTATATATCTATATACTTTTGAAAATATAAAGCTGAAGAGTTTGTATATTGCTTGAAAGCGGTTATCTCAGGAACTACTGGACAAATTTGAAAAATTCTTGCAGTGTTTGATAGCCCATTAGATAGAAAAAGCAATATATCGTGACGCTAAAATTGAATCAAATTTTTTTACCTAATTTTACGTGGACGAAGCCGCGGCGAACAGCTAGTGTTTATTTATTCTTACCAGAGATCACCGGCTGGTCCATCTTTAAGTAGTACTTAATATATAAACTAAGTAGATATAAATATCAGTGGCCCCAGATATAGGTACAAAAATTAATCCCCCAATAAAGATAGATTAAAAACCCACAAGTTTAAAAGAGAGTGGCACTATTCCAGAATGGAAACCGCATGGATCTCTAAACGCTGTCTAAACCACACAAATATTAGGCTATAAACATTAAAAACCACAATAAAATGACCCGTCCATTAGCATTCGAGTCACGTGGACAGGTGCCAGCGTATAATTGTCTTACAACGCGCGTTATGAATATGTAATTATAACGTATTATTAATTTGTAAAACCATGCCTTGCTTTAATACTAAAATTCATTCAAATTTTCATAGCTCAGTGGCAATAAGGCTGTCTACAGTCCGAAAAAGGACTTGCCCTTTTTCTCACATAAGTATGTATGTATTTATATATTTAAAAATACATATATAAGTATTTGTTTACGACAGGCGTCTACAAAATATATGGTTGTGGTGTTATTCGATTCTGAATCGCAAGTGTAGATTTAGAAAAAAATAAAACGCGATCTCAAGTTATAAATAAATAATAATAGTTTTGTTTTACTGCTTATATCTCAAAAACTATTTAAGATATTTCAAATCTGACGAAAGATTCAAAAATTCACGTTTAATTTTTTTTTAATTGTAAATTACGTGAAATCTTAATAATACACCTTATTTCTTTCAAATGTTTAAATTAATATTTAATAGTTGAAAAATGTCATTATGAAGTTGTAAGTCGTTTTAGACAGCTCGTGGAATTGACGCGTAGAGATCTATTAGAATTAAAATATTATCACTATAAAAATAAAGACAAATTTTCGGGAGGCACGATTTTTCTTTAAATATTTCCTCCGCTTTGTAAATCTCAAATAGTTTTTGAGATATTAACAAAGAACTAAACCATTTTTTTAATTATTCATAATTTTTTTCATCTTTATTTTTTTCAACAACTATCTACATGCGATTCTAATGACACCTCAATCACATTTTTAGAAGATGGCGAAAAAGTTTTGACCTAAAAGGTACTTTTTGACTAGACTACAATTGCTGCGTTCCATTAAGCGATTGCAACATCCACGCTCCCGTCCGCAATTTTTCCCGTTCCACTTGCCTGCGAGCGTTGCGATCATAAACTCAAGTGGAACGGGATAAGGGGCGTTTTGAGCGTTGATACGATATGTCAAATGGAGGCATAAGATTAAGTTTTAAGATTGGTAATTTGACATCGCTCAAGTCGTCCCACCTTCTGGACATGGGGCGTTGCGAACGTTGTTTGAGCGTGAGTAATGACGTCATTAGTGACGTTTTCACCGTGTCCTCAACGATCGCGATCGACAAGAGGAACGTTTGTGGGTGCGTTTTGAGTGTTGCGATCGCTTAGTGGAACGCAGCCTTACATCTAACTGTCAAAGTTGTCAAAGACCAAAGTACAAACAGTACCTAAAGTTGCACTTTACTTGTATAGTGTATTCCGATTATTTTTGATATTATTATCTCAATCGTAAATTAAAATCATGTTGTAATGATATCCCATTGGGTTACTAATTAATCACTAATAGCATGATGGTAGTAAGATGCAAAAACTTATTTAAGTAGTTTTTAAACTTATATTTCAACAACTTTTTATTGTTTACATTTAAAAGAGCTAAGAATTAATAATGTCTCTAACGTATGTTCCTCGTGTTACGCAGGTAAGTCCTTCAAAAACAATGTATGATTTTATCCTTGTCCATTTATATAACAGTCTTTATTGTTTACAGTTAGACTCACTTCAGTTAGATAATGAGTTGGAAGAATTGCTTAAACAGTTGCTTTTTCAAGCTACTAAGTATTTGGAGGTGAGAATTAGTCCTGTTCTCTATAAATCTTAATTTTGTATTAGTTGATTAAAGTTTTACAAGATAAGTGTTTCTTTATTAAGATTCAAATGGGTGTTATTTTTCAGCCTGGTATACTTCAGCAAATTCTTCCTGAACTCGAGCTCCTTATAAGAACATGGATTTTTAAATATTCAATATTTGATAAACATAGTACATTTGGACAGCAGATGTTATCACTAAAATACAAAAATGGAAACTTTTCAAATGCTAAGCTTTATTGGTATTTTATATACACTATTGGATTAAAATATATTAGAGACAGAGCAATGTATAGCTTCACATCAAATGCATCAATACAGAATTTTTTAACAAGAATGGAAACATTTCAATTGATTTGGGATATTTTTAATTTTCTGAGATTTATACAAAGTGGTAAACATCCAGCTCTTATAGATTTTATTCTAGGTCTCGAACTGACTGCAGATAAACTAACAAGAGAGAATTTAACTGATTTTTCATGGACCCGAGAATTACTGTGGCATAATCTTATAGTAAGTTTATTTTTGTCTGGAGATAATTTGAATTTTTTCCTACTTACGTTTAAGATATGAATGAATAAGGAGCAACCAAATTTTGTTTTTAGTTTGCTCTTTATTTCCAAAATATAAAACATAAACATAATTTTTTCAGGAATTAATAGGAACAGTTCTTTCTTTAGTAAATATGTTTGGTTTACGACAAAAGATGATAAAGGTACTGAAGTATATGTGGTGGGGAAATGCTGCAGCTTCTTCAGCTAAGTCTAGTCCAGCTGTTATGACAATACACACAGTGTGTTCCTGCTGTTCAGAAAAGCCTGTATTACCTCACACTATGGGATGTTCACATATATTCTGCTACTACTGTTTAATGGTATGTAACCACTTAAATTTATAAAATAATATTCATACATAAATGTAAAAAAAAATTGACTAAACTAAGAACCTTCCTCTGTTTTGAAGTTAAAAAAAGTATGAGTATGATAAGAAAATTATAAGTATTTCACTAATTTATGAATACTTCACAAACAGATTGTTTTATCCATATATCAATATTTATATTAATAAAAAAACCATTGATGGATATAAATATTGTTTTAAGAAATTTTTAAGTTAAAGTTTTAAAATATCTAATTGTTTTTTCAATCTTCACTGTATACTCCACAGGCTAAAGGCCTGTGCCACTATTATCTAATTCTTCTTTTTTGCTTTATCATCATCTTCGATTTTACTTAATCTTCTATACTTCCAGTTTGTGTTTGGGGCCAAATATCTAATTTCATAATTAAGATTTTCTTAAAACGAATGAAAGTCAACAACAATGTAGTAAATATGGAGTCATAATTACATGTTACTATCTTTTTGCTAGTGTATTTTTTTTTCATTTTTACAGGCCAACAAGACTGCTGATCCTGATTTTGCATGTCCGAAGTGTTATTTTAATGGAAAACAAGTGACTAAATTTGTTATGGTATAGTTATAGCTTTAAAGAATAAATTTATGGGGGACATAGGTGTTAAAGCTGATGAGTTGTGATATTAAAATAAAAATTTTACATGTTATTGCTCTCTTTTATTTTTATCTAATAATTCACAATTATACAGCAAGATAAAAAAAAATACAATATTTACACACATTCCAGACAACAATAAATAAAAGGTTGATAATGAAATTACTGGTGACAGGTTAAAGCATGATTATGAGATAATGAATTCATTATTTATTGATGTTGCTAACATACCATACACTTTAATATCAAGTCGTGCATACCAATGAAACTAACAAAAAATAGCTTAAAAAACGACATAACCTTATTACTTACTTTTTGCTATAAGTATATATAATTTTATGCCTGAGGCATTTGAGCTGTTAATATTGTATTATATGACATATTTGATTATTTCATGTAAATTGTACAGAAATTGTCATATAACTAGAACCCAGATGTGATGTACTTTAATTAAAAAGAAAAATAAAATGCTCCATTGCATATGCATGCTCGGCTACATTAATAAAAAACTTTTAGATATAATCTATTGTCATTGAATGCCTATCTAATAACACAAGTCCTCATCATTCAACACGATTTTTCAAAGTCGATTCGTAAAGTTTGCAAGAAATCTATAAATGAGGTAAATTGACCATTCCAATTGCAATGTTACAAAATTAAGATATGCGAAGGCTGAATGCAAGTTTCTAGGGAAGTAATGGTAATGTCCGTGGTGTCCTTAGATCATTGTTTTGTTTTAGAAAGGGCAATTAAATTAGATTTAATACAAACGATAATGTTTCTATAATTTCTTAACTACTTTTATAGATATGATGTTCATATTATATCTCGCTATGTAGTCTGTGGTTTTAACTATAGATAAGAATGTTATGAATTGAACTAAGATATTTATATAATAATCGACTTAGTCATACAAAATATATGAAGATTGTTATTTATAAAAAAATTACTGTTTTATTATTTTGATGTATCGTCCTCGTAGTGTATGGTACAATAAAATGATCTTTCCAAGATATGAAGATTAAATGAAAATTGAAACATGATGAAGAGTGCATTAAAATTTATGAAATACTGGAAAATATTTTTATACTAATCACTAAGTTTCTATTAAGCAGCTACTTTATTATCTACACATAAGCGTTCGATTTATCTTTTTTTATGGCACTGGTATAGAGGAAACTTTTAGTCAACACATGAAAAATATTTATTTTTAAATGTGTTCACTATTACAATTTTTATCTGAGTGGTGATTTCAATCGTAAGTGAATATACAGTGGTTTAATACTATTTTCAATTAGCAGAAAATTTTCATTATTTTGCTATTTTCTTTTACGAATGATTGTTTCCCTTTGTGCCTATCATACATATCTATAGTGAATATGAATCGATGTGACAATATGATAACGATCTACTAACTAAATATCAAAAGTATTTCAGAACGCAATCTACTACTTTTTATATCGGGATGTTATATCCAAACTGATAAAATGGTTTAGTTTGTAAGAATGCCTAAAATACAATCTTAACTTGAAATAAAAGGCGTTTTAAATACGATTACGGCCCCTTAAAATAAACTAAACGTAAACGGAAGTGAGCTAGGCCAAAGGATATTAGGCACATTTGTTTTACAAACGTTAAAGTCCATAATAGGTAACACCAATATAAAAAGTAGTTTATTTGGTTGTAAAAAAGGTTGCAGTGCCCTGATTTCTGCTTCATTTACACATCGTAAAAGGAAATCGGTGCTTAGCTATTTTAGGTATATCTAATGCTGGTTGTCTTTGCTATTGTGAACGTTAGCATGGAAACCGGTCTCCCAATCTGCGACGTAGTCCACCGTCCGAACAGAGCCGTCTGGCTCCACCAATGAGTACTGACCTGGATAAATTAAAACATGTATAATATGTATTACGTATAGGAATTGTCTGTCGTGTAGAAAGGTTCGTTTAATTACGCTTGGCTCATGATTTCATCGGTATTTACTATTTGCCTTCCCATTGTGTTACCATACGCAAGCTGTGAGAAATATATTTTCTTAAAATAGGCAGATTTGTATTTCTCTTTAGGATTTGATATCGCCAGTTAAAATGCGAATAAGGTTATTATCAAAGTTATGTCATTTTTTTATATAGCCAGGGACATAATTTCTGACAGTGGATGCACCTGAGTGACTACCGGTTGCCCATAGACAAAAAAAAATGTAACGCTTTCGTTAAACGGGAAACACGCTACGCTTTTGTTTTATTATTCTTCCTAAATGACATTTTTTTCAAATCCCGTGGAACCAAAGAAGCTATGTAACAGGTTAAAAAAAAAATTAAATCCGTTCACTAAACATCTAGAAAAAAGATGTTGAATTAAAGGTAGCGTCACGTTTGCAGTTCTTATGGTCTGCAGCCAAATTAGGCCGGTCCGTCCGGGTACCAGTACTTCTTTCTCACATAAGATTGGGGTAAGTAGAGACAATACTGTCACGTCAAGTGTAACTTTCTGTATACTGTCACGTCTAAACCTTCTTTATATGCTGGCAACGCATCTGCAAACCTTCTAGTTATGCAGATATCCATGAGCTGTTCACCTAAGTAAATACTTAGCTGAACAGCCTGGTCGTTTGCCCCTGGTAATAAATAAAAATCGAAGAACTAAGCACCTCCAGTTTTGAAGTTGGTTGCACAATTTGAACGCAATAATATAAAAATAATATAAAAATAAAAGAACATAAACATTACTAGATTATTATAAATTAATACAGTTTGCCCTCCACCTTATTTTAAACTTGTTTACGACCGACCCTGTAAATAAAAACTCGAAATATGAATCACCGCCTATATTCCAACGCCAAAACTTAAAATCAAAGTTTTTAGTTTCTTGCTCATCATGTTAGATTAAGTAACAGCCCCTCTAGCGATGAGACCAGTGCCGATAAAAGAGGCAATAGACAATATGCGTATAAACTATATTAAAATTGAATGACGTTTTGGCGTAAACGTATGATTTATTATTTTTAACCGACTTCGAAAAAGGAGGAGGTTCTCTATTATACTGTATTTTTTTAAGTTATTTTACTACAGAACTTTCGACTATGTGAACCAATTTTGGATGATTCTTTTTTTATTTCAAAACTAGTGCTTCTCGTGGGGTCCTTTGAATTTATTCCAGTTCTGACAAATTGGAGTCAGTTTTTTTTAAAAAAAGAATGATAATATAATTAAAAACTTTATTGAATCTTTATTTCTCAATTTCCTTTCATTTGACTAATCGTCGCGCCTTCAAAGTCTAACAAACTAGGGAATTTCTTACGTAATTTAATCGCCTACCTAATTTCGCGGTTAGGACTATTATGTAGGCATAACCCCAAAATTTAATATTATAAAAGATTATATATACCTTTGACTACATCGCCATCTCTTTCTTCTTTTTGTTGTTTGATATCACCAGTGTGGGGGTCGTTCACGCCATATTCAAAAGCATAGCGGGGGTGAGCGTCCTGGAATAAATAATAATTTTAAAGATCGTCTTAGTTAGTAAAATTTTTAAAAAATTTAGACATCCTCTTAAACTATGCGCAGTCTAGTTTATAAATAATATGATGACAACCTTAGGTATGCCTAAAACGCCTACCTCTTTCTTTGGGTAAATTTGTGCAAGTGCGATAGCGATATCCCAACTGTTAGCATTTTAACCTTTGCCTTGATTAGAACGAATAAATTTTGAGATGATGGTTTATTATTTATGGCGTTCGTGTTTGATTATGGGGCGAGATGAAAATTGCTTTTTTTTTAATACTAGAAAAACGATGTCCAACGGGTTCAGACTTAAATCATAATTTATTCTGCCCCAGTTTTATTCATACTAGGCTGCACATTATTTTAACAGAACACATAACATGCATAGATAATGAAATATACACATTTGAAAATAAAATTGAATGCCTTTATTGCTAGTGTTGTCATACTACCAAAAACTGAATTATTAGTTGACCAATTAATAATATTGAGTGATGTATGTACCTGTCAGAAATAAATGAAAAATTGCTATACGTTTAATTAAAGAGCTATCTTTAATTTTTAAAGTATTTATATAACGCTTATAAATAAGAGTATATGTAATTTAGTACATAAATATTGCGTAGTATTGAATCGAGCACTTCCTAGGACAAGTTAAATGATTTGTGGCTCAAGTAAGCGGTTCGGTCTAACACATTTGAGATGGAGGTACTGTAAAAGTGGACCAAAGTGAATTACTTCCTGATTAAGTTACTGGGTTAACTGAATATAGATAATTTTGTAAAAGGCACTGAGTGGGGCGATTTAACTAGTAAGCTGAGGGGTTAATAGCTTAATGGTATGGGCAAGGATTGAAATTTAAAATGCCTTTGATTCGAAGTGCCACCCGATACGTCTTCGTCGCGTTTACATTTAGCGCAAGTTTTTAATCTTAGTTGGAACTTGGAATTATAATAAGAACGTTAGATAAAACTTTAAAGTTATCCTCTATAATGTTTAAATTTAACCCTAATATAATGAAATGAACGATTTAAATCAGTTTATTGTTTTAATTAGCGGATTTCACACCATTGTGAAATTATAGCATAACGAGTTTTATGATCATTCAGAAGACTCGAAAAACGACACAAATTTTCTACCAGCATGTCCGTGTCCAAATACGAATCTAAGCCATCTCAAATTTACTTGATAAACAAAGTTTCATGAAAATCGGTGCAGCCGAAGTGGAGATCCGTCAAATTCACACGCACGTAAAAAGTAAACAGATATTTGGCTATAGGCTTAAGATTTGTATAATTACGTTTTGGATTTGTTACATTTTGTGTAAGTAATGTTTCATTGAAATCCAGTTGCTTAATGAAAGCAATCGAGATCGTAAGTGATTGCACAAGGGCATTTCAAAGCCTTCACCTGTTCATATTAAAAAAAAAACCACTTTTTTCGTTTGAAAATATCAAATATCAATAAATAAAGGTTAATTTATTCATGTCATAGAAAATCAACGAGAGAAAAGATATTGAACTGTTTTAACTTATCCTATTTATACTGTTTATGATTTTTTTTAAATTAATACTATGTGTATTTGGTATGCGGCCCGTAATTTTTTTTTAAATAAATGATATATGTTTAAAAATCGAAAACAATCAATATATAGTAGAATTGATAGATGATGTATTCAAAAAGACCTTCTTGACGAAAATTTGAGTCTGTGAAGCGCATAGTGAACTAAAGTTAAAAAGTACTCAAATATATTCGGGTGCGATGAAATCGCACATGAGAACATTCTTTTGAAAAACATTTTTATTTATTTTACTTAAAAAAATACATTTTTTTTTAAAATATGGAATTAAAGGTCATTTAAATACCTATCCAGTGAATGATCTTTAATGTCATGTTAAATAAAATGTATTTTTAAATACAAAAAATAAATAAAAAACTTTTTACAAAAAAGTGCTCTCATGTGCGATTTTACTGCATCCGAGTGCACAAGCTTCTCCGTGTGGACTAGGTTAGACAGATTAATAGTGTGGCGAGGGACTTTGTGTAATTGCACAAAGTTTTGTAGTACTTTGTAGTCTTCAAGACCAAAAATGTACAAACATATTGAGCTATGTCTGGCACCGGCATTACACAAGCTAGTAATCCTAGTTTGGGGGCCAATACAGTTCTGATTAAGTGTAACGTATATTTCGGTCAAATAAATGTTATTTATTTATTTAAAATTTAGCATTCTTAATATCGCTTATTATATCTATCTAAAAAGTTTAAAGAAATAAACACACTTTTCCAAATAATTAATCTACAAGAGTGGGCCACCTACATCTAATTTCTATAATGATTAGAATTTCGCACAACAAGCTGATAAACCTAAAAATAGTAAATAATTTCAGCGAATTCCACGCGGAAAAATATTCTAATATATTAGTTAAACCTGGTCCAAATTGGATCAAAACCGTAAGGAGTGGTACAAGCGGAGATAGGCCTTTGCCCAGCAGTGGGAGATAACTGGCTGTGGATGACGATAATAATTAGTTAGTTAAGCAAGTTCAAGTGGCAATACGAGTTTGTATCATTTTAGCAAGTAATCTTACGGCCGTCTCCTAACCTATGAACACAGTATCAATTCTGTTGACGACAGTGATATTTTTAAATATTAGTATAAAAATAAAAACATTTAAAAATATGTAAAAAATGGATGTCCGCCGGCAGCGGAGCAACACCTCAAGCCACCGGTGGTCAGGGGTCCAGAGAGAGCAACCTAACTATACATGCCGTCTCAGGCAATACCGCCTTCTGTATCCGACTTTTGATCCAACGATCAAGCGAGAGCCTCTTAAGATGACGGTCGAGGCTCTTTGCTATGAGACCATTCACGGAAACAACTATCGGAACAATAATTGTTGAGTCCACATTCCACATGGCGGTAATCTCACTGGCAAGATCTAAATATATAAGCGAAAATTTATGAAAATTTGAGAATGATTTATATTGATTAGGTAAGATTTTACAGCGCTGATTAACGAATAGATATTACTGACTAGCTGTGCACGCGACTTCGTTCGAATAAAATTAGGTAACAAAAAATGGTTCAATTATAGCGTGATGATTTATAGCCTATAGCCTTCCTCGATAAATGGGCTATCTTGCACTGAAAGAATTTGCATGAGAAACTAAACTACTTTGCTTTAATCCGCGAATGAATACGAGGGAAAATCGATGTAATGCTGTAACCCGAAAGCTACACCACCGAATCCGCCAAATCTATTACACTAATAATTCAGTAAAGACAGCATTATAGTAACAAATTATGTGGTTTAATAATAGTTAATGAAGTGGTTAAGAACACTGAAATGTTATTTTAGTGATATTTTATTATTTGTTTGTGTTCTTAACCAAAATAAGTTTATTATTAACAAGACAAAAATAGCTGTTTCTCAGTATTGGACGGAGATATTGAAATAATTCTTTGATTGAAACGTTTGTTAAAACATAGCTGCCTGTATCATTAACACACTTTAGACCTAAAACTTAATTGGTCAGTTTATGACTAAGTGGGAGATATATAAATATTTTGCAGGAACTTTACGACTTTTAGCTCCTGGATTATACGCTATTATGAAGCCAAATCAGACACTATTATCTATAAGGAAGGGAAGATTGGTTCAAATATGCATTCATATTATTAAGGTAGTTAAATGCTAGCTTGAATTCATATTGCGTCCAAAATATACTTGAACTGGTACTTTCTATATAAATTTATCTAAAAGACAGCATTGTCATTTTAAAAATCTACAAACTTAAAACTAAGGTTTGATCTAAATTATCTAAATATCACAATATGCGTAATAAATTTAATGGAAGAATTTATCTGTATTTTCCTAATACAAGCTTTTAATTTAAGCTTAGTAGGAGGGGAAAAGGGAATATTAGACATACCTAAAACGTATTCCTAAGATTACTTTTAACAAAAAAGAAATTGTATATACTGTCAATGAAATTATTAATAAAATAAGAAACGTCAGATATCTGCATTGATGAATTGTCATTTATATAGTCATTGATGTTGTAATATAATTTGTCCGTAGAGTACCTTTTATACTGAAATCTCTATGTTCTTAATGTCCGAAACTCTATGTTCTTTTCTGCAGCCCTAACAACGTGCATGCCTATTTTTAAATTTTAATCCTCAAAGAGTTCATATTCAATATTATATTTATATTATTAACTGTTTAAATTAAATTCCTCATATTTCATTGACAGTCTGTCAATCCCTTCTCCTCTTTGAAGATGTCAATTTGGCGGGAACTTTCTTATGCGAAAGAAAAACGCGTTGACCAACTAAATGTCACTTGGTGTTGCCAACATGTATGTAATTTTTGAGTGCTTATTAATTTCCTACAACAATCCTTAATATAATTATTAATATATATTATAGAAGGACACAATTTTCTATTCTCCTTTTTCCATTAGACTCTTTATGCCAGAGCCAGACATCATTCAAATGGTGAACATTTTTCTCGGTCTAAATTAGATTTTTTAGAAATTAATAAAGATAAAAAAATAAAAATATCCTACTTTCCTACGATTTTCTTTCACTTTTATACACGCATTGACATGATACATTTTGTTAGGTGGCGTCATTTTGTTTTTTATATAACAAGAGGCCTTTGTGCGATTAATCATATCCCACGCTAGTCGTAACTGCACCGATTTCTACGAAATCTTAGAAGCAAAACTTTTCTGTTACAATTCATCGCCTTTTTAAGCTATTTTCCTCAAGATTCACTGTACATTTTCACTATTGATGAACGTCAATGTATTTTTTTGCAACGAAGATTGTTTTTCTTTAAAGATATCATCCGGATTGTGACTCTGCCTTTACAGACCGCATTATACTAACAAGCGCGCTTCCAACTTTGTGCGATTAATCATATACCGTGCTAGATGTGACTGCAGCAATATCTACCAGCTCTTAGTAGCAGAAGTTTTGTGTTAAAACTAATTCTCTTATTACATTGTTTACCTCAAATTTCGCTCTTTATTTCCACTATTGATGTTCGTTAATGTATTTTTTGGCAACGAAGATAAGTCAAGTTCAAGTCAAAGTCAAAATCTTTTATCTATACAGACTTTTTTATAAGCTGCTACGAACGTCATATTCATAATATTATTATAATTTTTTTAATCATTTAATAAATTGGTGATAAAATTTACGACTTAAAAGCTAAGTTTACAGGGGTTCCTCGCGCCCGGCACTGAGAAGAGCCCGCAACAAACTCGGTCGGGTATTTTTTTTATATATGTTTATTATATAGTTTTAGTTTAAAGGTATCGTCCGGATTGCAACTAAGATTGTGAATCTGCCTTTACAGAATGCATTATACGAACGAGTTCGCTTCCAACTTTGTGCGATTTATCATATCCCGCGCTATTCGTATCTGCGCCGATACCTACCAAGTTTTAGTAGCAAAACTTTTGTATTCTAATGTACAACTTACAGTCGTTTATTATTTACGTTGTCTTCCTGAAGTGAATCCACTTGATTACGTTTACGTCAACGATATTATTAAACCGGTAACGATATTTTAAGGGCATCATACTTACCTTAACTTACCTTACCTTACTTTACCTTAGCCAGGCGTGGATCTATTATTAAACCGATAACGGGGCATCATTCTTACCTTAACTTACCTTACATTAGTCCTTACCTTAGCCAGGCGAGGATCCAGTCTTCAAAAAAAGAAGATGGGTCACAGCCACTTAATTTTTGGCCCATTTTCGTTCAAAGGCGAGTCGGCATATGAACTCACTTCACCATCATCGGCCCGTATCGGTCCATATGCTTTTGGTGGTAGCTAACTGCATCCATCTCCTGCCTGCTGCCCTTATATCGCCGAGCCATCGAGCTCAATTAAGATCGTTATATTGCATACAGAGTATATGTCTATAAAATATATTATTTTGATATATTTTTTTGTAAGTAAGGTATGTTTCAGCAGAGCCTGGTACTAGACCGGGTTAAAGCTGAGTAGAAGAAAAGAGCAGACGACAGCGAGTGTCAGTGTGGCCGTGGCAAGAAGGAAAGAGAGCGCTTGTAACGGCTTAGTTCTATCCTTATCACTCCAATCGTATACAACAAAGTTGCGTCCCAGTAATCACATACACTTTCTCCGCTATCCTTCCTACACTATCCATCAACCCTGAGCTTTAATATCGAGCTGCGATTGACACAAACAGTAAACGCGTATAATGATAATGCTTTTTACACTATACGACATTTATCTGAGCCGCACGACATTTTTAAATAGAATGGCTACGTCTGTCAGGACTGCAAAGAGAGAGGCACGACGAAGGGTCAAAACCCCAGGATCACCGAGGTCTTTGCAAAAAGTATTGACGGAACCAACTGGAATGTGCTGGGCTTGTTGGAGTAGATGACCATCCAATCCCACCCACGCACAAAGGTGGCCGAATTGCGATTAAGGTCGGAAGACGGCTAGAGAAGAAGAAAAATACATTGGTTATAAATAACAAGTAACTAGTGGATACTGCACCAAATGAGACTTGCCAGATTATGACGAGCTGTCTCAAGCCGACTCCGGTAAAGTTTTTGTATCCACTAGCTGGCGTAGCGCCTCCAGCTGTCCATAAAGCCATGGCTAGTTCTATTGACAGCTCAAAAATGGACGACAAAAGTCACCCAATGTACAATCACATCTCATTGCAACAAAGGCTAAAACGGCGTAGAAATTTTATTATGTGTGTCGATCCATTGACCTCTGACCTTTCTAAAGCGAGGTGAACCATTTGGCGAAAGGAAGTTTCGCTGCTTGTAATGCCATCTGTTCAGGCGGAAGATATTTATCTTCCGTCGGGACATGAATTAGCTTGGCAGCTCTGGAAGTCTTTAAACAGACTTCATACTTTTCGAATGGCACCAATTGGCAATTAATGTCGCCATATTTTGGGATTCGAAAATATGAGGCGTAACCACATGGCAACATACCTAAAGAAGAATAACAATTGTAAACCAACTAATCTTAAACGCCTTTATTTCATGAACAAATATAATGTCTGTAATACATTCTTTAACTGGAGACTTAATTCAAAATGGGACTCACAGATACATTGTCCCCCTGAGTGGCTACCGAGACAATTGCGGTGACAGACGACTCGTATATGTATCGCCGAATCATGGGAAATTAGTGTAATATTGTTTACAATATCGCAGTCGTATCGTGTGGTGTAATGGAAGGGAAGTAAAGGGGCGGCTCCATCAATCAGGGTTCACAACTCAAGACATTGTTGTCACGTGGTTTTTATGGTGCCCTCGTCGTTGTACTCGATAAATCTATTGTAGTGCCACCCTGGTAAATATACGTTAGCAGAATTTTCCTTTCATTTCTATCTATCTTAACGAAAAATATAGACATGATCACATATCTTGGCCTGTTTTTATATAATAATAATAATAAATATATACAGGACTATATGACACTCGGACGTCTGTTCCTAAGGTAGACAACATAATAGCTGTTTTATAGGTAACAGCCGCCTGTTATACACAAATAAACAATAAATATATAATTACATACATGCGGATAATACATCCAGAATCGAGGATAAAGATGTTAAATTAGAAAATGAGTGTAAGTAGCTGATCTACAACTTATATCAAAATGCAGCTTTTTGTATATATGTATTTGTGCTTTATACAATATTAATATAATAATGTTATTCTGAAACATGAAAGCACCAAAAAAGGATTGTACAAATAAATCGTTTAAGGTCGAGTAATAAAACAGCAATTAACAAGGGCCTCTTTAGATCCAGTCTAATAGGATTTTTGTTAGTAAAAAAAAAAAACTTATAATTAATAACAATCAACAAGTATAAACTAATTATTTTTAAATATTTAAAGATAACTTGAGATCGACTAAAACCTCACGGTTTTAGTCGATTGGAGTCCGACATAACTGGCCGTCGGCCCCTATGACGGCGAGTATCCGTGCCGGATTTCCTCACGTAAAAAAATAAAATAAATTAATATATATACAGAATAATAATAGTTTTTATATGGTCAATAAAGTCTCTACTATAAGGTATACGATTACCAAGTTAAGAGCAATTATAACAATGAAATAAAATAATTTTAATTTACATGTACTACCATACCACACGTCCCGAGACACCGCTCGTAAGCTGTGAACGCATTTTGAATGAATGAGTGAATGAAAGACTCTCGTGTCCCTGATCAACATCTATACTAATATGTAAAGCTGTTTATTTGTTTGAACGCGCTAATCTCCGGAACTACTGGTCCGATTTGCAAAATTCTTTCAGCGTCAGATAGTCCATTTATCGAGAAATGCTATAGGCTATATACCAACGCGCTAAGACTAATAGGAGCGGAGCACCACTGAAATATGTTTCGAAATCGGCGGTTTTTTCACCTTTTGAGAGCTTCCGCTTCGTGCGCTGCGTAAAGGTTAAAGTTTCCCAAAAATCATGTATGACGGAATTGTTTCCCTTTAAAAGATTTTAATAAAACAGCTGTCATCGATTTTAAATGTAACAGGAAAAAACGGCCAAAAACGTTTAACTTAAGAAAAAATGACACAAAAAAACATCTTTCAAAGCATAAGTAAGCAATCGCTTTATTTACCTTCAACAATGTTTAAACTATCGGCTCTCGTACATTTACAAAGTGACCGTAAAACTCCCCATAAGGAACAGCAACTTGCCGTTATTGGGACTTCGAGCCCAAAAATAGAGTATTTTAACGACAAATTATCACTAAATCCTATTTTACAATCGTTTTAATTAAGCTCTATACTAATATATAAAGCTGAAGAGTTTTATTTAGCACTTATTGCACACAATAAGGAATACAATAACATTAAACAATAACTTAAAACTAGTAAAAATTGCACAAAGGCACTCTTATCTAAATAAATGTAAATATAATTTGCATTTCAAAATTGTAACTTCTTTTTGCACAAAAGGAAATGGACTGAACGAAACTGTAAGCTGCTACCCTTCCATTTGGGCAGATACACCCATGACCTATTTCTATATGCGTTGTTTATCTATGAATATAATTAATTCAACTGATTCTTGAAGTATTAAATATTTGTGAAATTTATTGATATAAATTTCTTAAATATGTGTCTGCAGTGTAATTTTACATCCAATCATTCATCATCATCTCCAAATAACTTGAACCACTATAATACTAGGAAGTAAACGTCTAGAACGAACCCTATATTACCTTTTTAGTATCCGAACAAAAGAGAATCTGCCCAAAGCAATTTTTTTATTTCTCATTTATCTATACTTTATTGGATACATAGAAAAGGAATAAACACAGAATAACAAAACATCGCTGTGTTTAGTGCGCAAGGGCGGTTTTATCGCTTAGAACGATCTCAGACAATCCTAGGACCGACAGGATTTAGCAGAAGTAATGTGCTTCTATATGAGATGTTAAAAACTCATTAGAAACATTATTCTGAGCGAAATCGGAGAACAACTTTTGAAGTTATTTAACAAATCCGTTTATCGCGTTTCAGATACGGAACCTATCCGTGTAAGCGTATCTTGATACGCTCTTGGCCACTTATTAATTTATATTCTAATAAGACAACGTTAGTAGAGTCCGCTAGTACTTAAAAAAAAATAAAAATGGCCAAAAGCGAGTCAAGACACGCTTATATAGAAGGGTTCCGTATCTGATACGCTATAAACGTACTTTTTAAATAACTTCAAAAGTTGTTGTCCGATTTAGTGGAAAACAATAGAACGCGAGATTAACAGCTTCACTTTTTATATAATATTTTTGTCAAAGACAAAACCATATACCGTAGAGCATATTTATTGGTCATATAGACGATGTTCAACGCCTATGATGATTTGATTAGTAATCCACATCTTCGGTAAATATCATCTTGTTTAATAATTGTGCCGCGACTGACCCAAATAGTAGAAAAATTGTCATCGTATATTTTGTAACCATACATATGTTTTGTATTTTAATTTTTATAATGTATAAAATTACAGCGATAGGTCACGTAACAAGAAATTTCGAAAACCGCAATTTTTCAAATTCAGACCTGGCCTGGCTTCGTATTAAAGATTTAGCTTTAGGTAAAATGTCTTATGTCTTAAATTCTTCCTCATTAGAAATCTATACTAATATAAAAAGCTAAAGAGTCTGTTTGTTTGCTTGAAGGCGCTGCTAATTTCAATAATCCGAAAACGTCCGATTTGAAAAAGTGTTTCAGTGTTAGATAGCCCATTTATGGAAGAAGGCTAAAGGCTATATACCGTCACGCTAAAATTGAACGTATTTTTTTCGTACCTAATTTTACGAGGGCAAAGTCGCGGGACCAGCTAGTATGCATACATTATTCGGCTATTTTTGCTTTCATATTTTTAATTTAATTAAAGATTCCAATTTAAACAATCTATTTAACTATGTAAGACCTAAAATCCTATTCAAAGGGTATCTGAAATGTTGCATTTAAGGACAAATATTACAAATGTTTTATATTAACATGCGGTCAACGAAGCATAAACATCTAATCGTTTAATTCCCTTTCCAGTAAATTCTAAATGGTTTTAAAACGCACCGCCTATCTGTTTTAGAATCAACTAATTATTAATGTTCATACCTATTAATATATTCAGCTTCATTTAATATTTAAAAATGTAATGAAATTCAGTATCAGAAACGCTGTAGTTAACTAAATATTAACCTTTTTGTGTGGTTGGTATTAATTTCAACTTTATTTATTTATTATTACAAATACATGAAAACAAGTTGTACAAAAAAAAACATCAATAAGGCCAAAGGGGGATTACACTAAATAGCACATACGAAAAGAACAGAGTATTCGAATAGAAAAAAAATAATAATAAATTTAGTAAGGCACCTATACGCATTCCTAAATAAAGGGACTTGACAGACGAACGGACGGATAACGAAGTGGTCCTGTAAGGGTTACTTTTATCCTTGGAGGTACGGAACCCTAATAAATTTTCTTCATACATAAAGTACTATATTAATTAGTCACCAATAAACTCGCATAACAAATGTATTATACAAACAAGTCATCATCATACCATAGAGATTCTACGTTTGTCTGAACGTAGAATAAAAAAATCAAAGCCGCAAGCGTCCTAGCAGTAGCCATTAAAAAAAATTACATCGTACATACAATTATGTATCGCAAGCGCGTCATATATTTGTTCCAATAAGGAAATGTAGCAGGAAACAGCGTACTTGCGGGACACGTGTGAGTGAGCTTTTTATATGTGTGCGAGTTTAAAACAAAGCACAGCGACATTATCGGCAACATGTCGTATATGTGTAGTTGCCCGTTTGCTCTGGGGAGTAGGATTGTTGCTATCAGCTGAGGGTCTGTCTGTACCCCTAACACAAAGTATGATACTCTAAGCCAGGAATCTAGATCTACTTCGAGCTTATATATACATTTCGTATAGGTGTAAGTGATAGTCTGCTCTGGAGAGTAATGTTGGACTATCTGTGCCGCGTGAGAATATAAGAATCATAAATAATTAACCAAGTGAAGTTACAAGCAAGCATTATTCAACAGGCAATAAATAAATATGCAAGAAAGTAATGAATTTTAGTAGGCCATAGATACTCGAAAAGTATGCAAAAAATATGAAGAAAAGAACACAATGTGCGTAATTCAACACCAGCATGCGGGAAGAATATTTTTGCTGTACTTTTAAAAACCGCCATAGAAAAGACCTACCAGAATTATTAAACTTTTGCGGCGTTTTGATCGGAATGGAATCTTAATTTAAGAAGGAAAGAGACAGAACACTTGTTCTCGAACGCAACTTTACTTTTTTGTCGTTTGCTATGCGAAGCTGTCCAATATCCAAATGGGAATGTTCTTCCTTATAACAGAAACCCACAGTCAATCAATACGAATTGTGTACCATTGCTAGAACTCTCCGAGGAGAAGGGGATGATAGGCAACATCTCACTTACAACCATGGGGTAATTGCAAGTCTTTAGTGACTGTTTCAGCTATCAGGAAGGCAGCATAATTGTTCGCCACTTAATTGAGATGAAAAAAACCCAAAGTCGTGCTAGCATGGTTTAAAGGACATCTTTGATAAAACTCGTCTTTACTAAAGGTCAAGTTGTGGCATGCTTTCCCACATTGATCAAATACAAAATCTTCTAAACATCGGCTTATTGCGTTGGGTTGTTGGTTATGTGGCCTTACCCTGTCTACCCTATGTACCAAAAGTTTTTTTTTCCAAATCATAAAAAAGGCGTTGGGTAATATATATAACCTTTGTTCAAACGAAGTTTGGCGGTCAGCTAACAATGATTTAGCCAAAAAATGCTAGCACTTTTTAGTAACAAATAGTCGGGAAAAGATATATGTTAGGTCTAGTTCACTAAATAACAAAAACCAGCTAATATGCGTATGCTGAAATGTAGGTCGCACGGTATGACAGGTTTTTTTTCTCTAAAACAAGTACGAATTAACATAAACTCAAGGTTCGAACGCGGTGTGTTTAGAAATCGGTGATATTTAATAAACATCATCATCAATTACAAACTTAAACAAGGCAAAATGAAACATGGGTCACACGCGGTTATAATTAATTATTAAAAGTGAATGCCTGCACGCAGAAGGAGATAATACTTTCTTCTGATGGAACGGTCAATGGGACCGCGTTCTGAGCCGCAACAATTTAATTTAAAAAAAAAAGCATTAGCCGTCGAATCTATGAGAAGAAGTAAATGCCGAGTGACTTACTGAAAAGTTCCCAAGTCGTAAAGGTTTAAAAACATTTGAGCTCACAACAGGTACGATTGAGAAGTTGTGCCTAGGCAGGAAATTTCTAGTAAATAACACGGGATGTTTTTTTAGATGACAACTGACACTAATGGACAGCTATACCTACTATCACAAAATATGAAATTTGATCGTCTAATATCTTCAATATTATTTATGGTCAAAATTTGACGTACTGTAGCATCAATAAAAGCCGTATTCACCCATATAATCTACATGAATTAGGTGGTCAACTATTATACGAAACCAATGGACCGCGACGCATTAATTACTACTAGCCTCCGTGTAACGATTATTTAGTATATTTAAATCAAGGGAAATGCATTTTAGAATATATTTGAATGCATTATCCTGCGATTTGTATTTGGACCGGTTCGAGGATCAGTCGGGCGACCAGTCGACTAAATGATGGGCAACCGCAATTATTCAACACCGCTAGTACAACTTTGTCCTGCAGGTTTTAACAGTTTATATCCTGACGTCTGGAGGTAGACTTCCTTTACGAAACCTATTTGTGCTACCCACTGAAAATCTAACCTGGGCACAAGTTGCCCTGGAAATCCTAGAAGTCACTTAAAAGACTTCGAACATAGGTTGGCGTTGGTAGGTGTACGGAAATATGCTACCAACCTGAGCTGTTTCTGCAATGCAACTTAAATGATGTCCGATCTTATGTTATGCCCAGCGTCCCCAATAGGACCCTGATAGGCAGTTGATTGGCTTCGTTCTGGGCGGAGGCAATATTGTGCTTGCCAACGAAATGCTAAGAAGAATGTCAGATCTGTTTTCACAGCTATATACCAATCAAGTCAGACTCAAACATTGATGGGTCAAAAGCATGAAGACTTGACTAAGTGGGATCGCAAACCTTAATCTTTAAAATGGTAACCTATTAATTTTATAGAAAATGTGCATTAGTACTATTAATTTTAGAATTTGCTGTTGCAATTATTCAATCATATGTAATTACTATTCTTAGAACATTATATTCTTTTTATTTTTAAAGATAGAACCGTGAAATTCAATATTGAAATATTAAGAGTGATAGAAATAATTTGTGCTATTTCTATACGAGCTGTGTTCGCAACTTCTTGCGCAAAAAGAGGTAAAAAATAAATTGAATTTTAGCGTGATGATATATAGGCTTCCTTGATAAATGGGCTATCTAACGCTGGATGAATTTTGTAAATCGGACCAGTAGTTCCTTAAAGATTCAAGCATACAAACAAACTCTTCAGCTATATATATTAGAGTATAGATTTTAATAACCACTCCAGTTAAGCATTCTTTTAAATTTTGTATATTTGAAACGACATTTATAATATCCTAGTAGTATTAGTTAAAGTACATAAATTAAAAAACCATTCTAAATGAAAAAACCACACTATCATTAAGCAAATTAGGAATAGGTTATAGGAAAGGAAAGGAATTATACTTATTCGTATTTAATTTTATATGACCAAAATGATCTGAGTCTATATTTAGAATAAAGAAAAAAATATATACATGTAATGTATCTAGTTTATTACGGTAATTATGGTATCTTCCAAAATGATAAGAGATGTTAGACCATGTCGTTACCCATAAGTAGACTTATATATAGGTACGTGGACGTTTTCATTACAAAATGGCCGCCGCGATGACTTATTTACGTTCCGGTACGGGTACCCTATTTATTGCTTCTCATCCCAATTTATTGGTATTACTAATTAATGTTACTTAATTTGTAACGTATTTACTAGCGTTACCAGTATTTTTCATAGATTTAAATCTTTAAAACTGATTATAAAAATTCCGATAAACGAAACGATAAGTTTGTAATGTAGAGTACATTAATTATAAAAGAATAATAAAAATAAGGTATTGTTTGAGATTATTTTGCAGATTAACAATATTTTTATTGCATCAAAGCAATTTTAAAATCGTTTTTTTATTTACTTGGCCTAATGACGTCTGTAAAAAAAAATTGTAATTTACAATAGTTCCACAGATAGCGTGAAATACACAGAATATAATTTTATATAATAATTTAGTTATTTTGCACATATGGTCCGTCTTTAAAATAATAAAATGGTGTTAATCACCATATTTAATTAAATATATCTTTAAATAAAAACGTTTACATATTTTGACAAATCTTGTGCAATCATGTGCAACACGAACACAGAGCAGGATTGTGTGATTATCAATTTTGACAGATATTTTTAGCCATGTTTTTGTAGAGGCTAGCCTGTTAGCCGTTGACTAATCGGATAAAATAAAGAGATTGGTTAAGTCAGTTGTTATGGCGTTCACTGGAGTCGGATGCTTTACAAATACATTACCCCTTTAACTATTTTACTGTATTTATAGAATAAAGCAAATAAAACACAACATATTATTGTTAAGATTTATTTTATTTTCGCCATGTGTTTGATCTAATTCCTTTATTAAATACGTATTGACAATCTTGCGGCTCCCTATTAACCCCCTTAATAATATTTTATATATTTTTAAAAACAACACCGTGTTTTCTTATTTTCAATTCCCGCCAATCTCGATTTTTTTCTTACTTGCGTATGAATCATTTTCAAAAGACTGTTATTTTATAAACTGACTTAATAGAAACTTAAACACCAAAATTCTAACACTTTTACTTGTTAATGGAAAACAAAACAATAGGATTCAAAAAATTTTAGAAATATTATCTCAATGACTACATTTTAAAATTAAAAAATAGATTTACTTTTAGTAGTTTTTTTTGACATTTTTTATTACTTTGATGTACACTACGCCTTACCATCGAAGACGTGAATGGAACCATCCTTAAATATAACAGAATTTGCTTCTATATTGTAATGCAGAGCCCAATAATTGCTCGGAAAACTCCCGTGACGCATGCAGTAAAACATGCAGAGTGATCCTACATCTCTCAACATAGCCAGAACTACTTGGAACGAGCTTTGTCGCCAACAATTCGTTTACTCTGCTACGAAATACAAATAAAATTGCCATTGTTCGTAGCATATATTTTATACATTTAAAGGTCAAGCTCTATGAAGCAATGTGACAAATATGAAACAGAAATTTACAGTTGTTTGATATTGACATTTAAATTTGTTTCTCTATTCAAATATGTCCAATTCACACGAATCTGCGTTTGAAACTCAATTATATTAAAACCATTGTACTAAACTGTTGAATCACAGAAAAGGAAGTCAATTCTTTAGTTAGCGGTCGAAGACCGCTCTAGTTGTGTCTAATTTGTGATTTTTTGCTATGGTTGTCTAGATACGATTAGGCATCCATCTATCTAAAATTGTTTCTTGAAATAAAGTTTATTATTAAAAAAAAATTAGTGTGTTTTCTTAGCCAGCTGAAAACTAGTGCTGCGCAATTGTGGATCTCAGTTGAACATTTGTCAATTAGAACCTAGAGAGCTTAACGTGTTAAAGGGTAATCCATTAGGTAGTTTGTTGGATCACATCTATGCTTCTATACTAATGTACAAAGCTGAATAGTTAGTTTGCTTATTTGTGAAGAACTTTCAGGAAGTCCATTACCAAAAATTAAATATCATGTATGAGAGCTGAAAGACTAAAAGGTAGATTGCTAAAGGCTTATTTCGATATACACAGAGTTTAATTTTACTTGCATATTTAGTAGATCGCCACCTGGTCGAAATTCGCCCACAAATCGTTTTGGGTACGACATCTTGTGTTCTATTGCCGGAAAAATAAATTTTGACAATTAATAGTACGGTATAACGTACGGTTGTCACTATTCCCCTTTGAAAAAATAAACTGTGTTGTTAATTTTCTTATTCTTCTTAATTTAAGTTCTAATTCAGTATACATAATAATAACGGCACCTAAATTACATAAAAAAAAAAAAAAAAAAAAAAGTTTATTTCATCAACTAAATATTTCTAAACTATTTACAGAAATTGGGACCATCCTTATAAGTTACTGATATTGCTACCAGTACTTGTGGCAGGTGGCCCCGCTCTTCCATAACTTTTTAATAATAAATAATGGTGAAATTTAACTTCACCCATCACCCCCAAAATATTGATACTAAACAACATGGAATAGTCATAGCAAGGTCTCTCAATTTCCTTCGTTTACCGGTTTTTAAAGGAGACTATCTGGCTCAGTACGTATACTCGTCCACATAGTGTATAACATGCCCGTCTATTAATATCCATTGGACATTATTTGTGTTTTGGTCCTGTTCATAGAAAGTTCTACCTCAAGGCTACCCGTGCTCAGGTCCTGGAGAATCGAATGAAGTTCAAAAGCAGTAAAAAGTTTGGGTGAGAGTGGATCGCCTTGTTTTACATCCCGGTTTATGGGGAAATTGGGACCTACAATATGTAGTTTGATGTTGGCAGTGCTGCTTTTGTATATTGAATGGATAATTTTTATATATACTGGATTGATATTTTGGTTTTCTAGGGCTTTCTTGATTGCGTCTTGGTGGATACTGTCAAATGCTTTAATATAATCAACAAAGGCTTTATTTATGTAGAGCCTTTGTTTATTGTTGGTATGTTGAATTCTTGCTTTTCTAGGATTTGATTAACGGCGTGTAGATGGTCAGTGGGTGAGTATTGAGAGCGGAATCCGGCAAACCCATGAAGAGTTGATGAGAATTTAGTATGGGACTAATACAATTTTCTATAACTTTTATGAACAGTTTATATAAATGTGAAGTTAGACTAATTGGTCTAAAATTAGCTATATTTGATTTATCACCCTTTTTATGTAATAAAATTATGTTTGGGTGGCACATATTGGTGGGAATCTGAACAGTCTGCAGGATGGGGTTAAAAAGATGCATTAAGTGAGGTAAAAGTATTTTCTTCCAAATTTTAGGCTTTCAGCGGAATTGCCACCCGCGCCGGGAGTTTTGTTGTATTTTAAACTTTTTAAGGATATTGTTATTTCTGTGGGATCTAGGAGGTATGGTGTTTGTCTGGCTGCAAATAGGAATGACTGTAGGATTATGAATGTCATGAATGGAATGGAGTTCACTGTACCGTGAGGTTTTATTTTCATCATACTCCTCTGTCCGCGCAATTTTCGTTAAATGGTACCGAAAGTTTTCGCTTCACGTACTAATGTCTAGATTTTTTTTACTGTAAGTGAACCAAGGATACATCTTTATTATATCTATAAAGTACAAAGCTGAAACTTAATATTTTAAATGCTCTTGAAGTTGATTGTATTAAGTATGTATTCATTAATAAATAATAAATATATACAGGACTATATGACACATGGAAGTCTGTTCCTAAGGTAGACAACTTAATGCAGTGTTATAGGTAACAGACACCTGTTATACACAAATATTTTTTTATAGAAATATATAAATACATCCGTATAGATAATACACCCAGACTCGTGGCAGGAATCGAAACCACGACCCTCGAAGCAGAAGGCAGGGTTACTACCCACTGCGCCAACGGACTAGTCATCATGAATGTAAACTTGATTATTATCAATGGACTATACGCGAAGTTAGTCCGTAATGTATGCACCGTAGATGCCCAATTACCATGCGTAGCCACCATTAACCTAATATTAAGTGGATGCATCATCATATATGCTTGTTATTGGATTACAATAAAGCCTATTGCATTTCCCTATAAACACTTAATAGTTTGGAAAATCCAAAGTGCACGGCCCATAACACTATATAAATAAATATATACAGGACTATATGACACACGGATGTCTGTTCCTAAGGTGGACAACTTAATGCCTGTATTATAGGTAACAGACGCCTGTTATACACAAATATTTTTTCTTTAGATATTTATAATTACATACATATGGATAATACACCCAGACGGCAGGTGGGAATCGAACCCACGACCCCGGAGCAGAAAGCAGTGTCACTGCCAACTGCGTCAACGGGCTACCTAAACACTAACACCAGGCATCGGGTGTTTACATTTTGTTACAACTTTTATATAAAAAAAAGTAAAAATATAATTATATAAACATTATATTATTACGTAAATAAAGTGTTTCACAACGGAAAAGTAATGAATTGTAAATACATTTATTATATTTTGGCGAACAACGCCATCTGTTAGACGACGTTCAATACAACTCCCATTGTAGTACAGTAATATTCCGCTGGGGTAAACAGCTGAAATTTAGTTTCACGTTAATTATAATTAAACGATACCGAATTACGCACCCATTTTCAATAAGAATCCGGGCCCCGTAATTCTGAAGCTAATAAAAAAACTTTAACGTGATAAGTTGACCGTTTCGAACACCATCCTTCTAGATCCACACATACAGACATCCGGACGTCCCAGGAAATATTTTTTTACACTAAATAAAAATAATATTCTTCCAAAGTATCAAAAGTGTTAAAATACGACTTTCATCTTAAGCGATGCGTTTTACATTTATCAATAAGTGCCATACCAAAGAAATAGAATGATTTTTAGTTCCAGAAATGATTGGATTTGGATTTAGTGAGAGTAGAGCACACCTCGTGGGTCGTGCAATATCCGCAAAGTTATCTATATTCTTGCAGATTCGATCCTATTTTAGTTAAAGAAATAAATAACCATGTACAAAATAACGTTTAATTTTACTTTTTCACAATAATTTGACCAAAAAGAAATTAATTAAACAACGCGGGTAGAAATGTCACAAACACAAACTAATTATCTCGTCAGCGACTAGTGACGATTTATCATGAATGATTGATCAAAAATGATCGTTTAACACTAATTCTTTAACACAGATAGTTTTACACTAATCACGATTTGAAAGATGCGCTGACTTTAACGTTATAACTTGCTCATGCGCAGTTGACGTATCCGGTATTGCGCACGCGCGACCGGAAATTACTCTATCAGTATACTAATAGGTAAAGGGAAAACTTTCTATACCAATTTTTCGAAATCACGCGGACAGAGGATTAAGAAATTAGCCACAATTATCTATATCTATACTAACATATAAAGCTGAAGAGTTTGTTTGTTTGTTTGCTTGAACGCGCTAACCTCAGTAACTATTGGTCCGATTCGAAAAAATATTTCAGTGTTAGATATGCCGATATGTCGATAAATACGACGAAAGCTATAGGCTATATATCATCACGTTAAATTTGAACCCTTTTTAAAAAACCAGCAGGCGCCGTGCGGGTTTCCACCCTTACATTGTTGACATGCCGGCATCCCGTACGAAGCGTTTCGATGCTTTCTGAAGCATTAGTCGTGAAGGTGAACGACGATCGTTTTGAATATAAAAGTCAATAACGCATGAAAACCTTGCAATTTTAATAACAAACGTATGCATATTTGCATTTTTGCTAACACGATAAACCTTATGAGGAATGGATTGGATTATGGATAACTTGCTTTATTATTATTTTTTGTCTTTATTACGCAATCACCAAAAAACAATTGTACAAAAGGTGAGTTAAATGCTAATAGCATTTGTGGCTAGCCTACCTTACAACATATGTATTCAGGAGATGAACAAATCGAATTGATAGTTGCTTTATGCGCCTGCCTATACCTATAAAATGCAATCGAGTCCTTGATGATTCTAATACATCTCTATATCAAATTAATCTTATGGTTTTAAGGACGTTTAAAAAATTATGTGTAATGGAATATTTTTTAGATTTATATAATATTTTTTGCCTGTCTTTTGGTTGACGATTTAAATGACAAAATGTAAAAGCTAAAGATTTTATTCGGTGCTGAGGTTTAGTCGCTTTTATCAATATTTTCATTAAAGTTTTTGTTTGAATTGTTATTTATGAGCATAAATAAAAATTCTTTCATTTTTCATCTTTTCAATTCGTTTTTGTTTGACGTCGTCAAAAGATGGCATTGCGGTATGTAAATGAAAGTAGTTTATTTTTTAACCGATATTCAACTTCTCGACGTTTACTACTAGTGTAATAAATGCTTAAATATAGTGACATTTTTGAAATGTTTATTTAGTATAGATAATTATGTTTAAATTGCTTAATTGGTAATAATAGTATTTAATATGTTTAATTTTTATGGAAATAAAACCATTTTTTATAATTATTCAAGGAAAATTATATAAAACATAATGCTGCACGTGAAAATCAGCGCCGCATGTAAAAACTGCTTTTGGTACCTGGCATTCGCATCTAAATATCTATTGAACGAAACCAGTTTCTATTATAGGATATTTGCCATCAATTCAGCTTTTAAACTTTGTATAATATAAGGGGTGCGTTTCCTACAATTATTACTCAATTTATCTATTATGCAGGAATATTTTTAAGTTACCTGAGCAATAAAATTTAATTAAGATAAATAAAAACATTTAAAAATTTGTGAGAATATTTTTTAAAGAATATTAGGAATACTTTTTAGATATGTCTAATATTCCCTTTTCCCCACCTACTAAGCTTAAATTAAAAGCTTGTATTAGGAGTGGGTGCGACAATACCCAGTTAGTTTAAGAGTAAATCAGAGTATATGATTTAGGATATCATGAATGCAAGTTGACGATATCTTGAAAAGCAGAACTCCTTGTCAAATATTTTTTAAAAATTCGAAAATGGACTTCATCGGATTATATAAGCTTTTCCGACAAAACTCATTTGCCGAGTCAATATCATATCTACATTTCTCCGCAGGAGTTATTTTAGGCGAAATCAAATCTATCTACATTTATATCTTATTTTTGAATATTTCAATGTTATCACAAACACGAATATTATTCCATGTAATAACTTTTTATGACTGATCGAAACGGATAAATTATTCTTTTAGTGATTTTTATATAAAATTTTAAATAATATGAATAATTATATTTTTTAAGCCAAACAAATAGGCATTATATAGTTCAATACACCTTTATCTTTAAAAATCGACTGTACAGGCCTTTATTACTAAACTTCTCAAAAGCCGCTGGAATGATTTGGACGAAATTTTGAGTGGATATTTCAAGGGGTTCGAAAATGGTTTCAAAAGAAAAGGTGTAAAACAGCTCAAAAACGGCTCTGCCAAATTGATTAATATTCGCCTTATTTCAAGCAAGAATTATAAAATAGGTAAAAAACTTTTGTTCTACAAAACTTTGTGCAGTTACACAAAGTCCCCGGCCACACTACATGATCATTCAAATGAAGCTATGTCTGGCTTCGGCCTTTAGCAAATACCAACTACTTCAAAGCTTCTGTAAAAACTACTTAAATACTAGGTTTACTTTAAAAATAGAAAAACAAGAACAAAACCTGTCTCACTAACCTCCTAGCTTCGAGTAGTCTAGTTTATACACGGTATAATACGTCACGATAGATAAGTTCATCTCCGATCCGAATTCAATACAGTTTAACCCGGACCGTATAATACAAAGTGACATCGGCTGCACCATAATTTCATGCTATTTTATCTCTGATATTCCTTTTAACCCAGAAAATTATCTGAAGCAGTTATTAAGCCCATGACAGGGGTCAACGCACTACATCGTTACTTAAATTTGGAACGAAAAAACATCAATTAAGATATCATTCATTAAGAAAACTTTAAATATTAATATTGAAAAGCCGATTCATATAGATATAAGTAATATAATAAATGTCCTATTTGAAAAATTCTTTCAGATTTAGATAGGTCATTTATCGAGGAAGGCTATAGGCTATATATCATCACGCTAAGTCCAATAGGAGCGGAGCACTAATGACAAAAAATCGAGCGGCCATCTTGTCGTTTGTAAAAGAAACCGGACCAAGTCCTAAGAACTTTAAATAATTAAATAAGGACTTTTAAATAATTAAATGTATAGAGTAAACTAATTATACCACAGAGAGACTAATAATCAACAACGTAATATTACTCTATGAAAGATTAAAATTTCCAAAATATTTAAACAGTGAAATTGGTAAACAGAAATTGAAATTACGTATGAAAAGGAAACTTTAAAATTTTATTGAATATTCTAGTGCTTAATTATAATTTATTGTCTTGCAATAAGGAAAAATTCGGATGAAGTCGGGTAGGACAACGTCTGTCAGGTCCGCTATTATTTATATAGGAGATAATAATAATAATAATAAACTATTTATTTGGTAAGTAACCCTAACACAGATATTAATAAACTAAAAATAACTAATCTAAAAAAACTTACAAATCTATATAACTAAATTAAATTACATAAGGACTAATATTATAAATAAAAAAACAAATAAAGCGACCAGAAATTAAGGATTTTGCGTGTAGGATGCACTGTATCAAAAAGGTCTATGCTTCAGCGTAAATGCTGCAGTGTATAGAAGATGAACGAAGATGCAATTTGGCAGGATTATCATTGTTTCAGGTGCTTATTTCAGGTGCTCTTAAATTTAATCGGGTACGACGGTTCCGAGACTACGATAATAGTACCCGAGAGGTTCCAGATTTGACTGAGGTGGCGCGAACTATGATCAAGGCCTTCCGGACCGGGGAGTTGGGGAAAACTCTCCTAGATATAGACCTTTTGAAAGCAGATCGAAAACGAGAGGAAAAGGTTATGGCGTAAAAAATCTGTTGCGATTTACCCATGATGTGAAAGTAACCGACTGGAAGGTTTCACGCCTAAACAGCTGAATAAATTTAAATGAATTTTTGTATATAAATAAATTGGACCTCGGGGGTGAACATAAGCTACGCTTTGTCGCGAATATTAAATTTTAAATATGTGAAATAAGGGTTGAAAGTTTGTCATTTCTGAACCTACAAACATAAAAGTTTATTTCTTGCGCTACTGATTAAAAATGAGTGTTTCAGTGTCGATGCAAATTTTACCCCTGAGGGGGTGAAATAGGTGTTGTCAATTTGTACGTAGGGGTGTCTCCCAGTCCTTTATTTATGAATTTAGATTTAGACACAAGACGCATTATTTTTGGACTATTAATATACATATAAATAAAATTGAAGTATTTGTTTGTAACGTTGAAACAATTTTGTTTTACTGATTGGACACATGCAAGATATATATAATACTTATAACAAAAACGCATGTAAATAAAAGTTTTGCCTGTTTGTTTAGCTTCGAAACGGCTGGACCGATTTCGACGGGACTTTCACTGACAGATAGTTAATATTTCAAGGAGCAATATGTTACTACTGTGGCTACTTCAGTTTTAGAAAAATAGTATGGATACTAAGCACCTAAACTTATTTTTTTTTAACAGCAATTAATTACTTAGTTTACTAAAGTAGTAAAATAAAATTTTGGAATTTATATTTTCTTTTTTTATAATCCCCGAGTACCAATATGACCTTTATAGCATACACACGTATCGATAAAGCGGTGCGATTAAACTGCAGTTAAATCGTACGGGGAAACGTGCCGAAAAGAGTGATCGTCATCCAAGCGCAGCGGTATAACTGCGGTTTAATAGACGATTTTTCATACACACGATGGATTGAACTGCTTAGTTAAATCGCATCGCTTTATCGATACGTTTGCAGAGAGCTTTATTTAAGGACTTTCTGTGAAAAATGTAGTGGCCGCCATTTGACGTCACATAACGTCACTGCATCTCATTTATAATAATAATCATTTCATGACCACGAATTGTAGTGAATAAATATATCTTTATTATTAGTTTAGGTAGCTTAAGCATTGTCAAAAATCAAGCAAGCACTAAATTTAATAAATAAATTTAGAAAAATGGTTTGCTTTTTATTGTGGATTTTTTTTTTCATAGGAGATAAAATATTTTCTTAGTAGAAAACGATTCGTATGCCGTAACTGTGCTTTAAGTATGGCTGGTTTAACCATAAGACGATCGGAGCGGCCGCTCCACCCGCCAAGCACCAAGAGGTGCCTCAACCAGGGTATGGGCGGGTCTTGTCAGTGTAACATTTAGTAACTTTGTTATGATAATCATAACTTTTACAACAGACAATATGAAATTCAACAGAATATGCGATAAAGTATATTATTAAAAAGATTTCTTTTAATAATATATTTTATCGCATATTCTGTTATAAATAGTGCAAGTAAGGTGGCGCCAAAGTTGGATCTCAAAATGCTAAAACTTGCCTCAGACCGGAACTGACCGTAAGTAAAGTAAAATACGAAATTTTTTATAATTCTCATTTATGCAATGAAAACTCAAAAAATATTTAGGGAAACTAATGTCGTATCTAATGTAAAATTCAATATAGTACTGTATTTCCGATATACGTAAAATCGCTAAAAGAATCCATTGCAAGGTTCCTTATCTGACGATATTCCTGGTTCAAGGGCAAAAGTCATATATTTTGATAGATGAGAACTGAGGTACAATTTAGAGTAATTATGTGTCGTATGTAATAGCTGTTAATAGTTTGAATTACAGAATATATGGAAAAACATGCTAAATAATTCAATCTTTGCGCATCATGACGTCGCAAAATCGTCTGATTTAATGAACGTAACATACGTTCTTTACAATTACGACGTGTTTTATTAAAGTAAAACGTATTGTTATTAATGATTTTATATTAAAATTACAATATGCGTTTCGTGTCTACAAAGTACTAAGGCCTCGTTTAAGAAGACGTTGCGCGTCGCGTGCAGCGTGGCGTCGGAATTTGGTGAGGGCCGCGCCGCCCCACGTCTCCGTAAATGAGGTCTTATTCTTTCCAACCATCGCGTGCAAGCAAGTAGCATAAATGTGCAAATAATATGAATACAAGAACATATATAATATATGATTATTACTGTATCAGTAAAATGTTAAGTTAATGACATGTACAGTGCAGCTATACTATTCAATTCTTGGTTTAATAATGCCAACACGACATGTTTTAAGTCACGCCTGGAGTTTGTTCGGTGAAAGCACAATACGGTGAAAGCGTAATGTAAGCTAATGTGAACTATTATTTTACGACACAATGTATTTCTGTCAAAAAAATTAACGTCATATAATAATAAATTACAAATGTTAAACGCACAAAATCAAATGGAAAAACTATAATAACAAAGCTATAACTCAAGAAAAACAAAACTATGATATAAACAAATCAAACGAAATAATATGCTTAAAGTTTAGTCACATTTAGGGTGGACAGAGGCCATCCGAAAAAAATGGATCCATTCGATTACTTCCAAATGTTTGTGGAGTCTCTTGAAGATTACAGATGGATTATAGATGCTGCAACAGCCTGGTATCCCATCGCCACGATGTCCAGAATACATACAGCCTGAAATACGATGTTGAGTATACACATTTTGCGTACTGCTGACTCTAATTTAACTTTATACGAAATACCTTCATATTTGGTGCAACTGCCCTCGAATAGATATCGGCCTACAACATCTATGAAAACGACGCCGGGATCATTTTGGCACTTGCGTTTATGGTTGTTTTTTTGTATAACAAGGGGCAAACGAGCAGCTAGTACTCACCTAACCTAACCTAACCTAACCTAACCTAACCTAACCTAACCTAACCTAAATTGCCAAAGCCATTATATTAAATTTTAATTCATTGCCAAAGCCATTATATTAAATTTTAATTTATTGCCAAAGCCATAATATAAAATTTTAATTCATTGTACCATTACGTTGTTATATTTGACAATAAATATAAATACGGTTGTCATGACTCTGCTGGTACACAATCGTATAGTAAAATGTAAACATGTGTGTAAATCATTTGACATTGGTGTGCCTGAGGTTTTATTTTAATAATTTAATGTATTTATAATGCGTATTTCATAAAATTATTACTTATACCTACTCTATATAATTACTGATATATACTAATAGATTGACAAAGTATATAACTTTGTAATTGTATTAACCGAACAACTTAAGTAGGTTATCACCAAGTTGTCGTATGGTTTAATTAGTTTTGCTTTGAATAGTATAGTTAATAACATTAAGTACTTATACTTCCAATAATTTAATTACGATTGTCAGTTTAGTGTATAGGCGCGTTTTCTCTTTTGAGTCAACACAAGTCTTGCTCAGAAAACAGGGGTTCTTCGAATGATTATTCGTCTATTTAAAATTAAAGTATTTTAGCTGCTTGTACGAAGTTGTTTGTTTGCAAAGAAATTATAAACACAAAAAATACCCTTGAAAATAGTCTCTTATATAAACTATTGCACATATGTTAACTTCGACCGTCGTTCTAAATTTAACGACGTAGTTACAATAAAATCCTGCACTTACAGTAAAAATATATCTTTACGCATTTGGTGGCATGTTTTACAGAACCGGCTGATAGCTTACGTTATAAGGAATGTCATAGGTTACAATAATTTTAGTAGAAGACCTGAAGTCCGGCAAAAAATATAACCCTTACCACAAAACACTGCCCTTCTCGAGCTTCAGTTGGAAGGCGCCGTAGTTTTTGCCAAGCCGCTACGTAGGGGGTCGTGAAAAGAGTAGCAAAATATATATTAAACCTTAAATTTAAACTGCTTTCATAAATTGGTCACGTATACGTCTGAAAATCGTATCTGATATCATTTCGAGACTCAGAATATACATTAGGATTTCACGAAACTTTAAATGTTGAAAACTGTTTTTATTGCACACTAGTCTACTTAGTCTATGACTCCGTTTACTTTATTTTTTTTTATTTGGGTCATTAAACTGATTACAAATCATTAATTAAGAAAATGGATTTAGCATTCCAGTGACTGTAACCTACTTGAAATGACCGCAGATGCATTAAAGAGATTTATAGATAGAAACATTCTCCTTGTATTAGTCTGTTTATTGATGAAAACCGCATTAAAATCCGTAGCGTAGTTTAAAGATCCCACTCTTATAAGGCTGGGAAGCCAATGATGTGACGATAATGATGTAAGAGAGAACTTTTCTCCTTGGAAGTAATTGTTATTTAAGTGATTTGAGAATAATATATTTACACAAGAAGTTCTTTACTTCTGTTAGTACTTAACTTCTTATGAGATCTGTTATTGGCTAAGATTATAAAACATATATTTATAGTAATCAAAATTGTAAACGCTGTTGGATTACATAAAATCTCTTGTCGCAAATTTGTAAATCATTATATATTTCCATAAAAACTTTTCCTTATTTTTATTATACCCACTAAGAGTAATTTTTTATTAACTTTGAATGTCATATTAATTATATCTTATTAACAACCTAAAAAATAAATTTCAAGTTTCTAGCTTTAAAATTACTATATTATCATACAACCTTTCATACCTTACTTTAAACCTTTAAAATTATTTTTTCGCAAAAGTAGCCTGTAACCTTTCTCAGGCTCTAGACTATACGTGTTCCAAATTTCATTCAAATTGGTTCAGTAGTTTTAGCGCAATAGCGCCTATGTCTATAACAAATTTCATTAAAATCGGTTCAATGATTTAGGTGTGAGAACATAACAGTCAGAGCTACTTTCACATTTATTATGTCGGTATACATTATACTTATATGTGTCAAAAAGATATTTTGCTATAATTTGCTCGGTTAATTATTTAATTATGTACTTGTGGTATATAATAAATCTTATTAAAAAGATATTATTTCTCTACTAGAAATATTGTTTATAGCTTATAAGTTTTCATATCAAAAGAAGCTTAAAAACCTATCAACAGTTAAATTATTCTAATACATAATTTTATTATTACATATACCTCAATTTAAAGTAGCTTGCATCGCTATTATACATTATTTTTAAGCCATTAGCCAAGCTATGGCGAACGAAATTTTATGCAAATTATATATTTGAACACTTTTATGTTACGTAATATTCCATTATAGAAGTTACCGCTTTATAAATGGCTAGGTCTCGCAATGCCCACGACTTTGTCCGCATAAAATTAGGCAAAAAAAATTAGATTCAATTTTATCGTGATGATATATAGCTTTCTTCGATAATTGAGCTATCTAACACTGAAAGAATTTTTCAAATCGGATCTGTATTTCCTGAGATTAGCGCGTTTTTTTTTTGTAATGGTAATAGAAGGTACTGAAATTGTGTGTTGTAGAACGCCAACACAGTCTTAATACTTATGCGGTCTTCTGACATGATTAAATTAAAATATATAAAAAAATGTTAAAACGTAATATGAGTGTTTTCATAAAATTTTCATTTATAATTATTAACGAACTTTCAACACTGCATCACTTTGAAAACGAGTTTGTTATGATGAATCATTTTGAATTCTGTTTGTTTTGTTTTATTTCCCTTATTTCCGGGAAGTACTAAATGAAAAGAAAAGTAAAAAAATTTAAAAATACTAAACTTCAGAGTCTACCAGAAGGTTCTAAAGAATATTTTGAATACTTTATGTAATACACTAGCTGTGCCCGCGTATTTGGTTCGCTTAAAATTAGGTGGAAACATTTAGCGTAATTATATATAACCTATAGCCTTCCTCGATAAATGAGCTATCTAACATTGAACGCATTTTTTAAAACCAGTATTTTCTGAGATTAGAGCGTTTAAGGAAACAAACAAACGCTTCAGCTTTATATATTAGTGTTATAAATTAAACCATGTATTTCTCAGTCCATCTTTTTATTCCGAATGACAACGTTATTCCATTCTTTTATAATCTATGGAGAACATTTATATATTGGTTAATTGGCTAATAACAAGCAAAACAAATTTCAACGTCTGCCGGGTCCGCTAAATCTATATAAGTTTTGAAAATGTGCTGTAACGTTATATAATAAATAAATTTAAACTAAATCCAAAAGTAATGTTTGAAATAAATAATAATATATTTATAAATAAATAATAATAATAATTTTTTTCTGTATCATATCCCCTTCCTGTTGTTCCCGTTCCTAAACTAATCAATAAATAAATATATACAGGACTATATGACACACGGACGTCTGTTCCTAAGGTAGACAACTTAATGTTTGTTCCGGGTAATCTCCGGAAAATCTGGACTGATTTTGATGAGACTTTTACTAAAAGACAGCTGATGTTGCAAGGAGTAACACAGTTTACTTCAATCTTAGAATAATAATTAGGGTTTCGCAAAAAAAATTAAATTCCCAAAAATTTTGCAATATGGCTAAACTCACGCGGAAAAAGTCGCGGAGTAAAACTAATAGTCAAACATAAGTTTAGGTCCTTGCAACAACAATGTAGTCTCATAGAGATATTGCACCACGAAAATATGTCTTGGTAATTATGTCGAAGAACTGCGTCCTTTATGTTAAATTGTTACAGAAAATATTAACGGAAATGCGGATTTTTACCGGAATCAAATTGTACATTCATTATTTGTTTCACAGAGTTATATCAAAAGAGAATTCGCCCTTTTTTAATTTACTTTCAGATCTTTTCTTTGTCGTTTGTTTTTATAATTTTTAACGAACTTAAGTGTTACCAAGTTGTTGCTCAATAGCTACATGTTTAATGTTGTTTAATAACTTGTTGTCTTGTTGCATATTTTTTTTCGAAATTCAGGAATCCATTAAAATCCGTTGTTGATCTTAAGCCCATTCCAAAAGAACTCAGGCAAACCTCGTTTATCAATTTTCAGTAAAAAAACATTTTATAAAAGCTTTTATTTAAATGTATACCATTAAATACAAATTATTCGTTAAGACGAATCAAACGAGCCCAAACTCAATGTGGTTATATCGTATGATAACCGAGATCCTATCGCCTCCTTCCAGCTCCATCATCATAACAGCTCCATGTCATCATAATATTGCATTGTCAAATATGTGTGTGCAAATTTTAGCTCAATCGGTTAAAAACATCTGCTCGTAATCCAAATTGAGTACTAAGGTACCACCCAAGACGTTGCAAGTTAAATGAAAACTTTTAAAAAAGATCGCTTTAATGTTGAATATCCCGAAATCTATTACATTTTGAAAGTTAATTAATTAATGGCTTTTAAAATGTTATCTTATATTAGACAAAGTTATCTTTAAAAAGTAACTCCAGTCTAACTATTAAACTTATAACGTAATTCACAGATGAGATAGTTTTGTTGAAGTAACTTAACTATTTAAACATATAATACACACATTAAAATTTAATTCTAAATACGTTAACACACTCTTTAAATGACAAGGGGTACACCGATGCCCATGGACAGATGTCCAATGTGCAGATGTGCATCAAAAGGCCCACAAGCTCTGGCTCAACAAACTGTTTCAGCGGCACTAGCACAAGTTACTGCCTGCTTGAATGCCAACAGTATAAGGAGGAAGTGGGGGAACCTGTGGTACCTTGAACATGATTGTACTTAAGACAATCGTTTATTTTGAAAATAACGCGCGCTGTAAATCAATCTTGTCTTTTCTACTTCTTCGTCTTTAACTATTCTTTCTCCTCCAATACATTTCCTTGTGCGTGGCGTATGGCTCATGTAATCCCAATCCCAAAAATCAAAAATCCTTCATCTTTCCACCACTTTCGTCCAATCTCTATATTGCCTTTCCTCCATGACAGAGTTCTACATAAGCATTTTACATTAAAACTTAAAGTGAATGTAACGTCAAAGTCAAATATGTTTTATTCATTTAAACTTTACAATCGTCGTGTGTATAATAATTACTACTATTTTGAATCATTCTTATAACATTTGGTGTTAAATTTTGCGACTTAAAATCGATGTTTACAATGGTTCCAACGCGCCCTGCACTGAGAAGAGCCTGCAATAAACTTAGTCGGTTATTTTTTTTGTTATCACCATTTCTAATGAGTTCCTAAATTATATATATAATCAAATTCACATGTGTGACTGTTAAAATACATTCTATATAGGATAGTTGAATGTAAAGTTGTTATTACAAAAATTAATGTCGTCTGACATCTTGAATCTTGTAAAAAAAAAGAATAATTAAAAGTAAACCAAAAAGTTTTTTATGGGACATATCTTATTCGTGTTTGTGAAATAAATAACATGGTTTTATAATACACTTCATTGCACTGTATATGAGGTTAGTAAATAGTTCAACCAATCCGAAAAAGTTAGGTTAACGTCAGGTTATTATTCCAGTTGTTTATCTATAATATAACATTAAAATGTAAAGCGAAAACTTTGGTACCATTTTAAGAGACAACGAAAGCGGTCCGTCTTGTGTCAATTCAGCGTATCTGTATGGTGTTAATATATTTCTTTTGTTAGTCATCATAAATGTAGAATACTTGCCACAAAAATAATTTGTTATAACTATTTATATAGCGATAAACAATATGAATGTAACACTAGGTATACACTAAAATATAGATCGTTTATTTGAAAAAGTTGGAATTTCAGCTTCCAATTTTTGGTGAAGTGAAGTTACTGACTTAGCCATATGCAGTAAATGTTTTAGAATTGCTGCCTGTAAAGAAGGAACTGGAATATACTAACTAACTAACTGGGAGTTTTTTTTTTGAAAAACGAGGTTAAACAATTTTCTTTCTATCGTATCAGATGAAGAGATTTGGGTAACTAAATTTGTGAATATGACAGAGTGCAATGGATAGGCAGTTTGTTTGGAAAGTCAATATTTTTGATGTCTGAAAATGATGAAAGATGATGAAAATTTCTTTAAAAGTTGTTCAGAATGATGTTCGGAGTCCATGGTTTCAATTTCAAACAAGGTTGGTAATCGTGGGCTAAATAAAAAAAAATTGAGTAGTTTCATTTTATTCGCAGTAAAGTAATAATAATTATTGACTAAATAATATTCTCATGTGAGAAAGAGGTACTGGTACCCGGACGCGCCGGCCCAATTCGGCTACAAGCATGGCGCTACCTCTAATAAATTATTCATTGTAACCTTTAAAAACATCCTACAACGCTGAAACAACATTGAGATATTTTCGGATCGATGATTAAAAGGAATAATGAATTCATAACGCTTCGCGGAAAATTAAGAACTTTTAATTGTCTTTTATAGAAACCGGCAGAGCGTCTGATCTTCATTTTTGCCAAAGTTTATTTTGATCGCTGAACCGATGTTACATTTTGATGAATTTTAATTAATAACTAGCTTTTACCCACTACTTTGTCTACCTCTATACTCTATACTAATATATAACGTTGAAGAGTTTGTTCGTTTGCTTGAACGCGCTAATCTCAGGAATTACTGGTCCGATTTGATGGAGTCCGCGGACGGAGCATAATCGGCAAGAATCGTTTGCCACTCTTTGAAAAAAAAAATAGTTCTTTAACCTAATATATCCCCAGCAAGTAAGCTCGAGCTTACTTATTTATTTTAAAAGCTTGTGTTAGATAGCTTATCATTTCTAAAGATCGCCAGATAGCCACAAATCTTTTATATATAAGTATATTTTAACTAATACCGGCAGCTGTATTCCACCACAGGTCATCTCGCCAGAATTTGACGTTTCACCGTCCCAACCTTGATGTCTTAAAATCCACAACCGTGCGATTCTCAAGAAACTTCTTACCTCGCACAATTCCTCTGTGGAATCAATTGCCAGCGTCTGTATTTCCGAACCGATACAACTTTGGGACCTTCAAGAAAAGAGCATACTCATTCCTCAAAGACCGGCAAAGCATCTGTAACCCCTCTGGTGTTGCAGTTGTTCATGGGCGCCGGTAGTCACTCGAGTGAACCGTCTGTCCGTTTACGCCTTGTTATAGAAAAAAAAATCAGGTTAAATATTATAATTAAATTTATAATACATTTAATATACGATAAAAATTCAAAAATATCCATCGGAATTCCTTTTAAATATTGTGGTTGGATATAACATATCTGGTGTCCCCTATCTTGGAGCTCGCGTCGAGCAAAAAGGATCTCCCAAAGGAGTTATGGAATAATGTGACATTTGGTAAAAATGAATTTTAATGTGCCAACGTCGAATAAGGGACGGATATGGACCCCAAGGTGTATTTACACAAAATTTGGATATTGGTGGCATTTTATATTATTTTCTATACATTGCTGCTTATATATACTAATATTAATTTGTTATAGATAATAAGGGATAATAAAATGGCCACGAGCGTGTTAAGATGCGTGTGTTAGCGTCAGCGATAGCGTTAACGAGTTTTTAGCATGTTCTGTCAAAATCTCAAGTCTCTAAGTCTAATAGTTTAGAAATACGGGTGGACAGACACACGAACCGCCTATGAGTGAAGTTTATGAGGGTCATGCAATATTATTAATCTTAAGAATTTCAAATAGAAATCGCCAATTACAGTTCACAATACTGATTATTTCATACATTTATCTGACGCGGCTTGAAATGTAACCCCTAGCAGACAAAGAAGTTACGAAAAGCAGCAATGTATACTTTACAATTTCATTGTATCGTTTAGGTGAAATTCGGTGGTGAAGGCAATAGGGTGGGCAGCGTCCGGCAGGTCGTTTTGAATTGCTGATTGCCTTCAAATAAGGTGCAATTGGGGAGTGCCTACTTGTTGCTTAGGGAATAAAATCGCTCGCTTTTTAATGGAAAATGTTGACTCTCCTTTGAATGAATAATCGCGCACTTATTTACTCGCGCTTTCGCCCCCGATTTGTAATTATTCGCACTTATGTTGACTGCCTTTATTGAGGCGAATTTCTATTTCGCGTTGACTAAAAGAAAATCCAGCACACTCTACATTGAAATGTTTTAAGTCGTAAAATTGATGTTTAGATTCGTAGAAAAGAGCTGATTGGAAGTAAATGTTGAACACAATGGGAAAAAATCCTTTCGCATTTTATTTTGTGTTTACGTTTGTTGAAATTTGCGAGTACTTTAAGTAAACTTGTCGAGGCGGAGTTGAAATAGAATTGAAATTTATAATTGAATGTTTGAGTAAACATTATTTTACGGCTTTACGGCTGATTATTGGTTAGTGTTTCTTTACTGTTGTTAGGGAGGTCGTAGCTTAATCAGTAGCCGGCAATGGAGTCGATTGCTAGGTTAAGCAGTTCTTACCTTGACCGGGTGATAGATGGGTGACCATGCTAATACTGGTTCTCAAATATCCGATCTCCGTGTTTTCTAAGGCATGTAAAGCAGTGGGTGCCGACTATTGTCATTGAATGATGTTAATTGTGAGATTGTAGAGATTCGAGATCGACAATGACGTCAAACGGCAGTTGGTCATCTTAACTCGCCCCACAGCCACATCCTCTGCAATTTAAGCGGACGCTGGTACTAGACCGGGATAACTCTAGTCAGAAGCAGTTTCTACTCTTGCTATGTCTAGATTGATCTTAGAAGATATTTGTTGGGGTTTACCTAGCGGAGAAGATTATATGCAAGTACAGCCTTGGACAACTGCTCTACCAGATGAGTTGCCGGCTTTTGAGAAGTAAGTGGTCTCGTCGTGAAGCTCTATAAACTTTATCGGTTTTGAGGTTTTTCATTTTTTAAGCGCGAAACCATATTATCTTTTTAGAGTATATTAGCTTATGTTAGTTCTTGTAGCGTCAAATATCTGCTAGCGAAAGTTCCGTCGAAAACAGTAAACCCGTTTTGAAGATTACCCGGAACAACTAGACAGACAGACTGACCAACGAACAGAGAGACAAAGACATTTTAAATTGCGTTTTAACTATATATATAGTCATATGCAACGACTGAAATAATTTAATTAAAATGTTACAAACGGACACTTCAATTTCATATATCATGTATGTTGGTGGATTTTTCTTGGGGAGCTTCCAACCAATAAAATTGAGCGGTTTTAGTGGACTGTATATTATATACATTAGGTTTCGCTTGGCCCAAAATCTCCCCTTTAAAGCACTTGCCAGTAGTTGCGACGGGAAGTACAGCTACCAGGATGAAAGGAAAATTACAAGGCAGCTGTAGAAGGTAAAATAACTACGCACTAACCTGCAAGGCTGTAACAAATTCTTCGTAATCCTCTTGAATTGTCCATAAGAGTCAATATAAAATATACCTTTACAATGCGAACATTTTTTGCGAACAATGTCTTTACAACGAATTTTCAACTATCAAGAAAAAGTATTCATACCTCTATTTAACGAATTGTGTCAACCCAAAACCATTATATAAAGTTCCTACCAATATAACTCTTAATCTTATAGTATATGATTCAAGTCGCGATATGTCTCAACATGCTTTTGTTCGTAAAACTATTCTTTTACCTCTTTATAACGAATTTTAGACCAACCTAACCTCAACATAACAAACATGACTTCATAAGATGGTCGACAATATTTATAATTCATATTGTATAGAAATACACTAGCCAAAAACTTAGCCTTTTAAGAGCTTGCACAGTTTTTCATGTATATATTTTTTATTATATTATTATTTTTCAGATAACACATCTAGGTATGAAGTTAAATTACTATGTTACGGCACAAATCCATAGACATGATAGTTTTTCAGTAAAGCGGAGGTACCACTATTTTTACTTAGCATTAATATTTGCACACAATTTTATCTACATTTATTCCTTTATATTTGTTTGTATACTCTGTGATGAATAAAAACATTGCTAATATTTCTTTAAGATTTGCTTAATTTATATTCTAGATTAGTAACTTTGAATAGTTTTTAAGCTTAATAACTTTATTTATTTATTAATTGGTCAAGTTTTTACACTGAAAAGCTTTATTAAAATAGATATTTCTGTGAAGTTTGCTAATGAATATTTTAGTAGACGCTATTTTTGACGTGATAACATCTAAAATAGCGTCTATAAATCGATGAAAGCCGGCCGCACACCCGAAGTTAGAGGCATTAACATTAGCTCATTGTCACGTTCCGCCTGAGCCGAGCTTGCAAGCGAGAGTGCAGAACAAGATTATTATACAAGTCTTTTAATAAATATCGTTAGGCGAAGCCTTGACTACTAGTTATTATGAATAAAGGCAAGTCGAGGCAATGACGTCGCGTTTGTAGTGATGTCCTACTTTATATTAAATTCGATTTTGATTCTCGATATCGATTAGTGTATTCGTTAAAAGGTATACGTACACAAATAACACTTTTCTAACTTGTAATTCAATCCTAAAATAATTATACACATATTTGTCATAATTAATTAGGCAGATATTTTATCAAAAGCTGCACTATATTTGATTGTATGTAGAAATCTGAAATTGTAAATGCGGTTATTTTAAAATTATGCTTTATATAGAACGTGCAAATCTAACTAAAAACATGATATTGGAAACTTGGAATTTTTCTTTTTTTCTTTTTTAGGGTGTATATAGTCAAGTTATAAACAAGTCAGACTGTTTTGTCATCTTCAAACGCGACCGCATTGAATGTTAATATAAGTCAATAACGTAACGTAACGAGTAAAAACGGAAAAAACGCTCTCTTTTTTTATGTAAAACTTTCCCGTCTTCACTCCAAATAGCTTAAACGTTTCTGCTAGGAGCCCTCTCGTAACAATAGTCTACCGGCGTTGAGGTGACCGGGATATAGCTAGGAATAAGAAGGTAAGAACAATTTGTTTGAAAAATTATACCTTTTTACATACATATATATATAAATAAAGCAAATAACAACCTACTTTATAAAATGTCAATCTAGCTTAATATGTAATTCAATTCTAACTTATACTTATATATTATTTGATAATACTATGTATGTGTCCAATAACACAATCGAATTGTTTCTAATGACTTAAAGGAAAGACGCTTTGTTCTTGTGCCCGTTATGTTTACACAATGTTTCACTGATTTCTTGGTCAGAAGGCTTTGTCCGTTTCTTCTCACTATAAATAAGGGTTCCACCAAAAATGTTTTTTAATAGCAATAAAATAATAATAAAATGTGTGATGAAAAGGACACAAAGACCCCTCTGGTGTTACAGTTGTCCATGGACGTCGGTAGTCACTGAAGTGAATGCCGCTTGCTAGTTTGCTCCTTGTTATATATTTTTAAAAAGGCTACTTAAATCTTCTGTATTCGATGATGATGTTATTTTCATAGCCAAGCTAAGATGGTTAGTTTCGGAAAGACAGTTAGCTCAGGGTCCAAATGGAATCTCAATATGACTTAAAAGCAATATATTAAAATAAAATAAAATAGGAATGTGATCACCAATGGGCTGGAATCCATTTTCATCAGCAATATATCTATTTGGAAAAGAGTAAGTTATTTTTCAAATTAAATTTTAAACTATATAATAAATAAGAAATAATTGAATTGAATTTAAACATTTCCAACATTTATTGTTGTAATAAAACGTCTATAGATACATAAATTTATACAACTTCATCTCTGGTATTACCTCAAAGTGATAATGGTTCCATCGGGAGCTGTGTAAGAGTATGAACCCCGTTGTACGTGAATTTCGTTGCTATCATTGTAGTCGTTTTCACCACCTTCATTACTTATTTTGCAATTTGATATTCAATTTTTTGAGTAACTCATAAATTTTTAGCGTAATATAATTTTAATTTTATAAATAGATGCTAATAAGTACTGTTTATAAATATAATAAATAAGAATAAGTTAATATATTTCATAACTTACAGAATATACACCTTGGCAAAAATCGTATATAAACATGGAATATGTTTTTCAATGCTAGCAACATTTAACTTTATGATTTGATTTGAAGAATGGAATTGTATGAATCAGAAAAAAATGGCGAGCCTTTTTCGTGTATTAATATTACACGGTTACTTGATGTAGTAATTGAGCGTGTCAAGGCACGCTTATATAGTATGTATCTGATACGCGATATAGGTGTTTATTATATAAAACAGGCAGATATACAAATTGTTTTAGGTACCGGCTCTATAATAATAGAGCCCTATGTTTAGTAAAAGATTTTTATTTCGACGTTATAAACATAAATAACATTTCTGTTCATTCTAGTATCCTTTATTTCCTTTTAAATACTATTTTAATAATAATATATTTTTGAATGGACGAATAAAATCTTTAATTAATTAGGAAATTTAGACCGACATTGAAAAGATTTCCAAACAGCGATGTAAATTAAGACATAGCTTAATTAGTGGCCGGATTTGAGGTGAACTCTGACCTCCTCTTTGTTTCGGAGGTACGTAAAATAGTAGGTCCCGATTGTGAGATTGTAGGGGGTTTCGGGGATGACGTTAGACGGCAGTCGGTCATGTATACCCCACAGACAAATCCTATGCAATTGATGCGGACCCTAGTATTAGACCGGGATAACACTAGGTATAAGAAAAGATTACAGAGACAAGCATAGACCTATATAAAACAATTCGTAAAGCAAAGTTGGAAGGGTTTACCAAAACCTTGTGCTCGATAGCTCGCTCTCGACATTTTGCAACCATTTGATCCCTGTACAAGGTTTCCGAATAGGCCTTATTTCTCTGCCTTTATACAAAGGCGGTTTAATGCCATTTTATTAGCCGGCATGGCACATTAAGTTACCCAAGGATAATGTTATTTTTATTCAGATCGCGAGACTATAACCGTTAATAATAATTTTATACAAGAAATATCAAGACACGTTGAAGTATCCCAGACTGCTTTAAGTAGCCCCATTAATATTAATATTACTCTGAACGAAACTTTCATTTATATATTTAGATTTTTCTTTATTATCTTCTTTTATATTCTTAAAAACTTTAATCCCGAGAATTTCTCCATCTCAACGATAAAACGTGTGGATCCATATATTGCTTGGTTGAGTCCGCGACAATTGATGTTGATGGTATGATCCTTCAGCCTGTATGTATATATATTACAACATTATACGATTATTTTCTCGATTTATGAATAATTAGACTGTTCGTTTTAAAGATTACAAATTATCTAGTAGATATTTTTATATAATTTGCAAATAACCTACTGTATTTACTAATTCGCTGCAAGATTTCCTCTAACTGTAGTACCACGCTTGGAATCCTTTTGATCAGCAGCCGAATTGGGTCGACGTGTCCAGGTACCAGTACCTCTTTATCAAATAAGATCGGCATGAAGTGGCTGCAATACGGTCACGTCGCCTTTTTCTACGGTTTGTAAGAGTTCCCGGTGGCCCAAACCTCTCTTTAAAGGCTGGCGACGCATCTGCAAGGCGCCTGGCGGTGCAGATGTCCATGGGTGTTGGTAGTCATACAGGTGAACCGCCAGCCCTTTGTTATATATAAGTAAGAGCTTTGTCGAACGACAGCAATAGGTACCACATACATATGTGAGTCTTCAGAGCTCCACCTGCCCTTTTGTCTTATGTTACGTATAAAAAAGTATGGTTTTCTGTAAACTGGACTTACTTCTTCAATCGGACAGCAACATAATGAATTAACAATTTCGTTAAGCGCTACCTCTCTGAAATTCATAGCTGTAATAGTACCACTTATTAACAATTACACGGAACATTGTACTAAACTCCATACCTTCGGTTGTAACTGTACGTAAAGATGGTTGAAACTGGCACAATGCGGTTAAACTATTCATCGTATTAAATTATTCACGAGCGCAGAGCTTTATGTTTCAAACTTGCAGATGTCCTGCGCTTTAATTTATTTCATCTTTGGCTTCGCAGTCTCTGCGACTAAATTAAAATTGAAGTGACTGTTTGTAACGTTTAAATCAAATTAAAGGCCGACAACTCATCTACGAGTCGTTTGGTTATTGCAGTTGTTTATGGGCGTAAGTAGGGATTCAAGTGATTCAACCTACGTGTTTGACTCTTTTTAATACACACACAGTCACACACACACACACACTCACATAAACACACACAAACACGGACCAGAACACATACTCAAATAATTTGTACTTTTTCTTTTGTTTCATATAGCATATTCTTTCTTTACATTGTTAATCTATTTCTTGGATCAATAAATGGAATCACTTATTTACCTTTTATTTTCTATATATTAATGTTTTTTGTAACGCTGTTGATTACGAATATAAAAAAACCGTTTACTAAAGGCACATAACGCCTCTAGGAGCTTAAAATTAAAACATTTCTGTTTGTCTGTCCATCGGTTTGTATATCTGTTTATTGTGTGTAATCTCTGAAAGGGCTAAACCGATTTCGACGGGACTTATATAATTAATAAAGGCTACGTTGTTTGTAGCAAAAATTTAAGGTTTCGCGCAAAACAAAATTAAATTCTTCACCATTATAATCTTCCACCTACATCTACTCGCTGCTAGGTCCTACTCTTTCTCACATTATAGATTGGATAAAAATCCTCAAAATCTTATATACAAAACGAAAAGGTAACCTGACACAAAATCTCGAAAACCGCGTGAGGTATAAAGAGGAAATTGCTACTGTTTATAGTTAGTAAACATCCGCTAAGAACGGTTTTTTCTTCAGGGCTAGATTATACAGGCTAGGCAGGCAAGTTTAATTTTACGCAGACGAAGTTGTGAGAAACAGCGAGTTGTAAATATTTTCATAAGGGTGAAGTCACGGGAAAAAGGCAGTTGCACATAAAACGAAACATCGATAAAACCGATTTTGTATATTTATGAATCTGGTCCGGGCGAACAGTTCGTTAGACTGTATGATTGTCTTTGTTATCAATGCGGTGAAAACGTACCCAAGTATTGGAAATCATTGTTTTTTTTTTTAATTCAGAATATTTATATCTACCATTCCCTTTTCGGTTCCAATATTATTGTATTATTGGGGGCGTAAAAAGTACTGTTTTTGGTTCTAATAATATGTAGTTTCTATTATTCTTTATTTTTAGCACTTAAATAATATTTATAATTTCTTGTCAGCTTAGTAATTTTGCTTGCTGTGGTCCCCTGTAATTGAAAGAGCACACAGTTTTTTTTTGTATGATCGTGATCTTGTATGCAATGTGTGTATCCTTTGTTGGAGTTCCTTAATCTATATATATAAAAATGAATCGCAAAATGTTTTGGTAAGTGCATAACTGAACAACGCCTGGACTGGAATTCTTTTTTTTTTAATGTTCGTTTAAGTCCAAGGATGGTTTTTACGGCGAGAAAAATCGATTAATTGCTGGGAAAACCCTAAAAACAGCCCTTTTTTTTCCCAACAAATTTATAGTTAAAATGTAGTCATTTTGAACTTACGGGTAAGGAATCATGTATGTAGAAATACATATAAGCAGATATTGTTATCTTTTTAGTCGATTACTCCATAATATAAACATATTGTGTAAATAAAGAAATTCTTGAACTTTTCTTGGGTCCAGTGTTGGTGCACGAAACCCTTCAACAAGGCTTTATAGTATATAAAGCTGAAGAGTTTGTTTGTTTGCTTGAACGCGCTAATCTCAAGCACTACAGGTCCAATTTGAAAAATTCTTTCAGTGTTAGATAGCCCATTTATCGAAGAAGACTATAGGCTACATATCATCACGCTAAAATTGAATTTATTTGTTAACATAATTTTACGTTGTTGAATTCGCAGGCACAGCTTTAATATTTATGAGTAGTTTTGTCATTGCAAATAGCTCCCGACGACCTTTTGTAGACTTTTATGGCAATAAATAAAATTTCAATTTAAATTATTGACAATTTTAGAAATAGATTGCTCTAATCATATCTAAATTATTATATTCATTACTAATTCTTCTTCTTCTTCCTAGCGTTATCCTGATTTAACACCAGCATCCACTTAGATTGCAGAGGATGTGGCTGTGGGGTAAGTTAAGATGACCGATTGCTATCTGACGTCATCCTTGGAACCCACACTATCTCTACAACCTTACGACTAATATCACAAAGTGACATTAATCGGGTCCCACTGTTTTACGTGCCTTCCGAAAAAGTAAATTATATTTTAAACTAGCTGTGCCCGCGAATTCGTCCGCGTAAAATTAGATGAATAAACAGATTCAATTTTTGTGTAATGATATATATAGCCTTCCTCGATAAATGGGCTATCTAACTCTGCAAGAATTTTTCAAATCTGACCAGTAGCTCATGAGATAAGCGTGTTAAAGTAAGCAAGCAAACAAACAAACTCCTAAGCTCTATATATTAGAATATATATAGATGTTTTTTGTATAGCCTTTGAAATAAATTGTTAAGAGGTAAAAACATTCTATGCGTAAAACCATAAATATTACAAAATTTCCTACTTGACGAAAATTTTACTAAGGGCTATTATTAGAAATTAACGTAAAGACCATAACAAGCAAAAATGAGCCTTTAACTAATTGACGTGCAAACGACATTTGACCTTAGCGTTGCAAACCAATTGCTTGGTCGACTATACTTATAGCTTTACTTATATTGGTTTCTTACTTGCCTAAGTTGTGAATAAGTATATAAAAATGCTAGCAAACTTGTAATACGAGTCGTGACCTTAAACACTCGAGTATGACATCATTTTAATATAACAACAAATCACCAGTTGCTAACACACTGACCGGTGTTTTACCACGAGTTTGCAATCAGAGAAATCACGGCTTTATATTTAAACGTATTAAATAATGCGTTCATTAAAAACTTTGAGTATGGTATTTTAAATTTTAGACACCTAAACAGTATAATTTTGAGAAGACTTTGAGATCAAAAAGACGTGTATATTTTATACTTTTCTCGCTGTGTATGAATATTTATAGAAAATAACTCAAATACTTTGCTCGAACAGCGCTGCAAACGTTGATTTGAATCCATCTAGATAATCGTAATGTATTCTCCTTTTTTGGCTGACAATAAATAGCTTTTCGTTTGAGAACTAAAAACTTCACACGTGTACGTTACTTTCGTATTTTAAAAATATAGTATTTATGAAGGTATCAAAATTTGCAATTTTCCGCTGGCATACTTTTTATTTAGGCATACGTATTAAAGGTAAACATATTATTACTATGAAGATTCATTTGAAAAGATTTGCTACAAAATTGAAAATTAAATGTTTTTTTATATACTATAATATATTTGACAGAATTTTTTTGCACAAAAGTTAGTGTTTTTTTATAACAATTTTTTGTTTCTTTAGTGTTACTCTATTTGTTCAAGTAAATTGTTGAATTATATTTTCTGTTATGTGTACAGAATTTTTCAAATCGGACCAGTAGTTCCTGAGATTAGCGCGTACAAGCAAACAAACAACTCTTTAGCTTTTTATATTGGTAAATTCAAATGATTATTTTATTCAAGTAGACTTTTACAAGCTCTTTTGAGCTAGTAAGTATAGATATATATATACTATGATATTATGAACTAAGAAATTGCAGTTACGTTTCAAGATTCGTGAAAATTGTTTTGTTTAAATCGGTTTATTTTATTATATTTTTTTCGGCAATTGAGGTACCAAAAGCTAAAACTTTTTTTTTAAAAGAAACTAGTGACTACGTAAAAAGACAAACGAATTTTCAACGTAGATTTTTACTTCCAACTTCACAACCCGACAGACGAATCATTTTTTCAACCCGACTGTTTGAATTTCGCTTCCCATTGGGTTTTACTTATTTTTCAACCTTTTTGGCGAAAGTAAACTGGGCGGAAAATATTCGATTGGACACAGACCAGATTTTTTCCGATATTTGATACGAGTGCATTTCCTGTAGCGGGAATTGTGATGGATTCTTTATTTAGATACGAGATGGATATTTCTACCGTTTGCAAAAGAACCAGGAGCGCGAGCTCTCGAATACTGCGTTGGAGATGAAAGGAATATGAAATTTGCCACAATTATAGAGGGCGGTTTGCGAATGCTAATATTATTATAAAATGTGCATTTTTAGTACGTTAAATTATTAAAATAAAACCTCACACAAACGAATGCCGAATGATTTACATAAACATGTATGTATTTTACTATATGGTTGTGTCAAAGCGTAGTCATGACGAACGTATGTATAATTATTGTCCAATATAACAGTGTCATTGTACAAAGAACTATAACTTTGTACGCAAATCTAAAGATTTTTGGCCGAATTTCGACCAACCGGCTATGTCTAGTATTAAATACAGATCTAAAGAATAAACAACAAACCTGTAGCTGAGAACTTTCAATTTATTAACTCCATACATATGCAAATTCTTAATTCCAAAATTTAATCCCTCCTCATTGATTCGTATGGATTTAATAATCACCGGATCGGGAAGATTGGCCAAAAATGCAGCGACCACAGTGCGTCCTGAAACTAAAGAAAGATTAAAATTTGCTTAAGGGTATAGAAATTAAATTGAAAAAATTGTCTATGAAACCCAGTCATTGCACAATTGAAGCGTGTATGTCCCGTAAAGCGAAAATACTTACTGAAGATTAAATACTTAATGAACTTATGTATTTTTTCAATGTTTGTTACCTTAGTAATTCCGACTGGTTGAATCGATTTTGATGATCCTTTTTTCTTTGAAAACTGGTTCTTCCCATGTGATCCCATTTTAATTTGAAGTCGTTATTCTTAAAAGATATTTGTTTGAACTAAATTGTTGGTGGGAATCAAACCGAGCCTACTTCCGCAGAATACATTTTGAAAACAATTTGTTACAATTTGTGTAACAATTAATAGTGTGTCCAAATCTTTTTTCAATTAAAAATAAACAATTCTAGAGACGTTTAAGCCATGTCTCATATTTTCCTTTTCCCTCCAGAATGCTCTTTACAACGACATATATACATATATATCAACGACGTTGAGGTAAAAATAATAGGTTGTTACATTAACAACGTCAATTGGTTTGGCCTATCATTATTTTCGCCAGCCGCAACCAGTGATTTTCATTAGATAAACACTCTATACCGAAGAGTACGTACGTAGATTATAGTACCATATTTTTCTTCACACGCCGCCATAACGATGTACTAAGCAGTCAATTCGTCCATTAGGTTCAGTTCTAAATTCGAATTTTAAAAACAGCGATTTTTTTTATTGTAGTCATAATTAACGCAAGGGCGAAATTTCTAAGTTTAACATTTTGTTAATTTTGAAATATTGTTAGAATATTAAACGTATTAATTAGGAATTGGTGTAAAATAAATTAGGCCTTAATTATTTTTGAGGAAGTATTTAGGTTTTAAATAAGAATGCCGAAAATAGTGTTTAAAATAAATGGAATTCCGTATGAAGGTAAGAGCTTTAAGTAATGCTATATAATCTACTATTACTACTATTGCTCGCGACTCCGCTCGCATTTCTATAAAAAAACTTACAAATTTCATTTAGGTATATATATATATATATATATATATATATACATAAACAGGCCGTATGTTTGTTTACCACTGTACTTACATAAAACTAAATAGATTTCGAGTATGAAAAAAAAGAATAATTATAATTTATAACTTTGCAGCTGATGGAAAGTATAGTCCGGATGTATCCCTAAACGAGTATATACGGACTATTGCTGACTTTAGAGGCACTAAGGTTATGTGCCAGGAGGGTGGCTGTGGTGCTTGCATCGTCGCCGTCCGTACCTTCTCACCACCGACGAATGAGATGAAATCCTTCGCTGTCAATTCCGTAAGAATACTTTTTTCTTTTTTTTAACATTTGCTCACTAGTTTTTACTCGCGATATCGTCCGCTTTGAATTCCATAATTCTGTTTCAAAGGTTTTATTTCTTTTGGGCAGAACTCGCGAGTCAAAGTCCCGTTTAAATCATAATTCTCCATTTGCCAAAATAAGTCCCGACAAACATTGTATATTCGGGGTTTCTGTGTAGTGTACTTGGCTAGGGCGTCGCTAGTACAAGTTTGACCTTAATCACAAAAAAAAAAATTTGCTCATTACCTTACAATTTTAGCGTCAGTGTAGTACTTACGGTTGGCTTTGCTGTTAACTTGCAAACGAGCTATTTCCGTCATTACGCTGTTTCCATTGAAGCTATTATGAATAATTATTTCAGTGATTTCGCTATCGTTAAGTGGAATCTCTGCTGATAACGTGGGAGGTAATTTATTCATGAAAAAGTATTTATACTTTATTTTATACATTTAAAAAAGGCGCATTAGCGGTGTGCGTCCTTTGATTATACTGGTTTAGTTCGTTTGTCATCTTCCATAACTAACTCACACTGCACTTGGAGTTGAAATCTAAAAGAGACGGATTTGATAGCAATGCTCCATGGATTGACCGTGCGGGTATCGAGTCCATCGTTTTACAGAGGAAGAAACCAGGGCAATGCCTGGGACTTGTGACCCAAGTGTAGGTTTGAGGGATCCCTTTGACGTGCACATGAACACTAACCTCTGTTGCCCGTGTCACGTTCCCTGTCCAACCAGTCCCGATTTTATCTTATCCTATAATGATATCCTTCTTTTACCTTAATGGAAATAATCATATAAGGATAAAAGGGGAGGAGAGAATAAAAAGGCGGATTTTTTAAAATGTGTATCACTGATAATGTCAAATATTAAAATTTCAATAGAATTTGGCAAGAAGCGAGGCAATGGCTCAAACAATCGCCATTCAATAGTTACAAAATATGTGATGTAATTTATACTTAACTAGCTGTTTCCCGCGACATCCATTAAACCGTTCCTGGCGGATGTCTGTTATCTCTAAACTTGTCAAATTTCATCTTTGTACATCCCGCGATTTTTGAACTTTTGCAGTAGCTGAACTTTCACTTTTATAAATTTAGATAGACTGCAGATCGCCGGCTGGTCGAAACTCGCCCACAGACAACTGCATACAACGACATATATTGTTCTATTTACAGACAAATAAAATTTGGCAATTATTATAACTTATCGGAACTTTTTATTTTTATTATTATTAATATTCTATTAATTTTATTTTTTATACCTAAATTTTTTAATGTTATAGTTTATATATAATTTTAATGAATTATAAATGATTTAATTTTAATTTTTAATTTAATTTCTTGATCTATTTGCACACTAAAATTATAGTTGAATGTATTGGAATTAATTACTATATGACATCATTTGTACCACATTCTTGCAAATAAAGATATGATTATAATTATTATTACTATGATTATGGTTGTCACGATTCCGCTTTGTCATCATCCAATACGAGTGTGTGTAAATGGTGTAAATCGTCTGGCATTGGTGTGCGTGTGGTTTTATTTTAATAATTTAATATATTAATAATGCATATTATAAAAAAAAAATTTAACATTTGCACACTTTCCTCTATATGAACTACAATTGTGCCAAAATTCCACACTCCTCCGTCCGCGCAATTTTCCTAAAATGGTGCCTAAAGTTTTCGCCTCACGTATTAATATATAAATGATTATTTCAGTGCCTCGTATCAGTATTATCCTGCCATGGTTGGGAGATCACTACTGTTGAAGGCATCGGTAACAGAACGATAGGATATCACGAAATTCAGAAGAGGCTGGCCGAATTTAACGGTATGACTACGCTTTGACAATAGGTGCAGTAGGGGACCAGTTTTTTTTTTAAATTTTTCATGCGTTTGTCATTCATATAATGGCAGTCAAGTAATCGTCCAATAGACTGCAAGTAAAAATTTTGTTATTTTTCTCTTTAATATGTGTATCTGTACGTAATGGAAGATAATGTATAAATATTAAAAACGCATACATATACTTTATAATAGACTAGTTTATAACCGCGACTTCACCTCGTGAATTCAGTGAATTTGTTTTTTAACACAGAAAATATACTTCTCGTCGAAAAGTTCGAAATACTTCCATTTTTTCTGACATATATTCCTAAATAAACTATTATATTATTTTTCTGATAATCCTTACAAAATATAAACCTGCAAGGTGTTTCTGCATAATTGAATGTTCCGGTTGGGCTTAGTTAATAATGCTGGTTTATGTAATATTGAATAAAGTTTTAATTTAATATAATTATTTAAACTCTTTATTCATTTATTCTATAACAATTTATATATTGGAGAATTTTCAGTCATTGGTTATGAAAACAAGCCTGAATAAAAACATATACGAATGCAAAATGCCTTTTTATTTTTTATGGCTTTTCGGAAACTTAGATACTTACTGCAATATTTATTATGATAATTTTCTTCAATAGATATATTGTTAAATAGATATCTATACAAATACATAAAGCTGAAGATGATTCATTGATTCATTGATTCATTGATTCATTGATTCATTGATTCATTGATTCATTGATTCATTGATTCATTGATTTATTGGTTCATTGATTCATTGATTAGGTTTATAACTCACGGTGACTTCGTTAACATACATCGTTTGTCACGTGAACAAGCGTTGTAAAAGGACGTTTTTTTTTTTTACATTTTGTCAATCTCCAAACCGAAAACCAATGTATGAGAAAATGAATTTTTTTTTCTTAATAAAAATTTCTTTATCAAAGTCATAACAAAAACTTTCGCGTCTCTACACTCCTGACACAATCTTCAACAGTGGGACTCGATTAATGTCACTTTGTGATATTAATCGTAATTAGAGGTAGCGCCATGCTTGTAGCCGAATTGGACCGACGCGTCCGGGTACCAGTAGCTCTTCCATGGGCGTCGGTAGGCACTTTGGTGCCTGCTGCCTACTCGTCTGCCCGCTTGTAACATAAAAAAAAAACTTTGTGATAAGGCTACACTAATGTCCTTAATAAAGTCACAAAAATCATTCAGCTGGGAAATTAGAGGTTACAGATATTGCCATCCTCATCCCATTCTTGAGCGCGCAATGTATCGTGAACATTGGGAAGCAATAGATCATATAAAAGGAAACTCACCTTTCGAGCCAACACTCTGTTCTCCTTATGTCTCCTGTCATTCTCCTCTTCCAGCGCTGCTTTCAACTTCTCTGTCTCCTTCTCTAGCGCTTCGATGTTTTCGCGAAGCGAAGCGTTATCCGCAGCGAGGGCTTGCGCCTGAAAATTGACCTACTTTCAGACATGGACTATTCTTCTTCTTCTTCTTCCTAACGTTATCCCGGTTAAATACCAGGGTCCGTTTAGATTGCAGAGGATTTGGCTGTGGGGCGAGTTAAGATGACCGATTGCCATCTGACGTCATCCCAAGGAAATTTAAGAAACCATCTGCCCCTTTGCCCCTTATAGACAAAAGAAATCTACTGTAATATCATTGAAAAATTGAAAATGATCATGAGCGTATCAAGACACGCCTATATAGAAGGGTTCCGTATCCGATACGCTATAAACGTATTTGTTAAACAACTTCAAAAATTGGTGTTCAAATTCGTTCAGTATAATTTACCTAATGAGGTTTTAGCATGTTCTGTCAACATGAAAAATTTCATGTCTCTACACCTTATAGTTTGGAGATGCTAAGAAAATACTATTCCTAGTTGTCATGGATTTCCGAAACTGTCCATGTCCGTCCTCTGTCAAGTTACTTTACAGCGAACGAGCTATGTGCCTCATGCACAATTCGAAGTTTATTAACGTCCCAAAATTGGATACTGCGGGATGTATGACGAGTGACAAGACACTCATAATACCTTTTTTTCATTTAATAAACGTCCTTTTAAATTAAAAATACATGGTACATTTATGGTTTGGTTTTATATTTAATTAAAATTGACTTCAGTAATAATATAAATACAAATACAAAATATAATATAAATACAAAATAGGAACGAAGTTCCTTATTACATAAATATTAATGCCAAATTCTTATGTACACAGATATGCGTGTATTTCTAAAACAAAAGTAAAACAGAAGATATAGTTAAAACAAAAACAAAACTTTAATACACGAATAAGAGTTGTTAGTTCCGGGAATCATGATTTTAATATTTAAAAAAAAGCCAGATCAATATTAGCAGAACGTTAATCCAAGCATACTCTTAAATATTTTATTAATAATAATTATAACTCTGTTGAAGTTTACACCCGTAGCTATAAAACTTCTAGTTTCAATTAAAAATTAATTTATTCGAATTGATATAGCTTTTAATCTCTGTGCGGAACAGTGTGGATTTGTCTACAACAACAATGCAGCTACGTTTCATAATTAAACTATCTAAAAAAAAGAACTAAGATATGTCTATAAATGTTTTAGCAAAGGAAGTTACACTCGGATGCCATCAAATCGCACATGAGTACATTCTTTTGTAAAACTTTTCGTTTACTTAAAAAATACATAAATTTTTTAATATGGTCATTTAAGGTCATTTTAATACCTATCCGGTAAATGATCTTCAATCTCATATTAAAAAAAATGTATTTATTTAAATAGAAAAATAAATAATAGCATTTAACAAAAAAAATGCTTTCACGTGCGATTTCATTTTGCAGTTAAACACATACAATTGATAATTTGTCATTTAGAAAAATAGCTCATATTTCCTACATACAATATAAAAATTCTAATAAATAAAATAATCGATCCAAGATAAACAAAAAAATTATGTATGAAAATATTTTGAAATCAACTATTTTATTATATTAAATATATATATTTTAATAATATATTTAACAATTACTTGTCAGCATTTGCACAAAAGTTCGTAGTATAGAAAAAAATTCCAAAATGATATGACAAAGCTTCGTCAGCGGTAAACACGCGAGTCGTAAAATGATATTCTTCATTCAATACGAATAATGATAATATAATGTATTGTTGGAGACAAATAATACAAAGACGTGTTTACGCTTTCATCTTAATTGGTCTCAAGGATCATTAACACACAGGAAGGTTAACACATTCCTTTTGAAGGCACCCACAACTTCCATCTCTTTGCCGTAGTGCCGGAGCCAGACATCGCTCAAAGTGTTTGTACATTTTTGTCCTTGAAGTCTACAAAGTTCTACAAAACTTTGCGCAGCTAGCCAAAGTCCCCGGCCACACCACATGATCATTGAAATGATCATTCAAATAAAGCTGTGTCTGACTCCGGCATCATAACAACCACTAGTAGCATTTCTCAATGATGGTAGTACTGTTCTAAAGATATTTAATTGGTGCCGCCATTACGACCGACCAATAACATTGGCCTAAGGTCATGTTTATAGTGGTGGTAATAGACGTTTAACACAGATTACATACCCAAAATAAATCAAACAACTTCTTTCATAATATTAATTATAATTAACAGTATATAATAAAACCCTATATCCCTTTAGTCGCTAATTCCAACAAGGATACTTATAAAGAGAGCGTAAAATTGAGTTTTTTTTTATGGTACAAGGGGCAAACGAGTAGGCAGCAGGCATCTAGGTGCCTAAGTGGACATCAGCATGACCAGAAGGCTAGCAGTTGCATAGCCGACCTTTAATGACGAGTTTAGGCCACCGGGAAGTCTCACAAACCGAACGAAACGCGACAACAATACCATCACTTGACGTGACAGCATTGCTGCCACTTCACGCCGATCTTATGTGAGAAAGAGGCACTGGTACCCGGACACGCCGGCCCAATCCGGCTACAAGCATGGCGCTACCTCTAAGTATAAAGACAGGTATAAGGGAAAGGGATGAAGAAGTGAATGGATAAAGGTAGAAGATTAAAGTGAGAGTAAAGACTAACAGCGATTACTTTTTAAACACCATAGACCATTCAATCAAATGTACGACTACACGAAATGTTACTGCCGCTCGGATAATATACCGGGGCTACTGAAAATCAGTGTCGGACTGAACGATTGTCACTCTGACGTATAACTGAGTAGCTGCCGTTTTGCGTTGTTGCACTGCATGCACAGTTTATATTATGTGATACTTTTTTATAATTTGATTTTTTTTTTCTGTTTTTATAAAAAGTTGTTATAGATTTTATTTTATTGTTTGCTTGTTTTTATGACTGTCTTCAAATGTTTAGTGTATATTGTTTAATATTCTTATTCTAAATGAACACGACAACAACCTTGTACTATACTGTACAAATATTTGTTTTATTCTTGTAAGTCTATCACGGTTACTGTGCAGACATACGCACCGTGGCGCCGCTCCGACGCACCTGTTCTTCATACCGCACGTCTCGTATGGCGCGGATCATTTCGAGGCCCATTTTCACGCAGCAATAGGCGTGGTCCTCGCGTCGCTCCGGCAACCCGCTCACACAGAAATAGCAATCGCCGAGAAGCTTTATACGCAGGCAGTGATTCTTCTGCAATCAGGTAAACAAACATTAATATCGGATGGAAGCTTCGAAAGCTTAGAGCGAGCGATAGAACGACAGACACAAAAGCTGACTGTTCAATCCCAATACCGCTGGGATGTCGTGGGGCAACTCCTAAGACAAGCTGTTTTAAAAAAAGCTCTACTCTTTTGAAGTTATAACTGTAGATATATAAGACTCTAAGTATTACTTACCGTCGCTAATCTGTCAAAGCGATCAAACAAGTCGTTCAGAAGTTTTACCAAGTCCTGTGCGCTGCACTTGCTTGATAATTCTGAAAAAAAAAAGGTAACAGATTTGAATTGCAGTATCAGTTGGTTTTAGTATAATGATATTACGCAATGAAGTTTCTTAATATTGTGAGTCCATGATTCTTTATAATATTAATTTCTCTTGATTCAAATATTTTATTATTTTTCCATATTCCGCCAACTCAGATAAGAAGATCAATTAAAAGTATCCTCGAGTCATTGTATTAAACAGGTTGTAATTAGTTATATATTAGTTTTAAGTAATTGATGTATACTTATTTGGTACCGTAAAGACAAATTGGGGAACTGTAATGTTTTTTCGGATATGTTGAATAAATAAATAAATAAATAAATTATAAGTGATAATTGCTTTGACATACATAAGGTATTAGCAACTCTTCGTTAAGTGTCAACTTTTAAAAACTTACGTAACGAGGAATATTTATTTTTCCAGTTAATAAGCTAACTTTATTTCACAACGTATTTCGGATTTATCATTTCGAATTTGTAATTATAATATCTTTATTTCTATATTCATACCGAACGACGATGACAAACTACATTAACATACAAAAGGACGATTCGGTCTAATTACGATCCTCCCCAGGATGGGGGTTGATTAAATCTCACCCGTGAATCCTTTAATATCGGCAAAGAGTATGGATACGTCTTCGTGGCTCTGTATGTATAAATTGTTAAATTGCTGCTCCTGAAACTCCCCCCTCATCCTCGAAACGTGACTGGAAATTTTCTTCGCCAGAAAGTCTGGTATCACTGAAAATAAATGACAGATTTTCACTCACGCCCGGGCGCGACAATATTTTGTTCACGTTCCAAAAGCTAATTCGGAATATGTACATCCCGTTAACAAGTTTAATCTGAATTAATTTTGTCTCACTGAATAAGTTTCTTGTGCGGAACAACTTTAGATTACTTGAATATGGTTAAAGTCAAAATAATTTTAGATCAAATACTTCGAATCTTCGCATGCTTCGAATCTCTCGTGAATTTTTATACATTATGCTTGTAGATATAACATACTTTTAAAAAGATCATGTATGATAATCTATAAGTATTAAGTACCTAGTAAGTTAAAAACTTTGTTATTAACTTACTAGGTACTGTCATATGGGTTCTTGACCTTTCATAGATAAAGGAAATAAAAAAGACGAATTATATATTAATAGTTATAATTACGAAAGACTTTTATAGTTAACGCATTCGTAGACCGTTTCTAGCAGACAGTCATATATGTAATAGTATTTATTTATTTATCTTAAAGAATATTTATAGGTATGTCTAATATTCACTTTACCCCTCCTACTAAGCTTAAATTAAAAGCTTGTATAAGGAGTGGGCCTCTATCAGCCAATCTAAGAATTATTTCAATATCTCCATCCAATACTGAGATGCAGCTATTTTGGTCTTTCTTAACGTAAAACTGATTTTGGTAAACCAGACAGACAAACAAATAATAAAATATCATCAATCACTTCATTAACTATTATTAAACTACGTAATTTGTTACTATAATGCCGTTTTTATCGAATTATAAGCGAAATAAGTCGTAAGTGACAAAACGTTTTTTGCGATTTCCCAAAAATCAACTTTTTTGAGTTAGGCCAGTTTATGACTAAGCGTGCGATATGAGAAAATTTAAAGCGTATGGAGTTATCAAAGCCGGCCCTGCGGTTCAAGTTGTAGGCCAAGCTGCCACTATCTACAAAGGATAAACAATCTTAACGTTATTGACGTAAAGTTTACTTTTAACTGTATATATAAATCAACTTAAGTCAGACTCGAATCCAAATATGATAAGGATCATTTTGATTCTTAACTACTAAGTTTTAAGGTCTAATTTTAAGAATACTCATAACTGTAATGAAACTCGCCATATTCAAAGTATTAACTTTTATATCTAAATAAATGAACATATTTAAAAGAACATTAATTTTATTTAAATCCTAACCCACATATGTAACGTCACACAGCTTTTGACACCTCCCCATCCCGTTGTCACACAATGTCACATTTTGGCGAAACCCTCCCCCTTCAACGTGCGACTTAATATATGAGGAGCCCCTTAAACCAGTTCAGGAGCTAGATGGCTACATCTTCTGTGTAATTTGTTCTTTTTTTTTTTTTTGAGAAAAAGTATTTTTTTGAAAAAAAGTATTTTTTATTTTTTCATAATGATGATGATGATTATTTTTTTCAGTTATACAGAAAAAGAAAGAGAATGGAAAAAATAACCTTAAGACCACCGTAGTAGGAGCAATGTCGTGTTTTTAAAACGGTCATATAACTGACATAAATACAGACTGACATAATTTGAAACAAATTTTACCAATAATTTCAATTTAAATTTTCTAATAAAAGTAAGAATTTATGAGAGCTATTTATACATGCAGAAAATATGCAAAATCTATTTGAAGCATTAAGTTTCATTAAGGATAATAATTTTTGAAAAAAAAAAGAAAATTAAAAGTTGAATTTATTTGAAAATACTTTGAAGAGTTTTTATATACCTGACAATTTTTTAGAATAATATATTTCGAAGCTTTTTCAGCGTTAAATAATAATTCTATACATTACCCCTTGTAATATTTAAAGAAAACAACCGGCAGTTGGCTCCAGAACCCTATATTAGAGTATAGGAGTCCTTTTTTTTTTGTGATTTTTACTTATTTATTGTAAATTTAACTTTTGTTTATAGGCATTGTTATTAAGTTAAATTTTTATTCATAATTACTTTTAAACTGTGAAATGATTTTATGATCTTATTTTTATTAATTTATTGTTTTAAAATTTTGTTTTGATTTTAAGATGTACATGTCTTATTATGGATGTTGCCTGAAATAACGGAATACAATATGATTGTTAGAATACCCTTGCATATCATTCATCCAGTTCCGTTTACACTATTTTTAATTACTAAAAATAGTACCGTTTCGGTTACCCTTGTAATAAGATATATGAGGTTTGTAGAATAAAGTCAAGTAATTCGAGTACTAATTATGAATAAAAGGAATTGCAAATTTATTTAGACTATTCGGAAAGGTAGACTTAGTTCTTATTGTTACTATTATACGGCATAAATTCAAATGAATAACGGTACAAAGTAAAATTGTTTTTGGAGTATTAAAAGAACTCAGCTGCCAGTCCCTTTGTTATTTGAATCGGTATAAAATATTGCGTCTTAAAGGAGTCCCCCTCTACTACTTCTTCAAAAAATGCCAAGGAACTATAAACCAGAAAGTAATTGGTACTTTTATTCAATACTAGCTGTTCCCGCGATTTTGTCTGCGTAAAATTAAGAATAAAAAATAAATTAAATTTTAGCGTGATAATATATAGTCTATAGCCTTCCTCGATAAACGGGCTATCTAACAGTAAAATAATTTTTCAAATTGGTCCAGTTGTTCCTGAGATCAGCGCGTTCAGGCAAACCAACTTTTCAGCTTTATAATATATTAGTATAGATAGTAGACACCTGCTGAAGCTAAACACATCAAGTATCAGCGAGTCTTCGGCTGACGACGACAGCGATGACGACGACGACCGTACGACAAACGACACGAGCCACGACGAGGTGAGACATTATCCGTTGAAAATTACAATTTAGTATATTATTTGCAATATTTCTTTATATTTAATTGTCCCATATGATAACAGCCTAAAGGTTGCTGAGATATTGGACCGTTGTGCAGTCTATTTCTACCAGTAAATGTTATGTTACAAATATTATGCTTGTTTCTAGGGATTTACAAGTTATAACGGTGTGAAAAACGGATTCGGAAATAAAGTCACGAGTGTATAGTACACGTTGTCGGTCAACATCTATTTTTCATACTCCTAAGTGATAAGGGTGGCCCACGCGGACGGAGTCGCGGGGCGCAGCTAGTATCAACTATAAAATAGTGGAAGTTACTATTTTATATGTTATAATTTTTTCTTTTAATCTCTTTCGCTTACTTAACAAAAGTAAATAAAGAGTGATTTAAATTAAATTCAACGTTTAATATGTAGAAATAAATGTCTCAACTTTTAATGAAATGTGTAATATATTTTCATTTTTCATTATAGAGGAGGTCGTGGCCTAATCAGTGGTCGGCATTTGACTCGATCGCTAGGTTAAGGGAACGGGAATAATATTATTGGATAACAGGATGTTGTCAGTAGTAACAACCCAACTCAAGTAAAATAATACAAATTTAGTAAGAAGTCTATAAAAGATTTCTACAGAAAAAGACCTCATAAGGAGTTTTTACTTTAATGGCGTCTGTTTATGTAACTTAGCCTAAAAACTTTCAAGTTAAAAGGTTTATTTGGAACTCTTATAACTATTTCACCCAGGAGTATCTACTGTGTTTTTTTTTATATATATAACAAGGGGCAAACGAACAGGCGGTACTCTGAAGTGACTACCGACGCCCATGGACAACTGCGTAACGACCAGAAATAACAATAAAACACCCCAAGGAACATAAATTTAAGAAACAAAGGTGTGAGAAAAACCTTCCCGTACAAATATGGGTCTTTTATTTTAAACTTATGTCACATTAAAACGACTTTTATCGTAATAAGAAAGTAAAGCCTCATTCTCACATAATGGAAGTACATTGTACTTTAACATTGCAATGTCCCTTGGCAACTTTTTCGGTTAAAAACTTTTTCGCTGAACTTACCACTGTGCTCTATCTCTTTCAGGTATGCGGAAAAGCTGCGCGCGCGAGAGAGACAGCTACAGCTTCGATAGGCTGAAGGTGCCATGTTAGTCTACGACAATCTCTCACTCAGATAGGTTGTGTTTACGTTTGAACTCGAAAGTTTTTTGCGTGATTCTAAAGTGAAAAGTTGCAAAGTGAAGTGATAAAATAAAGTGTAAAGATGAAGGTGAAGTGAATGTGTGTGTTTTGATTCGTTACTTGGAGTGTTTTTGGAGTATGGAGTGGGGTCTCATTGGAGGTTCTGGTGAGCTCTACACATATTTGGCGTATTGGATTTGGGTTTCCGCTTGATATTTTTCCTATAGAGCAACGTTCGTAGAGGCGACGATATTATTACTATTACTATAATATGAGTACCAAAAGTCAACCTTTTTAAAAATCGTCTTTCTATACATAATATTTGTCCACCAAAACCTAGTTCGAATATTACATTTAATTATCACACTTTCTTTTAATGGGTATTATAACATTTCGTTGGCAAATACTATATGATCACGGCCCAGAACATCTGCCCCGTCGGAGGCAGGCTCTAAGTCCTCCTGCGTGCAGGTGTTAGGGCACGGAAGGCACGATAAAGACATTGTTTGCGTTGCATCGCGTGAATCTCAGGTTGTTGCTATTTCTGAATCTCCACCTGGCCATTTTTTCCTTACTTCTGTCAATCTGTGTTCGAAGTCTATTAAGTGATTTTCAAATTGGCAAAAGCAATATGCCAGAGGAAAGATGGGTGGCCAGTGGGTGGCGCAAATGGGCTTTGTAAAGATTATTTAACCGCTATTCTTATTATGTTATAACTAGCTGTGCCCGCGATTTCGTCTGCGTAAAGTTGCGTAAAAGAAAGATTTAATTTTGTCGTGATGATATATAGCTTGTACACTTTATCAATAAATGGGCTTTCTAACACTGAAAGAATTTTTCAAATCGGACCAGTAGTTCCTGAGATTAGCGCGTTCAAACAAACAAACTCTTCAGTATTATATATGAGTGAGTAGATAATTATAGTTTTCCATAGAAAATTTCTTTCTACTTCCTACAATCCTCCTACCTCCTTTATCTCCTACTCTACCAAATGCTGACTTGAGTCCTATAGCTTTTAAGTTATCTTTTTAATTGTCATGCTATCATATCATTTCATCGTCATCGTTTTAATATTGATTTTATCTGACTAAAGCAAATATACATCCATCAATTTAACCGATTTATTGTTACAATACGATTGTTATCATTCGTTTAATGACATATCTGTGATCTTTATGACATTAATCATAATACAGTCTCATCGAGTACGCTCTTCGTAAATTGTAAATGATTTAAGTATCTATTCAAATATTTATATTTCTAAAATGAATTAATTAAAAAAAATGACATTCAAAAGCTCTATGGTGTATGGCTGAATTGCAAATACATAAGGTGGTTCGAAACCTGACCCTGAGTGGCTATTGAAAAGGTCTATTATTTTTTATATGTAACTAGCGGACCCGACAGACATCTTGCCCTAAGTTGGACTCGTCTGCTATTAGTCAATTAACTAATCTCCTTTATATATTTTCCATCAAAGGTGATACTGGCCGAATGTTTTATGAAATAATAATTTTGTACGGCACGCCTGTCAACAGGGGTCAGCAACCTTTTGAGTCGGAAAAGCCAAAAATAACAATTTCAGGTCATAGCAAGGTTTAGCCGTTTTCGAGTTTGAGGGAAAGTAATGAACAACAATTGATTATATATAGCAAAGTAGAGCTTTGGCTACTTTATCAAGTACTAGCTGAGACCGTAAACTCAGTAGAAAACATTTAGCGTGATGATGTATGTAGCCTTGATGCCTGTAGCCTTCCTCGATAAATGGGCTATTCAACACTGAAAGAATTATTAAAATCTAACCAGTAGTTGCTGAGATTAGCGCGTTCAAGGAAACAAACAAACATACAAACAAACTCTACTTATATACAGCTTTATATATTAGTATAGACTTCCGTATGGATATAGCACAGGCATAACGAATACTCCATAGATGTAGAGGTACTAAGCAGCTTAACTTGAATAAATTAGATACTCTACATCTGACGTCTTTGGTGTAATCTTAGAAAAGACATCAACGCGCTCGAGTATGGATGGCTTGAACAGAGTATAATAAGAGAATGATTTTTCTTAAATGAAGACTGTGCATTATGATGTATTATAATTATATTTTATATTATGTGTAATATCCGAAACGGCTTGCCGGATTTGAACATGACTTTCACTGGTGGATAGCTGGTTTAACAAGAAATAACATGAGTCGCTTTGCTTTTACCTAAATAATTAGGATACCGCAAAAGCAACCCTCAAAATATAGAAAAATTACTGAATTTGGGACAAACGAGTAGGTTACAGCTAGTATTAATATAAAATTTTGTTTCTTTTTCAACAATTATTTTTAGATTATTATTTATGATTAAAAGAGAACTTATTATTACTATAAAGTTGTAAAAGCTTTACTGAAGCGATCCACACCGAACCGTGGATAAACTCTACGTCGGATAGTCGTAATGTTATTTGATTACGGTGTAGATTACAAAATGAAAAATAAATAAATAATGTTTAAATATTCGATATACATAAAGTTATTTACTATTTCTGTGCCCAATGGGGCCTTTTCTGTATGGACGACCAAGAAATTGGTTTGCCACGCTAAGATAGAATGTTGTTTGCACGTCAATTAGTTAGAAGGCTTATTTTTGCTTGTTGTGCAATTACGTTAAATTATAACAATGACCCTTAGCTAAATTTTCTTTAAGTAGGAACTGTCATCTAAAATGGTAAAGCGCTTTCTTGGTCGACTATACATATTTTTAAATACTCTTAGCCACCCACTCCTAATACAAGCTTGTAATTTAAGCTTAGTAGGAGGGGAAACGGGAATATTAGACATACCTAAAAATTATTCCTAATACTCTTAAAATAAAATAAAAATATGACCTTTGTTAATCTGACATTGTAAAGTTTTATTTAATATGCTTAATGATGAACATAAATCTTAATATGCTCTTTACATTGAATTATAGTTTCCTATTATTTTTGTATTTACAACTATTTTTCTCCAGCTATCTTTCATTTTGCTAAAAATGTTAAGATTCGTTTTACTGTTATTACTGTGATATATGTATATGTGTATATCTATTTTGAAGCTTAACCTCTAGTATTTATACAACGATTATATATTATTATCAGATTGAATACATAGGAAGAATGCTGTTTGTGTTAATTTAGTTTATGTACTGTCCATGCAACAAAAATATTTGCGTAGAAATTTTAAAAACATAGAGTCTCACTCGCAGCAAAACAACTTTTATTTTTGTTACAAGGGGTAAACGAGCAGGTAGTGTCTATCGACAACGCGTACCACCGTGAAGATGTTTATGAGCTTTTAGAAGGCTCGCAGAGGCGTTGCCGGGCTTTAAATATGCCATATTTAGGCCGTCGGATACTTCGGGTACAAACCGAACGAAACTATCACTTGAAGTGACAGCATTACCGCCACATCCCCTAAAACTTATGTGAGAAAGAGGTACTGGTACCTGCTACGCACCGCTCCAATACGCCTGCAGACCAACAGGTCTGCAAGAGTGGCGCTACCTCTAATTAATTATGTTTCAGAAAATTACGGAAAAAATAAAACACTCATGATTAGATAAAAAAATCACCAGCGAAATCCCACTTACACGTCGCTATCACCTAGCAGTTTAAATTTACCCAATCCTTATCAATTCTAAAAATAAACTTTATAAAAATATTCCGGATTAAGGCAATAAATAATACTATTAAGTTCTTTTTTATGTTTTAATCATTTATTGTCTTTTATCATTAAAACCAACTCATCGGTAATAAACATTTTTATAGCTACATTGTAGTACAAGTAATCGATGTAATTGAGATTTCGTGCGAATTCTTTGAAAACATTTTTTGGAGTTTGTCCAGTCGTGTGTCGGAGCTGACCAACAATTTTTCGTGTAACAGAGTCCCAAAAATGCGTAAAGGCTAGTAGTATATATGTATACTTATAAACTCTTTAGACGGTTGTAAATCCTCTCATATTCGCGAGTTGTATAATCTGTTGATTTCTCCCCAAAGACAACTGACAGCAAGACACTGGTACGGGTGTTCGGATGAAGGTTCTAATTCCGCTTAGCAACTCAAATTTTCTGTTATAATATTTCAATAAGTAATATTTTTTAAAGAGGTAGGATAAAACGAAAGGGTCTGCTTGTTTAAAGAAATTGTCGGTATGGGAAGGTACGTCTCCTCTACAGAAAAACATGCAAACAACTCGCATAATGTTTTGTTGTACATCTCTTGGGAGGATACGCACGGCAAAACCTGAGTCAATACAATTTGAAATTAGCGTTCTTCTGTAGCCGACTGTAAATATCATACAGAAAACAGCCACTTATTATGATTATTTGCCATGTTATTTAAATACAAAATCAGTGAGCTAGTCCAGCGGGATGGCATCCAAAACGATTATAGTATGGTTTCAATCTGACCTTCAATTCCTGAGTTATTAAGGCTTCATTATTTGTCCAGTGTACTTTACATTCCGCGCCACTCCACCCTTAAGGAAAAGTGATCAGACGGATAACTTACGGATATTCGATTCAAGGCACATGACGCTAATGCTCAAGGAAAGTCGGAACGTTTTATACGTGACATTTTTCGTAACGACACTTGACACTCAAAATTACTATATTAGTCTCGATATCGTAGGAGGGTAACGGTGAGCTTTAAAGTAATACTAGTACTCTTCAAAATATGTGTATTCGATTATAGCGAAGTTACAGCTGTCACGAGGGTTATAAGGTTCCATTCGATTGCTTGAAAAATAAAAGAGAACCACATTTGAAGGTTTTTATTGCGCGTCTATATATTGAAAGGAGTCGAGCGTGTTGTTATCCCGAGCGCCGCCCGCCGGCCGCCCCTCGCGCGCCGCCGCTGCTGGCCCGCCTTCTGCAACAACCAATTCACTATTAATTTTCTTTAGAAATAACTTCTGGCATGTCTTTAGATTCTTTGTGGCTTCTGTAATTTAAACTTAGAAACTATCTTTATAGACACCTGAATGAAATCGAAGAATCATCAAAAGATTGAGTCTCACAAGATTAGTCGTAAAGTCACTTTTTTGGAGAGTGTAAATTTCCAGTACGTCATGGATTTCTCCGAAGTCTGCCAATCGCGTGGAAGATGAATATACTCTAGGTACATTGCATAAGTGTGCCACTACGAGTGTTAATGGAAATTTGTATGAAATATAGTCAAATTATTATAATATGATAGTTAATTCCATGTGTCACGAATGTCAATATTAATTATGGTATTAATCCCTCTACAGATACTAGTTATTGACGTACCAATTTATTAACTAAATTATAACCAATGCACAGACGGACAGAAAGTTAATAAGTAATATTCATAGTGGTAATTCGTTTAATTTTCGTTATTAATATAATATAAATGTATACGTGTTCAAAGTCCAAAAGTTTTTATCTCTAAACTGCTCAGTGTAGTTTTAGGATTACAACAATGCTTTTTAAAAAAACATTACTATGGCTAAAGGAACATATGCTAGAACCTTATTAATAAAGGATTTTTTTTTTTTCAATTACAGTACAATAAAAAAATACAAACGAATGTAATAGACAAAAGTAACGAAGGGATCAGCACATGAAGTCCCAAATATATTGACCTCTCAACGTAATGGAGTAAAAAACTGACCTTCCGGGGAAATCCTCGTATCTCGTGAAAGTAGGACGGGGCCCAGAGTGGTGGTGAGGATGGAGCCCAATGTGGACGTTATCAGTATGGCGATAACGATGATATTCGCATGCTGCCTCGCGATCCACTTGTCCTGCGCGCTGGAACCCTCGCTCCATAAGGAGTCCGTCGCCACTCGCACGAGAACGGCCTGTAATTGCAATATGCTGTATATCCTTGTTTGGGATATTGATTGTTATACATCTATATGCATAAGTGAATACAGGAAAAATCCTTTACTCTTCTGCTACCGACTCTGAATTTTGTTTTGTATATTTAACTTACACAATTTTATTTCCCATATAGTTACTTTTTTGTATTTCAAAGGTTGTTTTTAAGTTTTTCTTTTCAATTTCATAAAAAGCACTTTGTACTTCTGAAATAAATAAAAAACTGAATGAACTCTAGACTCGATAATTAAACTCTGGTAAACTATTCATAAAGAGGACTTTAAAAAGTCACTTCAAATATATTATGAAAAACATAATAATGAAATTATGAAAGAAATTCTAACTAAGATAGATTTGAATGATAGAAACTTAGCAACAGTTAATAGAATTGAGCATTAAAATATGTATAATTCAGCGTCAATATATTATGTTTACAATAACTGATTTCTTTACCTGAATGACTTCATTCGGAAGAAATCGCTATTGAGAAATAGATTTTCTTCATTGTGTGGTTAAATACACAGTGCAGACATTTTGTATTATTTATGAATAACTGTCAGTGTCGGTTAAGGAATTTTCGTGCCTGGGCCATTACTAGATTCGAACGTGGACACATTTATCTATTAGTTATATAACTGATTCACATAACTTTGTACAAGTGGTTTTAAAAAGGTTTCTTTGAACGTTTTAAATTTCTGTACTAGGGTTCCCGTGTAGAAAATAGAATGCAATAAAAAAAAGAAACAAAAATCAGACTTAAAATATACGAAGTAAAATTATCTTAAGTAATTAAACTACAGAAAGGGATACGAAAAAAATGGTAACGGTTAAAATAATTGCTGATATGGAATAAAAAAATCCATCCTAAAGTACTCTCTAGAGATTTTTTATTGCTTCGCAGTACGTCGTGCAATAGAACAATTAATTATTAAACTATTTTTCAGGTTAGGCCCATCACTATATTCAGAGTCTATCCACAGTGTGAGTAAATTCGAGTGTTTAAACTGTTCATTCAGCAAAGCTAATTCGTATTGTTGGATTTAATTGCCAAATTGTAACGCTCAGTCAGACCCTTTGTGCAGAGTATGACAGAATGGTTATTGGCCTTTTAAACACGCGTTCCCGCATATTCCTTTTGGGGTTGATATGACAGATGCATTTTTATATTCTATTGCACATTCCTCACATCCTAAATTTCTTTTATAAAATTATTTAATGTGCAGATAAAGAGATTATGATCTTATAATATGTATTGATGTTGTAAATTAAAGTATATGTAAGGTTTAATCCACAAAAGGCGTTTATTACTGCGCATTTTTCTAACTATGTCCTTATCATTGTTTGCGGGAGGTTTATTTTATTTATTGCTACTGTATGTACCCTGTACAAGATCCAAGGTACACAGCAATGAGATGATAACAGTTTTATAGATAATAAGTCTAAATTCAACATTTGTAGAAGGTTACTTTTACTATTTACCTTTAAAACCGTTTCAAAAAAGACCAATGCACTAAAAAGCAAAATATTATTTGTATTAGCAGTAGCACATCGTATGTGCTCGACATCAACCCATGTGCTAAAGTCCGTACCAAGTCAAACAAGTTCCCCGCTACAGCGATGGCATGGACTTAGGTTACTTAACGCGACGTACGGAAATTGGTATTTTATTATTTATCCTAAGATGTAGATCTGCGTTAACCCCTTTAATTAAGAAGAATGAGTAAAATAATCTAGGTATTTTCAAATCGCTTCGTAACTAAACTATGTATTTAATATTTAATCCGTATTTTCAAATGAGAGCTGACTCTGGCGTACCAGCTTCCAGGTAAAAGGGGATAATACTACAAGTTTGCATAAACTATTTTCGCTGCCAGCATTTTTGTGCTATAAATCTTTGAGGGAGTGTTGCAACTTGCCAACTTTTACTTCCACTTTAAAAGTTAAAAACGTTTCCAGCGAGTTATAAGAGAAACAGATGTTACAATAACTCTTATTTCAACGTTTTCTTGTCTTATTGGAGAGAAGAGACGGCAGTAAAATGTAACTTTCCACTTATCTTTAAACTACATGAAAATATAAGAATATTCACGGAATTCTTCTTTATTTCATCATATATTTGGATTGATCTACATTGCTTCTCTTAAATTCTTTTTTAGTTGATTTTATGTAAAAATAATAATTGGTATAAAGACAAATTTCTCAGATTGATTTTCTAACCTTCTATGGAGTCACCGTGCGGGTGCCGGGTCCACCGCGTTGCAAAAGAAAGAACCGTGTCAGTGCCTGCGATTTGCGATCCAGGTTTGAGAGTAATCTTTAAGGATCCCTAATTTTCCCGTAAAGTAATTATATTTTTCTGCTTATCGAGACTTCGGCTACTTAGAATTCCCAATAAAGATAAAAGAATACATATCTTTGTTTCATTTCAAAGAAGAGTTCAGTCACCGATTTCGTCAATCGTCCAGTCGTCTTATAACCATAATTATTACGACTTGTTTTATCTTTATAAATAACAATAAAATACCGTTTAGATGTTGTTCTTTATGATGTCACCGGGAGATAACGTAAGGTGGTTTAATTCCAGAAAAATGTGCAGAAAGTAGATATGATAAAAAGCTATGCAGCGCTTTACGTCACGACTCAGGCGATAAACGGTCTTGAATGGTGCGGTAATGATGTTTAATCTGTGAGGACGCAGATTCGATACAATTTACACATTTTTTGTGGTTAGCCGAGCCAATATTTAACTGTTAATGAGAGTATGCAAAAGTAGGAAAAGGAAAACAAATTTAAATAAATATGCGTTGCAGTGTTATTAGTATGAAGTACAAAGTGTCACGAAGTGACGTCTGATACTATAAAATATTTGCAAAATTGCCAATCGTGCTACTAGTTGGCTCTTATGAGCGGTTTTTGTTTTCCGAACCAATGATGAACGTAAACGAAATGACATCGCAAAAGATCTTATAAAAATATTTTGATTGTTTGAGAAGAAATTGTTTATATCCTTTTATACATTTATTGTGTCCTATAGAAATTCTAACACTTGGTCCGAGCGAAGACGCGGGCTAGCTATGAGCGAGGTTTCGTGTGAGCTTATTCACGAACATCGCGTGTGAGCTGGTTAGTGGTAGCACGCAATTAGAGTGAATTCTTAAAACGGCGTACGCTTGATGACTCTATTTAACGTCAAAAAGAGTGTTGGTCATCTATAATTATGTTTACTTCATTAAAGGAAACAGTATTTTTAAATAAATATTTGATTGTTCCATATTTTTTTGTATAACTTTTGATAATTGAATTAAATCAGGCATTGCGAAACAAAAATCATCAGCAAGGCACATCATTGCATTGCACTGAATTGAACCACCGAAATCTGTCTCATATAAATAGCCACTAGTTATGGCGCAATTTAAACTATTAATAGTTTAAATTGCGTCTATGTCAATATAGTTTTTAGGATTAAAGGCATATCAATAAATATATTTGCTTTTCATGACTCGACATTGTCTGTATATTACGATTTAATAATATGCAACTATAATAAATTCATTTAGCGATAAGTCAGTCTAGCGGCAACCTATTTATATAAGCATTTACCAGAGACGTTATGATTTTTGGCATAAAAGAGTAGTGGTCGTGGAGTTGAATCTTATCTTCCGCAGATTTAACTTGCGTAGTCGTCAAAAGCGATCCTTACAAATATACTCCAAAAGTATTAACGACAACGAAATGTTAATTGAGAGATTTACAGAAATTACATTGCAGCTATCGGAATAATTAATTAATTAATGATAAATGAGATGCGTTACGTTAATTTAAAACACACAGCGTTGCCACCGAATTCAGAGCCGTACTTTAAACAGATGACCGACGGGGAACTGGATCCAAATAACAGTATTTTGCAGTCAAAATGACAATTTACGCAATCCAAAGCAATTTATATTAATGAAAGAAGTTAAAGCCTTTTCAGTTAATCTGGAATACGATATTATTATGTAATGACGGAATATGGATACAATTTTTTTGTATCGAATACTCGCGCGTCGAATTACAGAGCCCATTTAAAGACAATAAATATTTTTTCTAAAAAACAGTCCTCGAGAATAAACAGGATCTTGGTATATTCTAGAAAAGCGCGGTGCATCAACATCAGTATTTTCTATTAGACACTATTGTAGTTTATTTATAAATTAACAAAAATATAAGCTTTGTGAGGGTTCGCGCAAGTTTTCATAATATACTATTTTTTTTCTTTATATTCTCCTGTATATATAGTTCCGTATATATTTAATTTATTTTGACACGTCACATTATATTTTGACACGTCAAGGTTTGAAGCTATATTACTTTATTAAATCACAATTCTGTAAGCGTGATAGTTTTTCACAGTGTTCCACAAAACTGTTCAAGCTGTGGAATAGTGTTGGGCTCAATTTATTCGCCCTAATAAATAGAGAAGTTTGATTCCCAGTGACAAACTTCTTATTAAAAGATCCAAAATACAACTTACTTCTACAATAGCCTTCGGAATCCAAGTTACAGCAATAAACACGCTTTCCTTAACAGTCAGCTCGTTGACGACAGCCACCAAGAAAGCAGCCACAACCCTCATCAGAAGGGCCGAGAATATGCAGCCGAATATTAGACCGAAATCCGTCGCTGTAATATCAGATACCTGCCAAAAGGAAACGTTCAATATATATCCAACCAACTCATTATTTACGAGGCAGAAGAAAACAGATCTTGGAAAATTACGACACTTTATTGGCTGGAAAAATATAATTACAAACTAAAAATTTAATTTCAAAGGGCGAAATTACCGCTATAGCAGCGATTTAAACTAAGAAAAACACAAATATTCCATTTAGAAGATTATTTAATGGAAAGAGGAAAATTTAATGAACCAAATGATATTTAAAAAAGAAAAAATATGAAGATACATTTTATTTGACATACTATCTATATATAAAAAATGCATCGCTATTTCCCTTGGTTACGGCATCGCGCGTCAACGGCTGGACTGTTTATCTTGTAAGGTTGGCTCCCTATAACTGTTTTTAAGCTAACCAAATTTGTTTTAAAATAATTCATTACTTGTGTAAGTGTTTCTATAAACATGATATTGATCTTTATCCAAAACCAATTTTTAAGCCCCTATTTTTAAGTGATAAAAGCCACCCACGTGGACAAAGTCACGCGGTACATCTAGTATATACATATATAGTAGATTTAAATATAAATCTTCTATTCAAAATAGAAATAAAAGTCGATTTATTATTCTAAAAGGTGCGCGTATTCCTTACTATAAATATACAAGAAGACAAACTTCGGGGGTCAACTATTTTTTTTAATGGTTGTGTTTTTATATTAACACTTAAAAATATATTTAGAATGAGATATTTAAATAAATGATAGACTTTGGACCTCTAACCACCGGTGGCTTGAGATGCCGGCGGGCATCTATTTTTTATATTTTTTTAAATGTTTTTATTTTTATTCTAATATTTAAAAATGTATTTAGAATAAGTGTGTTAAATAATAATAATAATAATAATAATAATAATGTTTATTTCGTTTCTCATATAAATTTAAGGTACATAGTGTAGGGACCTCCTAGTAAGCATAAAATACCTGTGTCATAATAATTAAATATTCAAGCTATTGGTTCGTATTTATCCTGTAAACAATATATAAATATGTACTACTAGACGTCATACTGTTGGTTTGTTATTGTAAAAAGAGGTTTTTGTTGTACAATAATTAAAAATCAGGGTAGTATAGACGACCAAGAAATTAATTGACCACGCTAAGGTCGAATGTTGTTTGCTAGTCAATTAGTTAAAAGTCTTATTTTTGCTTGTTTTATATTATGTTAAATTTTAACAATAACTCTTAGCTAAATTTTCTTTAATTAGAATCTGTCATCCAAAATGGTTTAGCACTTTCTTTTTGTTGGTTTCAACGCACTAATCTCAGGAACTACTGATCCGATTTGAAAAATTCCTTCAGTGTTAGAAAACCCATTTGTAGAGGAAGGCTATATAGGCCATAATATCATCGCGATAAAATTGAGTCTATTTTAATTTTAACTATTTTTACTTTTTATAATTTTTTTGCCCATTTAATAATTTGATGATAAAATTTACGACTTAAAAGCTAAGCTTACAAGGGTTCCTCGCACCCTGCACTGAGAAGAGCCTGCAATAAACTCAGTTGGGTATTTTTTTTATTATAAATGAAATTAATTGTTAAAGTGAGAAAAAACCCTTACAGCTCTTCGACACAATGGAAAGCTTGATTTACATTCGTGTTGAACTAAACGTATATAACGGAGAAACCAAAATGCTACCTGAATTTTAGTGACGTTCATCTCTATTTATATTGCAGGCATTTTCGTAGAAACTTATTTTATAGTTTCAATAATATATCTGAAGTACAGTTGGTCGATAAATACAATAAATCCACACCTTATAAATATTTGAGCCTTTCCTATAAGCTTTATTGCGATTATCCTCTGGTCAAGATTTAATAAAAAAGTTCATATTTTATTCATATTATTATGAGTTAAAATAGCGATTTTCAACACATAGTAAACATCAATATCATTACTATCATCAACAATAATTTATGATATATGGTTCTTATTGAAATAGTACGCATACTTTTTGGCCTAGCTAGTTTTCTTAGGCTAATATATCATTTTCAAAATTGTTTTCATTCATGTACGTAATAAAAAAATATGCATGTAGATACATTTTTTATTTCTTTTTCTGATTAGTCCCGACCAGGAACATCCTCTGGTTGAAACTTATCATAGAATTTTTGGACATGTTGTATAATAGCACTTTGGTTAATGTATAAAACCTTTTCCTAATATAAACGTAGCGATTATAATATACTGAAAATTTAAAGTTTCTTTTCTCTTTATAATCGTTTTATAAGAACTTATGAACTTCCTAAGTTAAAAATTTTTTTTTAGCTTAATATATACAGTTTTAAGGAATTCGACTTAAAAGCTTAATTTGGAAGGGTTCAATGCTTTAATCTATGGAGAATTCTATAATAAAGTATATAAGAGACTCATTCTTTTGTCGATTGTGTTAACGTGTAAGTAAGGTTAGCAGAACCAGGGGATAGAAATAGAATAGCTGGCTTCGTTAACAATACTTTTATGGAAGACTATAGAAATGAGCGGTTACAGGTATTGCCATCTTCATCCCATGCTTGAGCGCGCAATGTATCGTGAATGGCGCGAAGCCTAGGCACCTCGCGGCTCCTTTGATGCAAACGCCGCGCCGACGTGCAAAAACAATTGATAGAAGAAATTTTAAGTTTTATTTACATTACGGTTTGATGTAAAAACATTGAAGAAATTTGTTTTTAATTGAAGATCGCAATGCATTAGGTAGTAATAATGATATTATACAGTATTCAGTTAAAAAAAAGTAAAAAAAATATTACATTTCATGAAAAAGCCGACAAAAAATTTCACCGCTGCATTAAATTATTTGGAATTTCCTTTACTTATATTACGACTTAAATATTTAGGAAATAATTTTATTGTGGTTGAATATTATAATCTTTACTTAAGGAAAGACATTCAACCTCTACTAATATATTGTGATTTTTCTTTCATTCATTCAACATTTAAAGTGAATGTTTTTTTATTTAGACATTTTTAGTTTCGGTACCATTTTTGTGAAAATTGGCGAACGGAGGAGTATGAAATTTAGTACAAATATAGTTTATATAGAGGATAGTGTTCGAATCCTAATATTTTTATAAAATATGCATTATTAATAGAGTGTAGTAAGACGAAATAATTTGCTAAACCTTGAAGTCCAGGACCAGTCCATGAATCTTAAAAAATAACTGTTGGTCCGCATTGTTAAAAGCTTTCATAACAAAGTTAAAAAAATTACGGCTCCTTAATTTTTTAATAAATAATCAAAAAAACATGAATAAAAGAAGGCATACTTTTTCACAAATGTCATCAATGTTATAAATAATTAAAAATTAAAAAAAAAAACAGGATTTAGGGATCCAAAGGCTGGCTGGCTCGTATGGGTTTCATTTTATATTTTTGTTTTCTTTTTATTATGTAACTTGTTTTTTTTTTCTTTTTTAAAGAAGAAGCTATTATTTTTTTAATTTGCTATAAAAAAGTTCTACTTCTCGAAACTCAGTCTTCTTTTTTTATAGTGATATGGAAAATAGACCTCCGCGTCTATATTGCGTTATGAACGTTATGGGAACGCTGTGTAGACACAGCGTTCCCATATCCCATAACGTTATAGAAATCGACTATGTTACATAAATTATACTGTAACCCCCCTATAACACGTTGTTCCCATAACGCATTCATATTCTTTTATAATATATTTATATTAAGGGGCGTTCAATTATTACGTTACGCAATTTTTTAATATTTGTTAAGTACATTATTCCGCACGAAAAATTTAAAGCCCTCAAAACGTAACAAAATCACTGAATTAATTAATTTAATTATATGTATATAACCTAATATAATTAGTATGACGACGTTAAGATAAAAAATAACACCTTTATATGTTTACTAGCTGTACCTCGCGACTTTGGCCGCGTGTGCCACTCTTATCACGTTCAACGCTATGTTTATAAAAAGACCTTCAGAAGTGGTGCATTATTTTAGAACAAATTTGGTTAGCATAACAAAGGTTATACTGAGCCAACCTTAAAAGATAGACATACGCTGTCGCAGACTTTTATTTAGAACTTCTAAAGCGGAACAATTTTGTCGTACATGACTTTTGCGAAACTTTAACCGTTTGCGCAGCACACGCAGCGGAAGATCTCAAATTGGAAAAAGAACCCCTGATTTTGAAAAATTCTTCATTGGTGCTTCGCTCCTATTGGACTTAGCGTGATGATATATAGCCTATAGCCTTCCTCGATAAATGACCTATCTAACACTGAAAGAATTTTTCGAATCGGATCTGTATTTCCTTAGAATAGCGCACTCAAACAAACAAACAAACAACACAAACAAACTCTTCAGCTTTATATATTAGTATAGATTTATTTATGTATGTTTAAAAATTGACGCGGGCAAAGTCGCGGTTTACAGCTAGTTAGAAATAAAAAAAAAACCTTACCTATGCAAATCCAAGGCAATGACTCATTTGCTGAACCATTAATGCTATCAGCATTAGGTTCTTGTTTCTCTTCTCTTCCCTTCCCTGCTAGAGGTATAATCTCCCATTTATCTCCATCTCTCTGGAATTCGGCCTGAGGGTAGCGTTTATAAGGCACAAATGGCAGATCCGTAGGAGGTACCAGTATAAAATCTTTGTAACCATCAATTACGCAGTATATATTTTCATACGGATCCTTGTGCACTGTAAATTATTTGTATTGTACACTGTAAAGTATTCAACTCTACATACAAAATAACGTGTAGACGCAAACACGCAAGATCTTCGATATAATTGGCTTACAGTCTGTGGTTAAATTTGAGTTTACAATAAAAACAATTGGCGTGCATTTTTAAACTGAACGCACTACACTACCGAGGGTGTAGCAAGGACATTCTCGAAAGTTTTACTTACTTTTATGTTGGCAACCGAACGTCAAATGTAACATTGAGCTAGCACGATTGAAATCAGTACGCACGTATCGAATCCTCGACGTGACAGCCATGTAAGTCGTGTAAAGTGGAAGCACAAACCTCCATTTGACGTTTCGTTTCGAACGCAAAAGTAAGTAAAACTATCGAGAATGCTCGTTTTAGGCCCTCAGTAGTAAAGTGTACACTATTTTGCATGTAGAGTTGGATACATTGGATGGGCGTGCATTTTTAGCCTGTACGCACTCTACCTAAAAAATGCACTCTGTGAAAATTAAAAATACATACTCGACGTGACTGCTCTCTCATCCCCCATCCAAAAATTGATGGCATCTGGCATTCTGTCAAACGCCTCGCTAGCGAAACTAATGTGAGGTTCCACATCTCCCATCAGCTCTCCGAAATCTTCCGTTAAATTTGAATTCTGACGCTGTATGTAAGGTATTAAATTTTCACTGAAACGAAACAATGATAATCACCTAAAATTGAAGGTTTAGTATTTATTAGCAATTTAATTTCAAAGGGACAGTCGGAAAGGAAGGTAGGAGTTTGTAACCTTATCAGTGATCGGCATTCGAGACGATCGCTACATCATACCATCAGTTTGCAGGCACTTGTTACCTAATTATCAGGAAAATTTATTGAGGCAGCTTATAATATCTTTACTTGCATATATTATTACAAATTTGGTACAGAAAAGTTGTAAGCACATTTTTGTTCATCTCATTTACTATTCCTATGTATCTCAAAATAAGCTTTCTAATGGACATTATATATGGGAACTGTAAAAAAGGATTAATAAAAATATTGAGAACATTGTAGTCTAATCAATAGTTGGCATTTGATCGCTAAGTAGCTCTTGCTGCAACCGGTTGATACACGGGTGTCCCATACAAAAACTGGTTTCTATTTGAAATCCAACCTCCTCCGTGTCAATGAGTGATAACTGATAGAATCAGGCATTGCTTTGTTCAATTCCATGACATGCATGAAACACTAAACCACTTTCCTTGAATCCGCAAATGAATACGAGGGAAAATCGGTGTAATGCTGCAACCGGAAAGCTATACCACCGCCACCAAAGCACAGCACTACACTGACTTTTCGACGTGCTTCAACGCACGTTTCACTTCGACACCAAAGCATCATCAGGAGATAGACTCTACAAAGGTAGTTCGGAAAGTGATTAGTAAAGAAAGAAAAAAAGTTGTTTGCTGTGTTTTTTATAGGGTTTTTTTTCTTATTTTTATAGGGTTGTCAAGACTACATTTTGCCAGCATCTTATAGAAAAGTGAATACAAGTGTGTGTTAATCGTTTGGCATTTATTCTTGGTTGTTACTGTACGTGGATAAAAGGAATAATATATATTGCGTATTCCGTTGTAAGATGGAAAATAAACCTTAATCGAAAAATAGAGCTGTTTTAAGGGATTAGTTAAAGGAATTCGAATTGTAGATATAAATCATGGTTCTATTTTTTTTTTTAATCATAGTTATATTAAATCATAGTTCTATTCGGCAAGGAAGCAAATTATTATTGAAAAAATATTCTACGCTTATTATAAGTTTATGTAATAATTTTTATAGTTTACGTTTGAGGTTTACGGCTGTGTGGTTTAAACTAACCTTAATTTTGAAAAATAATTTGGGTTCTGCACAAAATAATGAAAAACCCTCAAAATTTAATAAAAAAGCTGAAACGAAAAAAAGGGCTACGTTTCATATCACACACGCAAGAAGACTCCAATTATACAAATTAAGGATTATTAGAATAATAAATGAAGTTTATCCACCCAAAACTTGCTTAAATGTTACCTATATGAAACTGTCACAAGTAATTTATTTAGTAGAATAGCCCATTTTGCTGCTTACCCCATTGCAGACAAAAGTTTCTTAATATATTGTGTATTATTCCAATTGAAAAAAAAAACGTTAAATCTGTCATCAGTTTAGAGTGGCCGGCTCCTTTATTTGATTATTACTTATTTATTTCTTTTGTTATTCGAAAAAAGGTTGACTTAATTCTGCTCACTGAATAATATAAGCCATGATTATTATGTAGAGGTGTTTTATTAATCTTGTTGGTTATTTATAAGTAGGCAAGTTGTTCCTATGTCCATTACTTCTTTTCTTATCGTATTAAATTTTGTGCCTGGATATTATAATTATTAAAAAGCCGAGTCATACCGCGATCGTACCTTTTTTTTAATTTCTCGACATTTTTTTTAAATAATACAAGTCTAATTTATCTCAATATTAGTAGGATATGAATGAAAACATTCAAAATTTCTCACTTTAAAAATGGTACATATTTCTCACTTTAAAAATGGATCAAACTAAACCTCAATAGGTTTAGTTTGAGCTAATATTGCTATTTTTTTTCCTCATTTGGAGTAATTATTATAAAAACCTTTTTCAGTATGCTTAACATGAATTATTGTGAAATGATGATGACAAAAAAATTACCCTTCCGAGTGTTGTGGGCTCTTAGTGCAGGGTACAAGGAACCCTCGATAACTTACCTTTTAAATGGGAAATTTTAACACCAGGTCATTAAATAATAGCTCTTCGTCAAATAACAATCAACTAGAGCGTTAAAGATCATCTATAAATCAACTTACAGACAGTCGTTCGAATTTCGGTGATCATATTTTTATTTAAGGGAAAGAACATTCGACTTTATTGTAAGACGAAATTGTTCTTAATAAATAAATAAATGTTTCTTTGATAAAAAACTTAAAAGTACGTACATTGAATCTTAATGGTATCGGATAATTCCATACAGAAACTTATAACTATATAATTGATAGAATCAGGCGTTACTTTGCGGAAATCCATGACATGCATGAGAAACTAAACTACTTTGCTTTAATGTTATCAAAACAGGAAATCTTTCATAGAAATTTTGAAGGTAATTAAGAATAAAAGAAAAGAATTTCAGAACGACTGAGTAAAGTGTTTAAACATTTGAGTACAACTAAATAAGACTGAATAGTCTATTTTTAATTTCGAAATAACTATTACTCATATTACGTACTAGCTGTGCCCGCGACTTTGTCCGCATAAAATTAGTTTAAAAAAATGGTTCAATTTAAGCGTGATGATAGCCTTATAGCCTTTCTAGATAAATGGGCTATCTAAAACTGAAACAGTTTTTCAAATCGGACCAGTAGTTCCTGAAGAAAATATAGCAAATAAAATGCTGCATTTCATTATAATACAGTCAGTGAATGATCATAGCGTGACGGACACTACATGAATGTATAGTATAAAGCCATTTTTAAATTATTAAAAAATTTATGTCGGCGTCACGTTAGTAATGTTGCCAAATAGGAAAATTTATTGTTTCCTTAATTCAGAATAAATTTTAGGAATGCTAGAGAGAAAATTATGTTTATATCGTGACGTACATTACAACTCGACAACGCTATATTTTCAATTTAATATCTATTTTATACATATTTATTATACAATTTACGGACCATTAATTCCTTAATATAAAACGACTTGAACTTACCGCACGCGTCGATAAGATTACTATTGAACCATAGACAATTGATCTAAAAGTTTAAAAGAATATATTTAAAGACAGCATTATGGTTGAACGCGCATTTCTAGCGAAAGGAAACAAGAAAAAAACTTCGACCATAAAAACATTCGAACGTTTATATTATAAATAAGTTACTCAATCGCTCAAATCTTTCGTTTTTTATCAAATATTTTGGTATGAATTTATTTGAATATATAACTTAACTTGCCTACAAGTAACTTGGATATAACTCAACTTTGCTATAAGCAAGTTAGACAAAAAATTAATGTGCCAGAAAAATTATGGAAATTACAAATATTCTAATGATTCCAATAAATAAAAATCCGATTATTGAATATATTAATTGGAGTTTAAATTTTTAAAAACCCTTGTATTAATTTTTATGAATATTTTTAATAACCTGATAAAAATAGTGTCTTAAAAAGAACCTGCAATTGCCAAGGTGCTTAAAATTTGTATTCTCTGTCAACTTGTCAATTCGAGTTGTTATTTCACGTTTAAATTTGTTGTTAGATGTTGTGTTAAGTTTTTTTGTGTATTTGTTTTATTTTAATGTTTGTCTGTTTGCAATTATGAATATTAAATTTTACCAGATTTATAAATTATGCTGATGCGCTTTTAACAGTTTTGTGTATTTTTTTTTTGCCAAATTTACTCTACTAGGATATTTAAGAAAAAGAAGAAGAAGATTTATTTGAGATAAAACATTGTACATAAATATACTTACAATATAAACATAAAAAGATACACTTAAAAACAAAAAGAAACCTTATAAATTATATGTATATCTATCTATATACAGTGAGATGCCCAAAAAGGTAGATCTCTCAGCCTTTTTGTTGGAAGAGGGACAAGTTCCACTTCCAATATAAGAAAATGCACTGTTTAAATCCAAAGTTGCTAACTACAGTTCATTAAAATCAATTTAAACTCGAATTTAGAGTTATATTTAAATTGCGAATTTATGCAAATTAATTACTATTTCCTAGCTTAAAACTTATTATTTATTATAGACAGATTCTGCTCTTAGTTGAATTGTGTAATACTATTTTCCGCGTTCTAGTCTTTTTATCAAATACTAGCTCTTTCCCGAGACTACGACCGCGTTATCTTGTGACATCTCTTAGAGCTCCTTAATTTGGCCCTAACAAAAATCCATTTCGACGGGCTCCTTAACGGATGTCTACCAGCTATAAACCACCTCCTTGCCAAATATCATCTCTGAACGTCCCGCGGTTATCGAGATTTCGTGTTAAGTGACCTTTCGCTTTTATATATATAGAAGATTACGAATACAGATTTTACTTCACGTTCATAGGCTTGAAAGTAGCAAACGCAATTTACATATTTTTTATTGTTAACAGATTATCACTTGACCACGATCTCATTTGGTATTAGTTGTTAATATTATCATGATGGTAACGCGTTGCTTTCGCTTCTAATAGCTCTGCCGTTAGAATGCATTAAGCACGATCAAGGCTTACCACCAAAATTTCAGATGAAAGGCCAATTTACAAAACTTTAATAGGTAATAAATTATAAACCCGATTAATTTTGGAACCAAAGTTCTCTTAAGAGGCAGTCTTTATTGCCACCGCCTCAGACTCACTCACTCACACATTTAATTCAATCTAGAATGTCGTAATTACCATCATCGGCAATAAATGAAAATATGATTTTTTAGTATCAGGAAATTAAGAGTGATGCAGATATCAGTCATTATTCAATCAATAACATTATTTATTTCTTAAGCTTATATAAATTTATTGAAAAAAAAACTTTATTCCTCTGATCTTCCGTTACTCATGTCCTTACTAGTATTATTCGGTATTCATGTCCTTTTTGTATAATATACAAAATGTTTCAAGTCTCTTATAGAGTTAACTAGACAATATTAATCCATGTTTTATAGTTATATAGATGGACAGTTTTGTCACTACCCAATCACCCTGTTAACAAGCAAACAATGTCATAGTCTGCTTGTAATAGTGTCATAATGCTTATAAAATAACGCGGATTTTAAAAAATATATCATTAACTTAAAACTATAACCTACGAGGGGTGCTAACGCGCGTTGTTCGGTAACACGCATAAAGCTCTATTAGAAATGAACAATGCCTATGGTTACATCCAAAAAAAACTTGACATTTACGTGAACGTAAATTCACAATGTAGCGTAAAACTGAGAGTAAAGTAACATTGTCGGTTCTAGATCGTGAATTGGATTTTTAATAGCAACGTAAAATTTATTTTAAGCTTGTTTTGAAAGCGAACATTTGCATATCTCTTGAATTACATTATGTAAGTCCGAACTAGTTTATATACAAAAAAAACTTACGTTTAGATTCGACGGATTGTGATCCTTGATCACTTAGAGCACTTCGCGCATAGGGTCTAGTTTAGCGCGAGTGCGTTAGTGGGGAAACACTGGGATGGATCACTTATCGGTGAAGCGCGACACCGGTGGCGGTGCGTCGCGACTCGCGTGATAGCCCGAGCGGAGTGCCGGCGTGCGGCGGCTGTTGTAAACAAATAGCGCTGGTGGGGGCCCCGCCAAAAAGCCTGGCCGAATCACGCCGCTCACTTACGTCACTACCAATGATACGTAAGTTGATCGCTCTACCATCAATTACAGCTAGAGAAAAGTAATGCTCATTATTTTGCTTCCGCAATATCCTTTAAGGAATTTAATATAATGTTTAAGTAAAAAACTTTTTTTAGACACCTATTATTGAACCATACTAAAAAGAATAAAATAGCTGTTTTCCATTAAAAATGTTACTATCAACTTATAACGTGATTATTCAATTTATATGATACAGAAATTTTTATTTAAACCGATCTTTTTTTCTAAGTTTTGCTTTAAAATTATTTTTTACCTTTTAGTTATTCCTGAACATTTTCTCAGTCAGTTTTTTAGTTTTATTACGGAGATCCTATGGCCACCTTCTTGCTTATAATAAATAATTACCTAGTAAATATTTAGGACCCAAAGAATCGTCGAGACGAATCAATTGAGCCCAAACTCGATGCGGTTATACCGATTTATAACGGAGTTCACATGGTCTCCTTCCAGCTCCATCATCAGACCTTGATACCATCTTAAGACAAAGTATTCGTCAAGGCGAAGCCGAGCCCAGACTCGATGGAACTATGTCATTTAATAACGAAGTTCCTATGGTCACCTTCCCGCTTAAGCATCATACCCTGGATACCACTAAAAAGAAAGTATTCATCAAACAAATCAAACGAACACAAACTCGATACGTTTATATCGTTTTATACCGGGGTTCCTATGACCACCTTCCAGCTCCAACACTTAATCAGCTCCATGTCATCCTAATATTGCGTTGTCATCCTATATACATATGTGTGCAAAGTTTTAGCTTAGTCGGTTGCAGATATCTGCTCTAAAATTAAATCTTAAGATTCCACCCAAAGAAACATACGTCGCAAGTTAAATAAAAGCTTTCAATTAACAACAGCTTCTAAGGTATATATATCTTCTTATCTGTATCGATATTTTTGTGCATCGATTATTAATCAATCGATCAAAAAGAAAATACGATATCATACAAATTGAAAACCAATGTGCAAATACTATTTTTTTATTTTTCTCATTGAGTATTTTATCTCTCTAGTGTGATAACAGAAGCAAATCTCAACACCTAAATTGATAAGAGCGTTGATAGCGAGTAGTCTTCCCTCTGTTTAAAGAGAGACAAAAAAATATATATTTGTTGAAATTGCCCTATAAAGTATTATATAATAAATGTATCGATAATACTTCTGTGATAATTATTTCATACTTTAGTAAGTGAATTGACGGATCCGACAGACGTTGTCCTGCCCGAAACTTTTTTTTTTCCGTAAGGAAATCCGGTACAGATATCCGTTGCCACAGGGGCCGACAACGGATTATGTCGGACTCCAACCGACCAAAACCTCACGTTGTTCCACTGCGCCACATTTCGCGACGGAGACGCGGGAATCGAGCAACACAAACATACAATTTTGAAGAAGCTTCATTTGAAACGTCGAACATTTTAAATCCAAGCGGAAAATCTGATATAATTTTGCAACCTAAAATAATAACCAAAAATATTAGTGCTTCATCAAATTTCTTTGAAATTACGACTACACCTAAACCATATCACTCTCATCTTGATCAAAGTAATAACAACAAGTTATATTATGAAAATAATCAAGAAAACACAGATTTTAAATCGCTATTTATTGAAAAGGAACTAAAAAAAACTACAACAGAATCTGCAGTGGAAGATATGATTAGAGAAAATGTTTTCTTTTAAGGCAAGGTATTCTTTGAATTTTACTTGAAGAGACATATGTACGTTACTAAAGGAAATACGTTACGTACGTACGTTACTAAATAAAATTTTTAATCAATTTCATGGTTTTATATTTTGTATATATCATACGATAGTATATAAAATTGAATAAACATCAAAACTTAAGCAAAATTTTAACTTTTATGCGACGTGTTAAAAATACTGTATTTTAAAATTCATTACATTTTTCTTTGTTGCTTTCTATGCATGTAGTCGTCGCCTATAATTGAGGTACCACATTTTATGTTTATTTTAATGAACGTATATATATGAAGGAGGGAGTAGTGTTAAATAGTTTTATAAAATTTGCTTTATAAATAAATAAATGAAATTATTAAAATAAAACCACACCCACACCAACGCCAAACCATTTATACACACATACGTACATTTTACTATAAAATTGTGTCAAAACGTGGTCATGACGACAGAATAAAACATCAGTATTGAAATTTTGTATATAGCTTTAAGTAAGCTTATAGAATGCAAATATAAAGATTTCGACTTTTAGTTTACATAATTTTGTGCAACTTCATATCTATATCTATACTAATATATAAAGCTGAAGAGTTAATTAGGGGCTTTTATCTGTCAACTGTCAATTGTAATTGTTAGGTTATTAGAGCAATTAATAAAGGAAGGAAAATAATAATTTTAGAATACATTAATAATCTGAAAAATAAATAGTTGTATAATATTCTAATAAAAATGTTATCAGTGATTGACTCCTTTTACAAGAGTATTATATAAGTATAAAGACACATCAGGATGGGTGAGGGCTCATCAGTACTTCAATAATAGTGATTTGGTTCGTATGTCATCTGGAACACACATCTTCTAACTTGGTTAATTCACACAGCATTTGAATTTGGAATGTAAAAGATTCGAGAATAACTTAAAGTCACTGTTGGACTCGGTAGTTGGTGTTGCTTGCAAGGTCTGTTGGTATTATATAAAACTGAACTTATATTAAAATGCTTCAAACAAATTAAAATTTTCTATAAATTACGTTAATTATTGTTAAAGGAAATCTAACCAAATGTCTTTAAAGTATATTACAAAAGATAATAAATCTATGCTAACATTTAATATTGACATAATTAACAGATTATGATTTGTTATGTAATAAACATTTACTGAAAAACGAATCAACAACAGAAATGAGTAGTGGCATGTAAAAATAATCTAGTTTTTTTAATTCTATCACTACAAATGCTCTATGCTCTAAACAATAAAATAGTTTCAAATGGTGGGAAGGGAGTATAAAATTATAGCCCTTACAAGACTTAGTGTGCCCTCATAAAAGAAGTGACAAAAGAAGGCCTGGACATACCTAAAGTATTCTTTAAAAAAAAAAACAAAAAAATTGAAATATTGTCTATAGCGTGTTTAATTTTTTAAATAGACTTATTGTTAACACATATATTGCAGACAATATATTTTAAACATATTGAAAAACAAAGTCATACTATAAAATATGTGCGGAATTAAAACCTTTTACTATGTAGCTCAATTATTGAGCTACGCAGTGAAAAGACACTATACAATTTAGTTCCATATTGTAACTTGGTAACGAAAGCTAAAATGGTACTTATGTACTAAAGTTACATGGTAATACTACATAATGTTAAATCATGTATGTTGCTCTTAAACATAAAAATGAATTAATATAGTAATGCTAACTGTAATAAAGGAAGAAATATAATAATTTTGAAAATATGTTACTGTATCTCATCTTTCGTTTAAAATATATATCTACGGCAATTTGCTCATAATCATTATGTTTCTGTAACATGAATTTTATATTATAATTATTAATTCAATTAATAAAATTTTTAATTGATACACTTTCAATTATAATAGGTATAAAACTGTGATTTGCTCCGCAAACTTCTGAGCATTAACCATAAAAAACTCCTGGACGATTAATAAAAAAATTTGTTTGATTAAGACGTCCAGGATTAGCATCAACTTTAACTCCTAATGAAGGAACTGTTCAAGAATGAATAACATCAGTAGCTGTAATAAGAATACGAATTCGATTATTTATCGGTAAAACAACACGATTATCAACATCTAATAATCGAAAATTATTATTATTACTATCTCATTGAGTTTGAACGCCCTAATCTCAGAAACCACTGGTTCGATTGGATAACTTCTTCCAGTGTTAGATAGCCCATTTATCAAGGAAAGCTATAGGCTATATATGATCACGCAAAAATTATTCACCTAATTTTACGCGGATGAAGTCGCGGGTAACAACTAGTGTTATACAAATTGCTTTTATTACGCACAGACGTAAAGTAGTCAGCTGAAGAATAGAATAAGAATTATGTTAATGTTATAATGCTTTTAGTTAAAATTTATAACGCGCAAGAAATAGATAATGGATGGTGTTACATCAAGAGTTTGGCTCCCTTCATTTTCGCTTATAATTCGATAAAAACGGCTTTATAGTAACAAATTATTTAGTTAATAATAATAATGAATGAAGGAATTACTGATATTGGAATGTTATTTTATTGATTTTATTATTTGTTTTTCTTTTTGAACAAAATAAGTTTTTTGGTATAAAGATAAAAATATCTGTATCTCAGTATTGGATGGAGATATTGAAATATTTTTTTAATTGGGTGGAAGGACGTTGAAAAAAGGTGCCTGTATCATCAACTCACTTTAGACCTAAATTTTATAAATCATTTTAAAGTACTTATTGTTACGAACTCACTACCATACTAGTACTTTAAAGTGAAAATAATATTCACATGAACAAAAAATATCACTGTGTGCCCTTGATCTCCAATATGATTGTCAAGTTCACAGTCAAATTTAATTATAAACTTCTCTACTATAAAATTATTCACTATATGTTATACTTGCTGCAATGACTAGATGTTTAACAGAACTAAATCTATGGTAAAAGTTTCTGCTCAAATTAGAATTTGTAGCAAAGTTATGTAAATCCTGCACAGTCCCAAAGTAGACATTTTCTATTTTTGTGTGTGCTATATTTGAACAAGAATGACATCAATGCGAATTGAATACAGACAAAGTAGATCTCAAAAACTTTCTCTTTATACTACAGTCACATGCTTTTTCGCAATGTGCAATGGTTTGCTATATGTACATATTTTTTTGCAAATATAATGAGAGTGCAATAAAATGTATGAATGTTTATATTTTTTAATTTAACTATAACATCCAGATTGGTAAATTAGTTAATTGAATGTATCAACAATAACACACTTCAAAGTTGTGATCAACAAGTATGCTTTGCCTAATGCCTGTCTTAATTGTTCCACTGATTTTCTTTATTAGGTATAATTGCAGTTTGGACAAGATATGACTGCTTGAAACCACAATTTATAGGAACTATAATATGAAACAATATTAATCACACACATTCCAGAAACATAATGGCAATTTGAAATAATTTGTGATTATAATGATATCAGCTGTTTGATTACCTAAATTTCATTTTATTTCATAGTCGGTTGTATATTTCACAGCTGTTTGCCGAAAATGCAAATTTCAACAGGCCAGAAAGGAAAAGTTATGCCACATGCACTCACTGCACAAGAAATGCAACAACGAAATCTTTCACTTTAAATGCACGTAGACGGCCGATAGACAACGGCCGATTGGGTTGGAATGTGCGAGTGTACTAACTCGCGTGTAAATAATAAGTAAACATTGATTGAGTAGCGGTCGCCCCTCTTCCTGAATGACGTGATCGGGCCGTCGCCCACGTCGCTCCCCGCACTTCGCGCGCTTATCACATGCTTTTAAACTTCCTTCGCCTAAGCTAGTCGTAGTCGGTGACGGTGATGCCACACTGCCAGCGACGTGTGCGTCACTAAAACTAACTTCGCAACTCAAAGGTCCGTAATGAAAATTGCTGTAAACTTCGTGCGTCAATTCTCCTAAATGCTCCCCACACAGAAATAGAAAACAATGAATAATATGCAGTCCGTATGACGTACCTGACCCTGTTTCGTGAGTCCCAATAATCATTATAAAGTTTTCTCTTTGTAGAAAGGATTTTTTCTATTAATGCCATTGCGCTACGATCGACATTTCACCTTATCCTCAGAGTCAGAGTCATCGGGTATCATAATTAATTACCCAATTTGTAGGAAGTAGTCAAAAAATAATAATTTTTATTAGCATTTCGGAGACACTTCGAATGTAAATAACCTGACAGATCACGTGCGAAAGTCATATGATTTACCATAGACAATTTTTTTTACTTCAAATAAAGGTCAAGGTCGCTG
>JANCMC010033613.1:35598223-35639497 GCA_024363005.1 Charaxes varanes | reverse complement strand
ATCTGTCAATATTCAAAACAAAAATAGTGTTCTGTGTTTTAGGTTTCTGAGAGAAAGATTTAAGTAAAATACGATATATATTGAATTTACGACGTATTAAAAATGTGAACGTGAAATAAAATCTACCCGTGTCTTGAAGATTTTAGAAAAATGTCGACACACAAGGAAATTTGTGATATAATCGAAATATTCAGAAATAAAGTGCTTTCATCACTAACAGAAATTTCTGAGCTTGACATAACATCTAAATTAATAATTGAGCAACATCTTAAGGATACGAATCTACTAAATCAGTTATCTATTGTGAAAATTCAAGCTGTCATTGATTATATGTATGAACAGGTTAATATTGGTAATTGGAAGGAAGTGAGGTTATTTCTTAGAAAGACTATAACGATTGCAACATACTTGCGTCTCTTGGCCCATTTAAAATGTAGCGATACTCTTTCAAATGATATTGTTAAAGAAGCTCTTAGAATTATTGACTTTGGTATATTATTTGGGTGTCCCATAGATGGTGAACCAAAACTATTGCCTGCATGCGCTACAACTCTTCATTCCATACTGACAATTGAGTACGACACATACAGCGTAAACACTAAAAGTGACATTAATAATGATAGTGACATGCTTAATAGAAAGTACAATTTAAATGTATTAGAAAAAATTAACTGTCCCAGTATGGAGCATTTCTTCAAAAATTATATATTACCTGAAAAGCCTATAATACTAGAGAATTGTATAAACCACTGGCCTGCAATGACCAAATGGCAGGACCAAAATTATTTTATCAGGCTTGCAGGATTGAGGACTGTGTCAATTGAGCTTGGGAAAGATTACACAGATTCTAATTGGACACAAAGACTAATGACATTAGAGGACTTTATTAAAAACCATATTTATGATGCTACTGGTACCACAGGCTATCTTGCTCAATACCAGCTGTTTAATCAAATACCAGAGTTGAAAAAAGACATAATAGAGCCAGAATACTGTTGCTTTTCAAATAACAATGATATTGTGGATATCATGGCATGGTACGGCCCAAAAGGGACTGTTTCTCCGCTGCACCATGATCCCAAGAAGAACTTGCTCGCACAAGTTGTTGGTGAGAAACAAGTCTTCCTCTTTTCTCCCCAAGAATCAGAGTATTTGTATCCACACGAGCATGAATTATTGTGTAATACAGCAAGAGTTGATCCGAGAAAACCAAATTTTGAGAAACATCCAAAATACAAGAAAGCTAAAGGCTACTTTTGCGTGCTCAAGCCTGGGCAGATGTTGTACATACCACCTAAGTGGTGGCACTTTGTAGAGTCACTATCCGTTAGTTTTTCTGTGAGTTTTTGGTGGGAATAAGCTTCAAGTGTAGGCTTAGCTTGTATATGTCGATGTTTATATAGAAATTTTTAATTATTATATTTCTGTGAATAGAAATTATGGAGCTGTAAAATGAATAAATAATGGTTGTAATTTTTTTCTGCCAAATGTAATTTTATGGATTCTTTTGAATAAAAAAAATAATAAGTTCGTGAAAATGTTGTGTTTGTATTCCTTAGCGATACTATTTTAAGAAATCTTTTTCTATTAATGATCCGAAATAAATCTGCTTTCAATCAAGGTTGACTAACTTTTTCTTTTTGTTAATTCTTTAGGCACAAAAAATATTTTTCATAGCTCTAGAATAAAATATAAATATTTATCAAAGGCAAAGTTTTTTGAATTACAATAAGACCCGCGGTATTCAACACAAGTCTAACACAAATATAAAAAATCCAAGCCATGAAATTAAATATTGTGCAAAAAATTAAGTTTTACTAATTTTAAAAAATATTTAATTAAATTTAGCAATAAATTATAATTTAAAAATAAAGGTGAAATTTAAAATAATATTAAAACAGTTCATTGTTTGTCACTGTCAATAGTTTATATTATTTTATTAAATTTCATTTATATTTTTTTTTAATGCTTTGAGAACCCCCATCAAAGGGTAAAGGGTACCCTTGCCCGTAGAATAATAGGGGCATGAAAATAAGTCTTTACATATCAATACAGATAATATTAGAGACCATAAGCGAAACACTCGTTTTCTTTCACAGGTTTATTTTAAGACCGAGAAGTAATTAATTAAAAAAAAGTTTGATTAAAGATTCTTTGAGTTCATTGTTGATTTATTTCTTTACAGAATCCAAATTTATATTTAATACAAATGTCAAATTATAGTGTTGACTCTGTTTGTTACTTTATTACAAAGCTATTGACCAGATCAATTCAAAGAGAGCTTTCCTATCTGATGTTTGAAATTAATATGTAACTTGTTTTTGTTTACAAGAACGTCAATGAATTTATTTTTTAAATTAGGTAATGGAAGACACGCACGTGGACACAGTATTGATAATGGGAGAGGTCTTCATGGAAGATTAGACACCACATGGGAAGCACCAGCTTTCAAATAAAAAAGAATCATTAAAATTGGTTGAACCAGTCGAAAGTTGTTAGTTAAAAGACATAAAGAAAATACAGTCGGAATTGAGAACCTCCTCATTTGTTGAAGTCTGTTGATAAAATTATAAGTTAATCTAAGACGATGTATAAATTTGTAAACGTTGAATCCCCAATTCAGAAGAATATGATGATTTAAATACAAGTTAGATGTCTTTTGAAACTTAATACTTGTGGCGTTTAGAATATCACAGTACGAGTATGATGCAGCGAGCATTCTTGGCGTCAATAAGGCTCGCTAGGGAACAAATATCCGATATAATAAAAGTAACTTAAACTAATTTTATTTAAAAAAAAACCTGGCCCTTTTACTGTAAATCCAAAGCGGACCAAATCGCAGATAACAACTAGTATGAAATAAAACGGCAACTTTGTTATTTACAAAGAGACACGAAATCGTTAAGAGTATATTGTCAGATAAATACTATTATTGTGTAAAATTAATATTTGTGAATTAATGGATAAAATTATAAAATTATTTATGTGATAAGAAATAATAAAATAGAATAAATAAGTATTAAAGTTATTAATCAAGAGATTATCAATAAATTATATTTTAAAAGACAAATGAAAGACTTTTATTTTCAAAACATAAAATGTATATCAAGAGATGACCATCAATAATTGGTATTTTAAGAGACAAAATGAAAAACTTTTATTTAAAAGACAAATGAAAGACTTTTATTTTAAAAACATAAAATGTATATCAAAAGATGACCATCAATAATTGGTATTTTAAGAGACAAAATGAAAGACTTTTCTTTTCAAAACATAAAATATATTTTGTAACAAAAATATTTACATTATTTCTTAAACCAATCTCTACAGTAATAACTTAGGAATAAATCTGTCATTTTCTTTAAACTATATTAAGGAGAGCTGGTTGATTTTGTTTTTCTACTTACGATCCGATGGTCAAAAACTTTTGACTAATACGTCTGACTTTCGACAAATTCTAACCGTTAGGAATAATAGTATCCAATTAGTATTATCTAAAATTTAAAATTATGTACAATACAAATAAATTCAAAACTCATTTATTCTCTTAGCGTTTTTTTTTGTATAAATTCTCTTGAAAGTATTTTTTTCTTTATATATGTGTAAATACGGACCAGTTCCTTATAGACAAAAGCCCGTCCTTTGCACCTCAGCCATTCAAAGAATTATTTCAATATTTCCAACACTGAGATACAGCTATTTTTGTCTTTTTAAGAAAAAATTTTTTTTGGTTAAAAAGACAAACAAATAATAAAATATCAATAAAACTACATTTCAACGTTATTAATTACTGCATTAACTATTATGAAACTACATAATTTGGTACTATAATGCCGTTTTTATAGAATTATAAGCGGAATAAATCGTAAATATCAAAAAGTTTTTTGCTTTTCCTAAAAATCAATTTTTTTGACTTAGGTCAGTTTATTACTAAGCGTGCCGTCTATATAAATATGCAAAATGAATGTAATGTGTAATTAAATAATAATTTTGACCTGTATGCCTAAACATATCAATAAAATCTTGTATCTTGTATTAATTAATATATGGGACTGGTTGTTTGATTCTGTTGCGTGCTCTTGTTTTTTTATTATTATTCAGATACGGTTTGTTTTAATTATCTATCAGTTTCGTTTGTTTACGTAAAACAAGAAACGACGTTATCTCGTTTAATAGATATAAATTAAAAGGTGAAAAGTCATTCATGTTTCATATGAAAAACTTTAAGCAGTAACTCGAAAGAGACTTCAGAGTTGTAAGTACAGTGCAGGACTCGTTTGGTTAGTTTCACAAATGCGCTGTGACACGCCTTCCAAAACACTTATGAATATTGTTAATGTTGCTGTAATGTTTGAATTTATATTCATAATATTATGAATATAAAGCTTTAGATAATTCATACTTATTTTATCTGTCTTAGCAATACAAAGACTTTTAATATAATTTGGTTATTGTAAAGAAATTTATAAAAAAATAAATAAAATTTATGAAATACTTTAGCTTGTACATACAATATTATAAAATAATGTCTCTTATGCCAGAGCCAGACATAGCTTCAATTAAATGGTCAGTTTATGGGATAGCGCTAGGAAGAATCCAGTAAATTCGAATTATTTATTATGAAGAATACTGCAAGACAACATCTTAACTTATCAATGACAGTTTGCCCTGTGCGCCACTCCAGTATTGCTCACCCCCAACGTTCGTCATCCCTTCGACATTTGTATCTTGCTTAACGCCACTAGAAGATAGCTGATCTTCGAGCGATGTTTTCAAGCAAACAGCTAGTTTATATATAAAGAACTCTTTAGTCCTCTGATGAGCCTTAATCATTAATAAAGGTTTTATTAGTGTCCTAAAAATAATACAATTTCTAAACATAGCAATAAAGGCGTGCATATATGAAACTATTTACTGAACAAGAATTCATATCAATTTTCTTAATATATACACATTTATCTCCTTTTAATTAACTATTTATACATTCGATAAGCGTAGGACAAGTTTATTGTTATTAGAGTCGGTAGCTCCTTAATTGCTGTTAAATCATGTAACAATATCGCTATACACCAGAACCGAGAACCTAGCATTGCCTTAGCATTTATTGGTTCAACCCACCAATGCTCAATTGTTATAGGTTTTTTCTATTATAAGTAAATAGAACAGCAATTGACTACAATCGCATATAAATTACGATATAGTTTAAGGTGTAGTGCGTTACATAGAGATAAGAAGTTAAATACCTGTTCATTATTCCCTTAAATTTTCTAAAGCTGTATCTTAAATTCTTAAAAAAAATGCGCAGCTCTTCTTAACTGGTTTAAAAATAACCACTTACCCTGACTGAATATTCATTGTATTCTTAGGCGCCTACTCGTTCATCAAAGGACTGTTTGAAGTTATGGGCGTCGGTAGTCACATCCGATGAAAAAAAAAATCAACTAGATGAGACGCCAGATGGTTAAACGCTAATTCGCCTACAAAAAAAATTATTTTTAATATCATAACCAATCAATTTAATATAAACAAAATTTGCAAATAAAATACATTAATAATATAATTGAATATTATAATGAATTTTGAATCTCAAACTTTATATGCAAATTATGCTAAAGCCTATTAAAGCAATGTAATCATTAGTTTTGTGGCGCAAGTGATAAGAAAATCATGTTGATTCTGAAAATGATTTTATTAGTCCCAGATGTATTTTAACTAATTAAATGTCTTTACTGCTAAATATAGATTATATAAAAAAATGTTTTTGTATGTAAACAAGTAACATTGTAAACTAGAGACTGCCGGCTGGTCGAAATTCAGCCACAAATCTTTAGATTTGCTTATCACTTGCTTATTTAAATCTATGTACAAAATTTTAAGTCTTTATTATGTTTGTTAATTAAGATACATACGGTCGTCGTGACTACAGTTTGACGTCATCCTATAATAAGATTTATTCATATGTGTGTAAATCGTTTGGTAGTTCAGCGTGAGGTTTTAATTTAATGATTAAATATATTATATAAAAATTATTAGCAATCGCAAATCACCTCTATGTAAACTATAATTGAACAAAATTTCGTACTCCTCCGGTCGCGCAGTTTTCTTAAAATGGCACCCAAAGCTTTTGCTTCGTATAATATAGAAAGTAAAATAACTACAAATTGTAATTTTTTCACTTCTACAAACTGGATAAAATAATAAGATAAACCTTAAATCAGCGTTAATTACACATCCTAAACTTTTTGTCCGGTAAAGGTAGGTTTGCGAGCGAGACACGCGACCGAGACAGGACATCGCAACACTCACTGGTTATATGGTATGAACGACAGTTCGCGGCCGAGACAGGAGACCGAGACATGAGTTCAGTCTAAGCAGAAGTCACCAAAACTCTCGTCACGGTCTCCTGACTCAGACCCGCTTGCAAACCGCTACCTTAAAGCGATTGAAACGCTACGCGCTTTTCATCGCACCATTCGCAAACCCATATTGGCGGTAGCAACAAATCGAAGAGACAAAGCGGCGACCTTGGATCGATTAATTAGATTCAGTACGCATGCATAACTGGTGTCAGCGTGAATATGAAACGTTGCCGGCACAGTGATTGACATAGGTATTATACACGCCTTTTGTTATTTCTAATTCGTATTGTCTCGAATCTCGATTATTGCACGAAAGTGATTCAGATAGATTTTTTTATTTATTTAATTTTAAATTGCCAGTATAAAGCATTGCAAACAGTTGTGTTATTAACGTGTTGTATGAAAATTTTACGCTTAGATTATACAAATTTAGTTTTTACCGTAACCGATGATTTATATGTCCAAGATAAGTATAATAGTGATTTTGGATTCTTATTAATTCCAACCTCAGTCCTAATTTTTTGTAATATCCAAAGTAAAAGTCTTCCGTCATTAAATTTGTCATATTAACCGGTTTGAGACCTTCAGTCTTTAAAGTTATATGACCTCGTTATAACTTTCTTAAGTCAACTTTCCTTTTAGCTCAAACTATCTGCTTTGCAACAACAATGCCATTTGTTAGGATCTATAAAATAAGTTACAATCCATATCAGTCACACTTTGCACCTTAATTCCATAAAAAAAAATATCAAAATAGCTACATAATGATGACGGAATGATTTCAGATAACTAATATAATTAAATAAAATAACAATTCACCTGAATAGAGAGACTTCTTCTGAATGTCGGATATATGTATATGGAAACACCGCGTGTACCTTTTCCTACATAATATATGTAATGTTTATAATATCACATTTCATACGCATCGCGTATAACTAAGATATGATTTATTAATACTCGTTCTTGGCTAGTCACAATATTATATATCGCTTCCGGACTATAACTACACGTGTAACTTAAGCTTTGATAATAATATGATTATAAACAGACTCAGTAACTTGCGCACCATTCAGTTTATTTATTTTTTTAATAAGACCTATTGTATCCCAACACTGGGCTAAGGCTTCCCCCTTCTCGGTCCACTTTCCTCTTTCCTGGGCTAATCTCACATACAACTTCTCCGCAAAGGCATCCAAATCGTCACCGCACCTTGGTCTGCCGTGTCCTCGATGGCCATGGGTAGGCACCCAGGAAGTCGCGATATTGGCCCATTTTGCGGGTCCATTTGAGCCATATGCCCAGCCCATTCCTACTTCAGCTTTGATGACTTCTGCCCCACATCACACACAATATACTACTACTAATAAAACCTGCTGAGATTCTACCCATAGACAAAATATACATATATTGTCTATGGGTAGAATCTCAGTAGTTTTGATTTCATATTGCGCGCAGAGAGCAATAATATCTTCGTGTTCATACCCATTATACGATTGGCTTGAAATAAAATATTTGATGAGTTCTACGCACGCACAGACACACGAGTAATCCAAAACAATATTCAAACAATAGATAAAGCTTTGTAATTAATGGTTGTAGTCGTTCGTTTGCTTTGAATTCAGTGATTTTGTGAAAATGTGAGCGCCTTTATTATTGGATTTATCTATAACTAGTAAGCTCATACCGAAATATGTTAAATAAATGCAAGTTAAAAGCTGTTAGCTTGTTAAAAAAAAATCTCTTAGTTCTAATATTCCTATTACTTTTTATATGAAAAGTAAAACGAAGCCGTATAAAGGTTTGTTGATAGATTCAAATAAAGCGTTTATTTCTAAAATGTTAAATTTTTTTAAGAACATAGCAATAATTTTTAGCTATATTTAATATTCCCGTTTCTCTTTATATTAAGCTTGAATTAAAATCCTTTGTTAGGAGTGGACGTGATAATACAATACCTCATGATTTCTGAAGGCTCTTACAATTTGAATTTCACGCGGACGAAGTCGTGGGAAACAACTAGTATCCTATAAAGCCCTATATCATATTTCTTCAAAAACTTCGGCTATTGTCAAATTTCTAATTAAAATCCATAAGAGAAGTTGTCAAGAGATACGCGATTTAATTTAAAAGATGTAAATTTGTTGACAGTCTCGAATTTACGGGTCTATTAATTTGGAAAATTTCATATTTCCAACATTTTACAGTCTGGTATTATTTTTGTGAAAAATTGATGATACGGTCTCGACATTGTAATGGTCGACAAACGGTTTCATAGACCATCAAAGCAAACGCTCGTCTTTACATTGGTCCTTCGAGCCGGATCAAATATATCTACTACTTCTGTATACTTACAATACCAAACCCTTTACACTGATTAAGTCTAAAAGAAATTAGAGCTTAGAAGTAGTTTAGAAATATAAGATAAGCTTCCTTTGCGTACAGTCGGCAGCGCGTCGCCACGGTCAATGCTGTACAAATTGCGGGTCGCGCAACACCACGCTGTGGCGACGCAACAATGACGGAGAGCCAGTCTGCAACGCATGCGGCCTATACTACAAACTACACGGAATCAACAGGTCTATAATAAAATAGCAAATAACAGTAATTATATTAACATTCGTAAAGATAACAGTATAAAGCTGAAGAATCTGTTTATTTGTGTACTTGAACGCGTTAATCTCAGGAACTACTGGTCCGATTGAAAAAGTTCTTTCGGTGTTAGATAGCCCATTTATCGAGGAAGGCTAGGCTATATATCATCACGCTAACATTTTGCACCGATTTTTATGTGGAAGAAGTCACGGTTAACAACTTGTATAATATAAAGCTGAAGAGTTTGTTTGTTTACTTGAATGCGCTAATTTCAGTAAGCACTGGTCCAATTTCTTTGCAAACTTCAAAACGATTAATCTAATTTTCAAGTAATAATTTTTTAATTAGTTAAATTACTAATTGATTACTTAAGAGTTAAGTCGTCTAGGCTAATTGTATAGAAAGTAAATGGATTATCTACATTCTACACAATTGGTGTTTTTGTGGAAAAGTCATTTCCATTTTTTTTAATCATTGCTGGTTTAAACTTTATGGGTATCCGTTTCGAAAATGGGAAAAATAATATGCCAAAAATAACTAAAATCGGTTGTCCTTTTGTTATTCTATTTACAATGACTTTGATTTTTAAATATCTATATTATGAATATTTGATAACGTAGCAAAAGTGTGTTTAAAGGTTTAATTTTACACCTGCATAGCTATAGTATCGATTTGTGTTATTATTTATCTAAACTATAAACCAGACAGTATTATACAGGGTGACTGGTGAGACAATTTGAATACTTAAGTAGCGTACTCGGTACTCGATTCTTGTTATAATCATGTAACAAAAATAGGTACTTAATTTTTGACCAAATTTCCTTAAAATTAGACTATAAAGTGCGGCCTTAACTTTCTGTGGTCAATTTGCTGTTTGAAAAAGTTAGTTCGTAAATGCATTTCTGTAAAAAAAAAGCAAGCAGAATCAAGAGTAAATCACTTGTCTAGCTGTAAATCGTACACGCTACTGTACTAGACTAAGCCTAAATGGATGCGGTGTACTAATTTACATATAAATGAAATTTCAGGGTTATTGCTCGGCGCTATAAATTATTTTATGTAACAGTACCGTACATGTAAGGAAATCTAATTGTTTTACGCCGGCCACTTCGATAAATAGAATAAGTTATATATTCATATCACATACTCTATTTTAATACAATAGTAGAAGAATATTGCCGACGGTAACTCAACAAATCCAAGGAGGACTGAAAGCCATATAACCCCTGAACTGTATTTCTGCTACCATTTCATAAATTCCTTTCTAAATCCCTCATACGAATAGTTTTATGAAGAAACTTTTCTATTATTAAGAAGTTTCTATTTAGAAAGTATAAAAATTAGCTGTTTTTTGTAGTCTGGAACAAAGCCAGTCAAACAAAACTGTTACAGAATTCTACTTTGTAGAATATAAATATATACTAGAAAAGTGTTTTTTTAATTTAAATAATTAATAAACATTTTATAGCAATTAATTTATCTCGTAAAGCCGCGTTCCCTCCTAAACAGTGGATATAAGTCACACGGTACTAAAAAGCATTTTTATTCAGACCCTGCAATAAACAAAATAGAATATTTAGTGTATTTATAATCATAGATAAAATGTAGCTTACTCGTTAAAAAAACATAAATAAAAAAATTGATTAAACTAACCATTAAATTGTTTTAAATATAAGAGAGAAAATACTAGATCATTATAAATCTCCAAATCGTTTAAAATATTAAATTTTAAACGATTTGGAGATTGTCACTGTCGGAAAAAGCAGATAATGACAGGTAATGTCAATGTCAACTGTCAATGTATTAACAATTGTTTTCATTTCGTCTTGATGCTAAAATAATTGACTCTTTGACGTTCGGAACACACCTACATTGCTTAGACAACAGTGAGTGTTTTTAATTTAATATGAACTTTTTGAATGGCAATAAAGTTCAAATTGACTACTTTTTAGTTAGAAAACGTTTGTATGGGAAAAAGAAAAGGGCTGTATTTAGAGTCTTCGCGGCAATTATTCGATTTTTTCACGCCCTAAATACCATCATTGGGTTCCAAGGAACATTTAAAAAAAAGAATTGGTAAATTAGGTCCAGGCGTTGTTGAGTTATGCACTTACCAACACATTTTGCGATTCATTTATATATATATAGATGTAGATAGAATACCAAAAATTAAAAAATAACTCTATTAATATACTTTATTCCTGTCTCGAAGTCGGTTAGTATTCAAAACAGTGTTCATGGAACAAGTGTAATTATTGTTTCAACAATTTCCTTCAAAATCGATATTTGGCCGGTTAACATTCCAATTAATTAGGCCGGTTTCCTAACTGTTAATTTGCTAACAAAGGGTGTTAGGTTATTAATTGGCTATAATTTCATATGCGAACGCGTTGCTGCCTGCTGATTTTAATGAATTTTAATAGGGCATACACTTTACATACTTGATATTTAGGATTCTGTGGAAAGTCACCTAAGCACAATGTTTATCAATATTTATCACTCTGTTAGTAAACGTAATATATGTGTATGTGATGTGTTTTCGTTTTTTTAACCTGAGGTACTGAACCACTCTTTTTTTTTTATCTTTAAAAAACTTGACGTCATGAGTGTTATTCGAAGCGTTTCGCCAAAGATTAAAACACTTGTTTCTAAAGATAATCTACATTACAGGAAAACGCTATACTATTAGTTCGGAATCAAAACCAAACACTTTTTTAATATATGTAATCAAATTTGTTTTTTCCATCGATTGCTTAGTTCCCCAGCAACAAGTTTGGTAGTTCCACCCCATCTTGTGTGGCATCAATGAATTAAATTTTTTATTCACTACTTCTATATTATGGGTACCATTTTCGAATAATTGGCTTGCAAAGTGTTTGAGACGGTGGTCGACCCCCCCAAGATTTTGAAACTATTGGATATAGAGACCTTAAATTTTCCACATGAATAGGACATGCTGGAAAGTCATTAGGAAAATTGTTTTCAGCGAAATCAGATCACATCTTTGGAAGTTATATAACAAATAGTTTATCGGGTATTAGATACGGAATCCTTCTATACTGACTGATCTTGACACGCTCTGGGACACTTTATTCTTTGATAGATAGACACAAAAAAACTTAAAAAATATGATGCATATTATATTTATGGTTATAATATAAAAAATCGTTTATAATATTAATTTTCCTTACATGTTATTTGATCTCCAAAATAAATTAGGTTATTTTTCAATTACAAAATTAAATTCTAGAAGTTGCCAGCACTTTAAAATAATTTAACCGTTTAGTGAAAGCGCACGATTTTCAATATTTTGTTTTTAAAAACAATTAAAATTTACAATTTTGATTTGCGCGTTTCAAACTTTTTTAAAAGCTTCTATTTCACTTGCAACGTATGTTTGCTCGGGTGGATTCATACAACTGAATTATGGAGCAGATATCAATAACCGATTGAGCTGATATTTTGCACACATATGTCTATCGGATGACCATGCAATATTATGATGACATGGAACTGATATGATGATGGAGCTGGAAAGTGGGCAGAGGAACTCCGTTATAAAACGATATAACCGCATTGAGCTTGGACTCGTTTGATTCCTCTTGACGCATACTTTGTATTTAGTGGTATACATTTAAATTAAAGCATTTTAAGAAAGTTTTTTTACTTTCAATTTATTAAACATGCAAACAAAATATATCGTTATCGAACGTGGCTTTTTTTTTGTAAAAAGGCGCGTGTGTGCCGGCTTACAATTTCCCTTCGAATATTTTGTTTTATTATTTATATAAAAGTCTATCCTCGTTGGGACCTTGGAACCGAACCTTTCCCTTTCAGTAACACGAACTATAATAATAGCGATAACAGAACAAAACAGCTGTGATATAATAATAACTGGTATTAAAGTTTTTGCTGTGCATAACAACAGCAGAACAGAAACGTAGATCACTAGAGTTTGCATTCGTTACTTGTTTTTTTTTTCGTGATTAAACAAACGTCTTTATGTAGGCGGCGATACTGTCCTATAAACCCAATAAAGTGGTCCAGAGCGTCTCAAAACACGCGCATATAGAAGGGCTCCCTATTTTGGCGTTAATGGCTTAGACATGAAAGATAGATACATGCTGTCGCCGGCTTTTTTGTAGATCTATTTAAGATAAACATTTCCTTCATACATTATATACGTGTAACTCTTAAGGGTTTTTGCAGCGCACGCCAGAATAGCACACAGTTGGCAGAATTTTCTCCGACTTACTTGACATTTATCGTTATATTGTATACAATTCGCACAATTTTTATAGCCTATCTGCCATTTTGACGTATAAACTATAATTTTATAAGTTTTTTTTTTTTAATTCCATTCAGCAGTTTTTCCGTGAAAGAGCGTCAAACATACATCCATATGTACAACCTTACGCCTTTATAATATTGTAATAATATATTAATATAAGGATGTTTAAAACAAATAGAATACCCAACTGAGTTTCTTATGGACTCTTCTCTGCGCTGTCGAATATTTTATGACTAAAATATAATATATCGGTTTTTCAAAAATTCGCTATTTAGCCTTTATAATTAGTTTAAAAAACAGCAAAATTGATTTAAGAAATTTTGACCATTATTTTGACTCTCATCTTGCTTAATTCCAACTACACATATGTCGCTCTAACAAATACATTTATTATGCAGTTAGCAGTGACCCTGCCCTCCGCTCTGTGGGTTCTGGGTTCGATTCCCACCTCGAGTCTGGGTGTACTCTCTATATGTATTTACATATTCATATATTTAAAAAAATATACGGAGGCATTAAGTTGTCTACTTCAAGAACAGACGCGGACGTCCGTTAGTCATATAGTCATACATAGTATATATTATTAGATTCGTCATCGTCGAGGAGGTCGTGGCCTAATCAGTGGTCGGCATTTGAGTCGATCGCTAAGTTAAGTTACTCTGGCTGCGACCGGGTGATTTTTAATGATTATGTAGTGTGGCCGGGGACTTTGTGTAGCTGCGCAAAGTTTTGTAGTACTTTGTAGACTTCAAGGACAAAAATATACAAACACTTTGAGCTTTGTCTTGAACCGGCATTACATTTAAAAAAAATTCTGAAGTGTACTTAAACAATAAAAGTATAAAATTACGTACTTGTAAAGTTTTGATGGCAATCCTGAAGTCGTCTTCGTATGACTGCGCAACGTCTCCCATAAGTAGGTTGCCCACTTCAGGATGGTCTTTTCTTAAGTAGCCGAACATTTCGAGGTAACTTTTCTGGAAAGAGATATAAAGTTTTTAATTGATGTACTAACTCACTGCCTATCCGCTATGCCAATCATTATCGTATTATGTTTTTTTTAAAAATAATATAAAATTACACAGACTTAATAAGTTGTAAGCAACTTGTCTGCTTTTGAAGTCTGTGGACATCAATAAAGCCTTTAAATGTTTGATAATTAAAATTTAATAAGTGATAGCTTAAATAAAGACTATTGGAATTGATTTTTGTCAGTAGTTTTATATTTTTAATCTGATGCCAACTCAGGTTCTAGAACAGGAATTTTCAACCTTTTTTATAGATTATAAAATTATGATACTGGTGTTTTATTAAAATTTATATATTCTTATTCTGTGATTTCTACGTGTTGTTAAAAATAAATATTTAAACGCACGTGCATTGAAATGCTGTCTAATTTGATTCTTTATTGCTTTTTAATTTTTACATAAAAAACCCATTTTTTTTTAATAAATATAATATATAGGGTTACATGTCACGCGGACGTCTGTTCCTAAGGTAAAAATCTAACCCATGTATAGTATACTAGCTGTGCCCGCGACTTCGTCTGCTTAAAATAAGATAAAAAAATAGATTCAATTTTAGCGAAAAAAAATATATCCTATAATATAATAAAATTTGTTAACTTGCTATATTAAAACTTGTATAAGAATATGAATCTAAGCTTGTGTGTAACATCTATGATTAAGACAATGCTTAGTTTTATAGATCATGTAAAAGTTATTTCAAGGCTTAATTAGTGTATATCTTGTTGATGTTAAAATTAAATAAAATAAAAAAAATTACTTTGCATTAAAATCTTTATGTATAAAAATCGACTACTGGACCGACTGGGAAAAAATTTTGTGTACATATTCCAAGGGGTTTGTAGAAGGTTTGCACAGAAATTGGACCCGGTACACGATAACATGGTAGATGCCAATGTGATTCGATGATGATAGTGATACACATTCATAGTGTTTACTTTCAATACGTACAAGAAGATAATAAACCGCAAGCAAAAATTTTAAATATTTATAAACATTTAAAAAAAAATTAAAACACCAAGCCTTCAAAAGTATTGATTTAAAAAAGCAGACACTTCAATCCATCGCAATTGATGATCGATGATGACGCTGATTGTTACTGCTTATATAAAATCTATATCGTTGTTCGTTAGTCTCGCTAAAACTCCAAAATAGCTGAACCATTTTGAATTTGGTTTGTTTTGTTTTGTTCCCCTTATATATCGTTGATGGCCTTATTAAATAAAACAAAATAAAAATAAATAAAAAATAATATTTTGTTTAGAAAAATGTACATACATACATACATATAGATAATATACACAGACTCGAAGTGGGAATCGAACCCACAGCCCACGGAGCGGATGACAGGGTCGTTGCCAACTGCGCAAACGAGCTAGTCAAACCAGCAGAAATTCGCAAGTTGCCTGTATGACTATATGCCTATTATTAATAATATAATAATAAATCATTTATTTCAGACTCATAGATCCATACAAAAGAAAACACAAAATTTAAGAAATAAAAAAATATCTCCAATACTTTAGGTTTTATCATTGCTTTAAAAAAGGGAATTCCGTGCCGCACCCCTATAACAATACTTTATTTATTTTTCTTTAACATTGCCTAAAAGAATTAGGAAAGATTTAAAGGGCACTGGTGCAGGATAGATAAAAAAATAATAAAATAAAAAACATAAATGGTATGGATAATATAAACGGTGGAAACTAGGGGACAACTTATCCCAGAAGTGAGCAAAGAGAGATTGATTTAGACAAATTAAAATAAAAGATTTGTTGACAAATATTAAGAATTAATCATATGCTCAATTAAAATAAAGTAGTGGTATTCCATATAAGAATAAGAATAACTTATACAATTTAATATAGCCAACAAAAAATTTAAAAAAGACAACATTTCTAATTCTGCAAAGAAGTTAAATTACACATTTCAAGTGAATTTAAGTTTTATTTTTACATAAAAGTTACTTTAACTTTTGTTTTTACATGAAAGTTAATTTAAGTTTTATTTTTACATAAAAGTTAGTTTGAGTTTTCCAAATTTTTTAAAACCGTCAATCTTTTTTTTGTTTCAGCTTTTTCTGGTGCTGGCGGAGATTGGGAAGTGATGATGCTTGCCGATGAAAGAATTACTTCGACATCTCCATCTAACACTGAGATACAGCTATTTTTGTCCTTTTAACTAACAATTTAGTTAAACGGTCAAACAAATAATAAAATATCATTACAATACCATTTCAAAATCATTAATCACTTAGTTAACTAATATTAAAATCCATAATATGTTACTATGTTTTTTTTTATCGAATTATAAACGGAATAAGTCGTAAATGACAAAACTTTTTTTCCGATTTTTCAAAAATCTGCTTTTTTTGAGTTAGGTCACTTTAATATTAAGCGTGCTTATAAAATATTTTTATTACATATTACATAAATCTGCCATATTAGCGTGAGAATATTAACAATTATACAGTTGTACATTAGCAAACAAGGCGATATAGCAAGTAAAGCCATTTCGTGATTTTTTTTTTTTGTTTGGAAGGGTTTCTTCTCGTCCTATTCTTGAGCGCGTAATGTATCGTGAACATTGAGAAGCAATCGTCAACAAAATGTTGACGCGCTAAACAAGTATATTTTAAGTTTAAGGTACTTACATAAGTTATTGCTAAAGACGACACTGATGTACGGAAAAACTCGAACGAGTTTATGTTTACATCTTTCTAAGTAAAATATTTGTAATATCCCACTTAAAGATAAAACAGCTTGAAGTTAAGTTGCTCAACCTTTGTACTTTATAGTTAATATATTGAATAAAAAATAATGCAAATAAACTTTTTAGGTTTCTGTAGTCCTACAAGGAATCTAATTGTCTGTTTGCAAAGTGGTCCCTCCCTCCCAAAGAGTTCCGAACTATTATATGTAGAAATTTCAAAAATTTTCCTTGTTGATAGAACACTCTAAAAACTATCCAGGAAAAATATTTTGAACGAAATCGGAAAACAACTTTTGAAGTTATTTCACAAATACCTTTATCGCGTATCAGATACGGAACGGTATGGAAATATGTGGCGAAATAAAATAACCATAGATAATAAATATATTTATTTTTTTTATAGATATTATGATTAAAATATAATTCTTGAAGTGTAATATTTTGGCAAAATTTGTTGAAAAATAGAAGTAAGTTATACTTTCTATTTATATATTGCAACGATAAAATCTTGTTTAATAAAAGATTCAACAAATGCATTCTTAATTTAAAGGTGTATTATATGGTATATAATATTTTGTTTTAACTCTTTCGGACGGCTCCCGAGGACTTCTGAGCGCCTATCGCGAATATTCTCGATAGTTTTACTTAGAGATGAATAGATCGCTACGGCAATTAATGTGACGTAAAAATTAATTTTCTTGAGTAATGGAAGGATTGCTTTTTAGAATTACGGACACAACGTGATTAGGTTTACTAAGCGTTTGTAATTAGAAAACAGCTAACCGTAGTCACAAACAGAAATAAATATATTTTAAAGAAATCATTAAAAAGAAAAGATTATATACAAATAAATCGTTGAAGGCTCTTCTCATGTGGCGTGGAACCCTTAATAAAATTTGAGTCTTATATCATATAATAATAATAATATATTAAAATGACACACGACAGACGTTGTTCCTTGACGTTCCTCATATGGCTAAATTAAATGATTTAACTTTAATGTTAGGGAGCTCCGACGAATTTTTTGTCGTCCCAACATAAAAAAAAAACTATATTTATTTCATTCTCATCGAATAAATATAATTAAAGTATTTTTGCGTTTTTGGGATATTTTTTAATTATTTTATATTGTAAGAAATGAATGATAAATTTTCTATAAAAAATTGCAAACTCATATAAGTCCTTTAACTCAATATGACAACACAGGCTTTTAATTGGACAAAGAAATGAATAGTGCATACGAGAAAGGAAGCTAAACATAGAATATTTTAATATTTTTAATTATAACAAGTGCCGAACAAGGCTTACGTGCCAAGTGCCCACTTTACACGCCTAAAGAGCCGACGGACGCAATTCCACACGAGCTCCCTGAAGAGGGCTTCGTTTAAAGCCGCGAGACTTAATTAAATAAATTACGCATCTAAAAACAGTGGAGTTCCAGTTGAAAGGAGAATGCTAATAAGGAGAAAAAGAACAAGTTGCCAAGTTCCTGCGAAGTTTTCCTCAATTAGGTTGTTTTGCGCTATCCTGTTATTCTGCTTTCGACAACAGTGTTTGTACTAAATACACTGTTATAAATTTTAGGAAACATAAATATGTTATCCACCTCAGGGATGAATTATATAACAGGCTTCCATATTATATTACATTGTAGACATAATTTTTGCAGCAATAATATCAACCATAGAATAAGCTTAAGAGAAATCTTATAAATAAAAGTTTCGCCTTTGGCCAAATAATAAAGTAAAATGTTAATTGTTATTGCACTTTTTAAAAATGTTTAGATGTCTTTGGGCTTCTACAATCAATCCCTTTTGCTGTCGCCACGAAAATTGCCAAGAGGTTCCACGGATCTGGACCTAGGAGCTCTGAAAAAGAATGACAACCGCTTTTCTATGGGTGGATATTTATTTTATACATATTTATGTTTGTATTATTTTTAAGTGTTTTTTCTTTCTATTCATGTATTTCTATATAAAGATAAGAATTTGAAACAGGTGAAAGAATAATATTATCAAAGCAAATTGAGTTTTCTTGTGTTTACACATTGTAATAAACCAAAAATGTTTTCAATAAAACAAAATTTCGCTCAGTAATATTTCATTTAATATACCTACTAAAATGATAACAATGAAAACAATATTTACATCCATAAACAACTAATATCTACTCTAGTAACAATTGAGTTGAATAAAAATTTAATTTAAGCAACACAGATCGCGTGCTCTCATTCACTTTATAACAGCTACCTTTTACTTAAGAACGTCTCAATCGAGTCCAATAAATTGATTGCTGTAATAATCGTCATTAGTCATTGAAGGCACGATTTAAATCATTTCTCACTTAGATATTGCGTGCTTTGATGCTACTTGTGTTTGCACGCAACGTGTTTATTTTTCCAAAAGCACTTTTTAGCCTAAGGCCATTAAAAATACACGTTCAAAACACATTAGCCGTGGCATACTGAATTGATTGTTGGCATTTTATACTCGCATTTTATGGAAAAAAAAACATATTTAAGAGGATTGGCTAACCAGCTAATGAGATGATGAGATGAGCCAAGAATCGGGCAAGACAACGTCTGTGGGGCCCGCTAGTTATTATTAAATATAAAGTTTACAACGACCAGGCTTTTTAAGAGAGTAATTAAACAAGAGAATAATTATATTCGTAGAACCCATAATAGCGGAGTGATGTTTTACGCTAAAAGGTTTTTAATGTTTCAGCCGCGAACTGAGCTTAACGCGGAACGAAATTAAATAAAATCAGTTAACACTATTTTAGGGCCTATTTCACGAAATTTACAAAGTCATTTAGCTGATGAAACTAAAGTAAATAAAATTCTTCTTTAATTTCGTAACTATTATCTTAATGTTTTGTGTCAAAAGCGTTGTTATGTTCTTAAGTTACTTACTTAAATTACTTTAAAAATAATAATTACTGAATCCATTTTTTCAATAGGATACAAGATATAATATTACAGGATAAATAAAGATAAAATTTTCGAAACGTGCAATAAAAAATGGTTGGATACCCCAATCTTTACTTCCTATCAAGTCTTAATTCCAAGTATGAGGTAAGATTGTAATCAAACGCTAACCTCTCAACTATAAAAAAAAAAGTTCGAAATTCAAATTGGCTTATAATTCGTAACAGCCACAAGGCAGCAGTAGTAAATTGGAGCGAGGCACACCAATCCGACAATAGAGCTGGCACGGCATTCCAATTCGGTGCGCTATTGTTGCGAGCGGCGCGCCGATTGGCCGAGGGGCACAATGGGGCACGCCCCCCACACAATGCCCCATTGTCAGACTGCCGTGAGCCGCCCAGTGGACCTACTAGCTTATCTGTTAACTGAAACCGAGCGACTCACCAACTTTTCACTGTACGTACATACAGCGATGTTTAGACAGTTTTCCTTACATTACGTTGACATGATTTACATGCCAAAGAAATTGACTGATTATAGTGCTGATTATGTGCTAACAATATTTTTATATATAAACGCGCTTTATAAATAAACTCTCGCAATTTTAGGCGGACAAAGTCGCGGGATACAACTAGTTGAATATAAGACCAAGCTGTTGTCGCATACATTCGAACATACATACTTAATTTTCTGTGTTCGCTTCCAGCAAACGCAATTTATACTTATTGGAAAACAACCGGTTCAAAATCTCATCCAAAATACCTATTCGCAAATCAATAATATAAAATATTATTGATATGCGATAACTTTTCATTATTGATTTTCAAATTGTTTTTACTCCATTTTTTTTTTAATTTTGTATACGTTTAAAGTTAATAATTTATATTTTAACTGTTTCATAATAAAAAATCATAAAAATATATAGTAAAAAAATTAAAAAAAAAGTCTATTATAGAATCGTGTGCACTTAGATAGAACATAATAACGTGTAAGCAGACACTTAGCATAAATCACGAAGTCCTGTTAAATCCGAACGTAGAGGGAACGCGAACACCGACACACGCTAACTCAAATAAAATCGTTAAAAGTGTAAACAGAGTCCGTCCTTTAAGTGCCCGTAAATGGGGTGATTTACTTGTTTTCAGGGATCCCCGCAGTGGCCGACTAAACGGCATGCATATTAAATAGTAAAACGCAATTTTTGTGCTTAATTATTTAGGCTAGAAATCGCGGGGTGGTCGATATTGGGCCACAAATCTTATTTAAGGGTATGTACAAAGTTTTAATTCTTTGTTCAAGGACATTGTTATATTTAACAATTAATATACATACGGTCGTCAAGACCATGCATTGACACAATCTTATAGTAAAATGTATACATATGTTTGTATATCCTTTGGCATTGGTGTGTGCGAGGTTTTATTTTATAATTTAATCTATTAATAAAGCATATTTTATAAAAATATTAGGATTTGTACACCATGCTCTATATAAACTATAATTGTGCCAAATTTCATACTCCTCTGTTTGCGGAATTTTCGTAAAATACCGTATCAAAAGCTTTCGCTTCCCGTATTAATATATAAAGTCAAAGTAGATACTGTAATCCCCCCTATAACAGGGTAGTTTATTCCACATTACAAGAAAACGCGTTGTAGGATTACTTTTGTACAGCGCTACAACTTACGCTGTTACAAAAAAAACCTTTCTGATAATAGTTTGCTTTTTAGTTAAGCATGCTTTTAAATCAAATCAAAAGATATTTTATTCAAATAGAATTTTACAAACTCTTTTGAATCGTCAAATACTTTACTACCACTCATTCGGAAAAGTCACATGAAGAATCAGCAAGAAACTCGTTAGCCGCTCTTTTGAAAATAGCACTTTCAAAAAATGAGTTTGATATATTTCCATGTTGACTATAAAGTACAAAGCTGGAGCGACTCAACTCCAAGCAGTTTTAACATGTCGTTAAAAATTGCATTTGGAATTTTAGTTAAAGAAACATACATAGGTACTTTAATAAACATTCGTAACATACTTGTTTCTAATTAATATTGTTAACAGCAACGCAACGATATTTGTGCAAATAATAAAAATTAAGAACAAAATATAATAATACCTACTGAACCCTCCGCAATCGCGAACCGGAGTCGCACATCACAAAACATACATTTTTTCAGTAAAACCGTAAAAGCGTCATTAAAAAACTAAGTGAATCGGACTCGAGTATTTAGTGGGCGCCCGAAATATTGGGCGGGAAATAAATGGACATTACACTAATGGGTCCATTTGCCCGAGTTGGGGGTATTTTTAAAATGGGGGCGGTCTTACGGCACTGGAAACTCGATTAACAATTTAATGTCTTATTTATGTGTTTCAAAACACAGACAAAATCTACCTTCTATCTTTATATTGTATAGAAGGAAGTGGCTTGCGTTTTTTTCGCTTAGATCTTTCAAACTGCGCAACGGATTTTAAAGCGATTTTCATTAATTACAAAGCTATTTAAGGACATCGCTTGTATTTATTTAATACATATTATTATATACATTGGTCACTAGCGTTATATAAAAAAGAACGCAGAGAATAATTTTGACATTCTCATATCCACTCCGAATAAGCGGTTTAAAAGTGGCCCTATGAATGGGCAAGGCCCGGCGGAATCAAAGATTGAACCTGGACTCTCACGTTTTTCAACCTCACCCTTTTACCGTTGAGCTATTGAGGCTATGTAATGTATACCTAGATTTATTTATTTTGGAGTAATAAAAATATAAGTAAAAAAATTAATGGGAATTTCAAACTATAAAAGCCAATGCTTAAATGAAATCTATACTAAGATGTAAAGCTAAAGAGTTTATTTGTTTGTTTGCTTGAAAGCGCTAATCTCAGGAACTACTGGTCCAATTAAAAAAAATCTTGATATACCATTTATCGAGGAAGACTATATATATGCTATATATCATCACGCTATAATTTTTCACCTAATTTTACACGGACGAAGTCGCGGTAACAACTTGTATGGTATAATTTTCTTATGATATCCAAATAGGTATGTTATATTTAAGTACTCAAAACTTAATAACTTCCAAATTAGGGGCGAATCAGCGATCAAAGCGTTAGAATAGTTCCACGTCAAACCATTTCTTAATATCATATCACTATTACATATAACTCCGTAACTTATTCACACACAAAACACACAAAATCATTGAGTGTAAGTCACCGGTGACAAGAGATGTACTGGGTTTGTAAATCAAAAATAGGCGTGACATACGCGCACGACTGTCGTGTCGTGATTTTTAAAGAACGCCACTAGTTTTTAGTTACTTGTACTGCGAACGTAATTCTTGACACCTTTTGTTTAAGTTTATGCTATTAGTTTATATAAATTAAGTGCTATGAATTTCAGTTTCTATTTTTATTTAACTTTTATAATTGTAAATAAGTAGTGTTGATAATGTTGTGTAAATAAATAAGTGTACAGATGTTAAGACATGAGCTCCCACGTTAAGTTATGTCATAATCCATAGGTGTTCTGCGATTCATAAGAAACGTGCGAGACTCCAAAACGAAGGATAGAATTCCCAGACTTATTTGTGCAACCAAGTGCCAGGTACTCTGCATACACGCACGGACACGAACACACTCTCATAATTTTGACTTCTTTTTCCGTTTCCTATTGCTTATTCTCTCTTTACTCTGTTAATCTACATACACATGTCTTAAATCTATAAATGTAATCTTTATTGGTCTTATTTACCTGTTATTTTCTATATATTAATGTTTTCTGTAACGCTGTTGATAACTAACGAATAAATATAAAATCTTCTGCAAACTTTTGTAGACTGAACTCTATCTTTTACCACCTTTCTGATAGAATACCTAAGTATAGACTCTACGTCTAGTCATAAACATGATATTACTTTGTTCTTGTTAATAAAACGGATATATATTGTTACTGCTTTAAAGTCTATAATTTCTATCATTCCATTGTAGTAATAGATAAACTTCTTAGTGACAGCAACTAAGTATTATTCGAAGAAATATTTAATATTCATCACATAAATTTAATTTAATTATTCAAAGAACGTTTTATTCTAAGAAATTATCGGTTGCTTTCATTTTATGTATATGATTGATGTTTATGTAAATATTTTTAGCAAACTATTTCTGCTAGCTGATCTTTTCTGCGATTTCTCTTGGGTTGCTGTACGACGAATCCATGGAATGTTAAAATAATTACTTAATCTGTACATTAAAGGCTGTCTGTTCAACTAATTTTCAACCGACTTTAGGAAGCCGACTTTTTACTCAGTTTGACTGTATTTTTTAATGTTTGTTACCTTTGATTGGACCGATTTTGATGATTCTTTTTTTATTTGAAAGCTGGTGCTTCATGCGTGGTTTCGTTTCAATTTCGTTCAGTTTTATTAATTGGAAGTCGTTTTTATTTTAAAGAAAGAAAGATTATTTATTTCCTTAATTATAAACATCACTATTTACATGTTTTAAAATTGTATTTACTTATTTCATGATATTTAATTTTTACGTTACTTATTAATATTGCGCAAGTCACTTTTGTTTTTACCATCGACAGTTTTCAAAGCAAAGCGCAAAAACTTACCCGGTACCATCAGTTACTCACTGCAATAAAATAGTACTTTATTATGACACCATTAACGTTAATTCGATAGATTTTCTCTCGAATGGATATTACTTTCTAATACTGCGTAAGTCACTTGTTTTTACATTCGATAGTTTTCAAAGCAAAGCACAAAAAATTACCCGGTACAATCAGTTACTGCATTAAAATAGTGCTTTATTATGACACAATTAACGTTACTTATTAATATTGCGCTCAACAAATGAACCTATTTATTAGGTGCGTCCATTTCCTCGAATTGCAGGCTATTGTAAGTCTACTTTAGTGTCCTAAACACGTAATATATCGTGAGGAACACATAAATAACATTGCAAAGTACATATTTAACTTACGCAGTATTTTACGTCTAAACATTTATTGTCTATTGTTTGTATAAGATAATAGAGTAGTAAAACATACTACGCTAGACTAGTTTATGTATGTATAGGCTAATATTGATATTTATGTCACTTTACATTGTTACGAAAAACAAAAAACCTGATAAATTATTATCAGAGGACCCGATTGAAAAATTCTTTCAGTGTTAAATAGCCCATTTATCGAGGAAGGTTATAGGCTATATATCGTCACGCTACAATTTTTCAGCTATTTTTACGCGGACGAAGATGCGAGTAAACAACTAGTGAATAGTAATGTTTGTTACAAAAAGCTTAATTTCGCAATAAATTATAATTATGGTTTGCTGAAAAAACTAAGCGGACGAAAGGCCTGCCAAATAAATACAAAAATTTTTATTCGGAAAAATTCTATCTCGTCTACCATCGTTCTAAGACGTAAGAGATGACGAAAAAGGATACAAAGTGGGCGAACTCTGACAAGTTACACAACCAAATATAGTTGTCATATCATTAAAAAGAAATGTCAATCTGCAACTTACCTACTATATTTTATAGCATTAAATACTATATGCCTTACTCATTTAAATGTGAGGGAAAAAAAGAGATGCACACCTAGTATTTCTTATCGAGTATTGCGTCCTTAGAGTAAAATTGACCAGGTGCCACCTAGTGCCACCTAGTACTACCTAGTACTACCTAGTGCTGGTAAAATTCACCAGGTGCCACCTAGTATCGTAAAATACCTGGTGTTTTCATCTGTTCTAGTATTTACGTCTCACCTCTACTCATTTTTGACTGTTGTTTCTTTCCAAAAATCTCGGTCAAGGTCTTATGAATTTCATGTAACTCTATATGTTCTAGAAGGACTTTTTTCTTTTTTTTACATTATATAGTAACGTCTTTCTATAATAGCATAAATATAAAAAATGCTGTTATTCTTTTATAACTTAAAATCTCAAATTAAAAATTTGAAAAATGTTACAATATTTTCATCTATATAAAAATAATTTTAAAAAAAAACTTGATTTTTTGTAATCTTTTAAGCACTTGCATTGATCCTTTACTGTGCTCAATATGCTTTTTAATTTTATCTGAAGATACGGTTCCGTTGAAATTTCTTTTTTCACAATAAAAAATGCTTAGAGACATTTAACCATTTCAGATGTTAATAGTTATTCGTTTGTGTTGAATTACCTAAATTATAATTTTAAATATTAAGTACACGCTTTAAGTAAGTTTTCGTTAAATTTTAAAATTTGTAAATTTGAAATTTATTCTGATTTCGATTTAAGGTATAAAATCTTATTTAAAAATAACTAGGAAAATAATTTGCTTATAGAAATAATTATTATACGTTATATTTCGTTGGGCGACATAAAATGTATTTTTTAAGTGAATAAGGCTCTACACTTCCTCATGTCCTCTGTCACTACATCTTTCCATCTTGTTTTGGGTCTGCCTCTGGATCTTCGACCTGGGTCAGAAAGCTGTAGTGCCCGATTTCCAACGTAGTCTGATGGTCTCCTTTTCACAATTAATTAATTAATGTATCTAGATAGATACCTTATTAGATATTAACTGGTTAGTTAAATCAATTACGTTGCATTGTAGACATAGATTTAGTTCTGTTGATATTAGCTCTGTCAGTTAGTTCTGCAATGAAAGGAAATATGAAAAGCGTTACATTGTATCATAGGTTTGCATGTCTTGGGAGATTGTTTTTAAACGCGAACGTTTAGTGCTTTTATTTTACCGCAACGTCGAGGACTTTTCATCGGGTTGAGTATCATAGAGGATGGCATGTTCTATTTTCGCATGTACAGAATAGTGCTCATATTCATTTTTCACTCTGGCAATATTGTTCGCACTAACAAAACACCCCCGTATTGTTGTCAGCGAACGGTAAAGTTGACGCTTAGATTCCGTGGAAAAACTGTTGGGAATTTTCCATTGTATGTTCTGTTGAGCGTTTAAAAATGCCATTTGATAGTTTTTCACTATAATGTTGTTGAGATTAACGGTGAACCTGAATATCTTCCTCTGAAAGTTGCTATTCTTTAATCCGTTTTTTCTTTCCAAAAATGTTTGTGTGCGATTTTTTGCATTATACTAAATAATTTAATCCATTACTTTCGCTTTATTTTAATTCTTATAGATTTTTGTACCTTAATAGATGTATACATTTTACTAAATACAAACTGTTGTACAAAATATGTAAACGTACTCTGTATATTTTGTAAGACGGATGAATATTTTAATTAGAAGTAGCGCCACGCCTGCAGTCCTTTTGGTATGCAGCCGAATAGGGCCGGCGTGTTCGTGTACCAGTACCTCTTTCTCGCATAAGATTGACGTGATGTCACGTATTAATTCTGTGTAACGAATTATAAATGGAACTTTAAATGCGATTTAAAGTTTACCTTATAAATTGAGGCCATTTTCGAGAAGGCAATACAGGGGGAGAGTGATGATCATCATTATTCTTGATCCATTTATGTCTGTATGTTGCCTTGCTGACATATTGCGTATTGTGACGAGCGGACGTCGCTCCACGTGACAAATGAAACAAGAGAATGCTTGACAGCAAAGTGGCGCTCTTAAATCATGCGTGCTAACACCGGCACATTTTTCAAAAGCTACGGAGAATCCATTTTCATTGAAAGATTTTAGAGCGCTGTGTGTGGGCTAAGTTTATAGAATCGGTAGCAGTTTTAGAAAAAGACAAGGTAAGATAAGATAATTCTTTATTTGCACGAAACAAGGTACATATAATGATAGTTACTATATAGAAAAAGTTTCACATGTTTCGCCATGATAAGGCATGCAAAAACACACACAATTCAATACTTAAATAAAAGTATTAAAGTAATTAAATTAAAGCAAGTAAAATTTTATATAATAGATATAAAGGTCAATTTTCAGGTCAAATGAATGCATTGTAAATTATAAAATAATAATAAAGTTTATACATTTGATTTGTTTTTCTTTAAAATGTCCCAATAGTAAATGAAAAATGTCTCTAATATATATCGTTTAAAAATTCATTTGTCGTGTTAAAAAAGTCTTATGTGTTGAGCTATTGTTATAATTTTCTTTTAAAATGCAATAGACAGTAATTTAAGATTGTTTGGAATTTCGTTAAATATTTTAGAACACATAGCTCCACAATTTTTTAAATATAATGTGGTTCTAGGCCGATGCCCTGACACTAGTCTACTAGGGTTTCTTATACGAAAAAAATAAGGTCTTCATGTTTCTTTTCCACGACGCATATTTCAAATATATATATGTGGTGATATGTAAAAATGGAAGCAATTCATAATTTAAATAATTACAGATTGCTACAATTAAAAATTATGAATGATATTTAAAATAATGGCATTTCAAAAGTTAGAGAAAATCCGTTTTCATTGAAAGATTTTACAGCTTTGCGGGTCAAGATTTCAGAATCAGTGGCAGATTTAGAAATAGAAAATGAAATACAAATTCTTGACGATATTTGGAAATACCGGCTATTTCTAATTAAATTAAATGGATATTTTAAAAACTATTCAAATTTATATTTTACAATTCTTTGAAATAATAATTACTATAAAATGACAATGTAACAAATTAAGGTTAAAACTAAAAATAAATTTATTAGAATCACTCCAATTTATATTTAATACAGATATACATACAAAAACAATGGAAAAAGATAAAATAGGATAGGATAGCTAAAAAAGGAAAAAGATAAAATTATATTCTATGACACCTTTGTACATCTATTTCAATTCATCATTTGGCATGTCATTTGTCCCCTGCTTTTATTCGTGATTCTTTCATTATGATCTTCCATTAAGATGAATGTAACAATGTTTGGGATATCGTCAAAGAGATCGAGCAATATTAAGGGATTTCTGATCACATTCAGTACAATATCTTTGCGGCAGAAATAATTGGTATTAATATCAAAGTAAAATGAAACGATATGCGATAAATCACATATTGCTCCAAGATTTGTTATGTATTATAACTTCTATTGCATTTATATTGAATAACTTTAAACTAAAAACTTTTATTAATATTTATGGTGATGGTATACTGGCTCCTTAACTTATTTGCTTGACTTGGCCTTGCTAAATAATAAAACTATTTACAGGAATAAATATCAAGTTTAATGGCATTTTAAACACAATTTGTGTAATTAGTGGTTACTAAACAAAAATATTAAGCTATATACCTCTAACGCAATAAAATGAAGCTAGACAGTGTCAATTAAGATGGTAATGTAAAAGTTTTTAGCTTATATTAAAGTGGTAACTCCATGTTTCAATTTAATAGACTGAAAATTTTCTAGGCAGTTAAGATTTTATAGATGGGACAGCGGCGGTGAGCACGGGACGATCCCCGCGGTGTAACGTTTGGATTTATTCAGTCGTGAAATTAAACAAGCCCCACAGCGATCTCTATCACAGTTTATGTTCGCACTAGTTTGTGGGGTCTACCGGCGACATGTTATCAGATATTACCCTTATTAGTAATTTCATCGAACAGCCGGCAGCCCCGCAGCGACTCTTTTGTTACCTACGCCGGAATGTGCCTCGTTACAAGATTCAATCTAGAAACTTGTTAATGAGATCCCTTTGGTATTGCACACTGCCGCGGCTCATCATATGCGATAAACAACTAGATATAATGTGAACAAAGACACAAAATCCAGTAGTCAAAAATAAAATATATGTGGTAAACAATCACATTGTAATTACAGAGACGCACTAACGAACAGCCGGCAGCCCCGCAGCGACTCTTTTGTTACCTACGCCGGAATGTGCCTCGTTACAAGATTCAATCTAGAAATAGTATGAAAATCGGACTGTTGGACTCGCCGAATATTCAACCTCATAAGCATGTAACGCATCCAGACTTTTTATAAAGACTGAAGTTGATTTGCAAAATAGTTTGTCCCAGACTTACTCTCATGTCGGTACAGACGCCCCGGCGTTTTCTGCGTCTTATGTACAATCAATAATTTTTAGAAATGACGTGCGCATACCGTTCAGCTTAAGCATAGCCCCAATAAAACTTTTGCCATGCTGATAAAGGGGTGTTCAACATCTTCGCGAGAGATGGAACAACAGATTAATAGCGTATCTAGACGATCTCCGCCTTATATAACAACATTTTCACACACTGATTAATTAACTATATTGAACATATGTTAGATTGTAACTTATAACATATGGTCTAGCCAACTTAATAATTTATTAAAATACAATATCCAAACACCGTGGACATCAGGGAGGAGTCCAGTGATTCGACGGTGAAGGAGGGGAGTGGTAAAACAGCAAGCCCAAACCAGGATGAAGGAACCCAACAGCCGAAGATGGACCACCATGTGGGCTACCGCACACGTGGAGGACGCTTGGTCCGGACGAGAGTTCACTTCGGCGACTCCGTCGATTAGGAGGGGAGTGATAGCCACTTAAACTAAACAAGATATCCAAAATCCCTCCTGATGTTTCTTTTAAGTAATATTTGTGCAAAATAAACCCATACATTTAAGACTGGCTCAATTCATTGTTCAGATTTTGTCATCAAAAATGTTGACAATTTTGCCCATTTTTAGGCTTGAAACCACGAATTTAGCTAATATCAATTCCTTGAGGTGGCGGAGACCTCCGAGCTCTTCACGCTTACGCCACTCGTCGCGCGCCCGATCTGACGAACTACAGCGATAGCATGAGCCAAGGGTCGTATCACCCCTCAAGAAGGTGAGATCGGGGTTTCAATTAAATAAATACGAATATAAATAACTCTACAGCTCATACTGTTTTTTCTTTTACGCTAAAACATTTTAAATACTGTCAAATCCTTTAGAATAATCTGTCTTTTTTTCTTTCTGCCCACATTTCTTATTCCCTTACATATTAGGGCTCTTACGGTTGAAGGAAGTGAACAAATAGGCTTAACTGGTGTATAAGATATTAACTGTAGTGACTGCAACGTTCTTTGCTGTTAGCTTACCACCTCTTATTACAAAGAAATCCTAAATTAATACTGTCCTCTATGTGCCACTACACCAGAAATAGCACTCACTTAAATGCAAGAACAGGTAGGGATCATCGAGCAGCCTTCGGAGCAATGGGTATATGGGGAGGTGAAGACTGCATCAACAATAATGGAATTAGGCTATTTGGGTTCTGCGTGGAAAATAATATGCTCATTGGAAACTTATGGTATAATCTGAGTTACCAGAAACAGCATAATTGATTATTTTATCATCGATAAGGATAAGAAAAACCTCAAAACCTAATATTGCAGGTATATAGTACAATTAATAACAAAAACAATATGAAATATTACCCTGACTGTTCTTCCTATCTTAGCAATATTATGATTAAATAATGCTACTAACGTAGGCTGTCTCTAACCCTTACTAAAGATAAATTAAGAAGACCAAACGGCTATACAGAATATCTAAAAAAGATAGAACGGAATGATACGAAAGGATGAAAAAATACTGGCGAACAGAAAAAAATGGTATATTGGATAATGGTTGATCCATGACCGTTCAAAATGGGTGAAACGAAAAAACTAATGAAAAATAATTTTAACTCATTTCATATTAAGCATTAGTTGATAACTATATTCCATAAAATTAATTCGAAAAAAGTAAAAATTCATTCATCATGGATGTGCCAAAAATACTTCTTGAAAAACGCATTTGGAGACGCTAAGCGATAGCTTGTATTCGCTCAGCTGTCGAAAAACTTCAGTAAGATGTTTTTCATGTTCTTCGGGCGTTTTCGAAGCGATGAGAAAGTCGTCCAGGAATGGGAAAACGAATGGTAAATCTCGTAGCATATCGTCCACAAAGCGTTGGAAAGTTTGTGCTGCATTCTTCAATCCAAAGGTCATTCGAAGATATTCGTACAGACCGAAAGGAGTTATGACAGCCGTCTTCTCAATATCGCCTTCTGCAATCGGTATATGATGGTAGGCGCGAACTATATCGAGAAGATTGTCGCACTCTAGGGGGGAAAAATAAACAGCCAATCTCTGACAATACAACATACACAGTGTAAACGATGTGTCAAGACTGTCTTCCATTGAAAATCTGGAGCAGCTCTTCAGGAGGAAGCAGAGGCTGAGACACTAAACAAAGAAATCCAGCTAAAATTCAGGAGGCGGGACTTCTCTGCCCACTCGAGGCTTCTCATTGGCCAACGCGCAGGACTTCTCGTCGCTCATTGGTTAATCCTTGCGCCGGACAGAAACTTCTTGGCTGCGCTCCTCGGCGTCGGGATCTGGGACCTAAAGCGACTGAAACAAACCTCATATTTATAAGCTCCTAATCGTTTATTTAGCTGTTATTATTCGAAATGAAACTTCTAATCTCTTTAAAAGGGGGTTTAGAGAGGCTTTACTCTTTGATGTTTTATCGCAACACACATTTATACCTACTTTTAGCAACCCTAGTTGAGATGACATATATTCTTTTTTTAAGGCTCCTAATCGTTGATATAGCTGTTATTAGTAGAAAAGAAAATTCTTATCTCATTAAAAGGGGGTTTAGAGAGGCTTTACTCTTTGTTGCTTTATCTCAACACACATTTTTACCTACTTTTAGCAATCCTAGTTGAGATTGGCTGCGATATGTTTTTTAATTCTTTCAGCAACCACACCCTTGCATTTGTCAATATAGCTGCAATAAATTTTGTAGACTCCTGATGTCTGATATGGGATAACATATTTTGGTATTGGTGCATTTGTGTTGTCATAAAAAAGTTACGATCGGGATGTGACCAGAGTCTTAAATAATTATAGTGAAAATAATCGCGAAAGTTGAAAATGTGTTAGTATGGCGGAAAAAACAAACAACCATCGTGTGACTTGGTTAATTACTTCACAAAACTAACACAGTATACCTATGTACGATCTGTATCTCTAAGTTCTTACATCATCTATAAGAGTGAAGGTTTATGAACACCATTGCATTCATTGCTGTTGTAAAGGTAAATAAAACGTAATGAGATATTTTTATATCGGAATGGGTCGCGGCCTTTATGATTTTTGCGCTATATTACGCAAGGGAGCGAAATATACACGTAACAGATTGCTTTCGCCTCTCACTCGGCAGATGCCCAAGTTCCACCGTTTAAGATTTGGCGAATGGAAGAATACCTAGCATAATGGTTATGACATAAAAACAACCAAAAAATCTTTAATTCAATTCGCTTATTCATTTGATATTTTGATTACTTTTGACTTCAATTATAAATGAGTGAGATAATTAGGTAGCGGTGTCGAAATGCGTACAAAGAAGTTCAGTAATCTGTTATATATCGATTATACATGTGTTCACAATTTCATAATCACTGCCTTTTAGGGTCCCTTGGGCCTATAAGGAATCCTTATACTTTCGTTCGTCCGTTCGTCCGTCTTCCCGCAAGGTCACCCCTGTGATTTCCAAACTATTAGATGTAGAGTCTTGAAATTTTGCATGTCGATGGAAAAAGATTTTAAATGGAATAGGAGAATAAGTTATAAAGATATTTATCAAATAATCTTTATCCCGTATCAGATACGGAACCCTACTCTACAAGTGTCTTATGATTCGCTCTTGGAAACTTTTATTACTTTTTATAGTGTTTTGTGCGTAACATGCACTCAGACAACGGTTTTTAATATTTTTTTTCCAGAATTAAAGAAGTTTGGAAATGGAAGCGTCAGATGGGCCTTCTGGCAGGAAATTTTGATCCTAAGTATGAAGAGCCGCCTCTTCATACTTAGGATCAAAATCAGAAGATGGGGCATTTAGTGTACGAATGCGATGAGCTGGCTAGGATGAGTAAAAATCGGTGTGGAATGTGGTGAGGGCGGAAGACCACCGTTCTTTCAGGTTGCGGGCGATCTTGGAACTTCTCGTCTGGATTTTCGAAACCTGCAGCTGAGGGAATAAAGGGAAGGGGCGAGTAGAAAAGATCCGATAGGGTCTAAATGCATCCGCCTAGCAGGCCCTGTTATTCCAATACAATACAAATTTCTGAATAACAAACAATGATACATTTTATGGGAGTGTAAGGCATGTATCAAAGGTGCATGTAATTGGTATTGCAGAACAATGTAAGTGTCAGGTATCAAACTGTGCGAATTCTAGTTGGTATGAAATGCTAAACAACCGCAGGTGATCGATTGCCTGTAGTGGTTTAGTTGCATTTTGTAATACGCTTGCTTATTAGAACCGAGTTTGTAACTTGTTGTAATGTGTTGGAGGTTCATCTATTGCATAATATATTTCCATATAAATAAATATAAGTGTCTGTTTGTAATGTCGAAATTGGTTTATTTTACTATACGCATATTATGTTACTTCGAGGTAGGAATTTCTTCCTAAATAGTATATATAGTATATAAGTAGTAGTGCATATTTTCAGATAACGAGATTCCATATTAAACACACTAACAAGCTTGTACAGGAAATGAAAGTGTTAGATTTTTAACACTTTAAATTAATAAATAACAAATAAAAATTTAAAACTTGGTTCGATATAACCACAACCATGCTAGATGCATAGATCTATTTGACACTACGCAGTCCAATCCAGTGAATAGTGTTATTTAAAAAATATTAGTGTTAAATGCACATGATATTTGCAATAACTACGTCAATATAGATTGTCAAGCTTGTAATATGGTTGAAGACTTTTTACCACGTGCTTATGGAATGCAGAAAAGTCAAAGGGATAGAGTCTTTGACGACCTTTTCTAACCAAAATAAGCTAGATGTAGGCATATTTCAAAGTGGGTAGTCCAACCATACGTCAAAAGTGTCATTTGCAGTATACGATTTAGTTTCCAATATTATTTCTTAGTAGTTAGATGTTAATGAGTTTACTATGTGGCTGGTGCGATCTCAGATGAGCAAAAGCCCCTAAAATGGCAGAAAAAATAACTATGCCAAGAGAGTTTTTACTATTTTTTCTGTAAGTCATTTTGACTCTATATCAGTCTTATTTACTGGACTGATTTTGAAGGGGGTTCATTGGCAGATATAAATAGCGACGTTGAGGAACCAGCGAGCCAAAGATGTCGTGATCGAGGTGCCTTTTCTAACAAAAAAAAGTTTGTATCCTTACCCAGACGGCAGCCGGGTCTCGGCGAGGGGAAACCTCTGACAAAATCGATGCACTTGACTCCAAAGAGGCGGTAGAAGTAGTCGTCGTCAGGAACCCGAATTTCATTGCAGTACGGATGCTTGAGATGAGGCGGACGTTTGCAGCATTCCTCAGGATCGTTACGATGGATCGGATCTAATAAGAGGTTTCAATTAACATATTTATAAAACATTTGCTATTACAGCGATGGGAGCTTGTAGCATAATCAGCGTACGGCATTTAAGTCGATCGCTAGGTTAAGCAATTCTTACCGCGGCCGAGTGACCGATGGGTGACTCATACTAACATTGGTTTTTAAAATATCTCCGGAAGGTACATACGTAAAACAGAGGCCTTTAACACAAACATTTCGAACCGTTAGGGTCGAAGAGTTGAATGTGTTTAGGATGAAAATGTTCTTACTAGGCCCACAGAAAGCAAGAATTAATCGTTTTACGCTTTTAGTTATTGCAAATGCAACTCGCGTTGACACTAAAGAGTGTCCTCTGTATTCTAGTACGAATTTATTCGTCGACTCCGTAAAGTCTTTACGAATAACCTTTGTAGAGTCTATCTCCTGATGATGCTTCGGTGTCGAAGCGAAACGTGCGTTGAGGCGTTGTTTTATGATGTAACAAGAAAAAACAACCGACCAACTAGGGTTGCCAACATTTTTACGGCGAAATGTAGTATTTTTCATAATAAGCCATTAAAAATATAGTACATTTCTAAAAAATATAGTACGTAATGAAAAAATTAAAAAAAAAAACAAGAAATATTTCTTACTAACTAATGTTTTATCTAAAATATGCTCCATTACATTCAATTTTTAGATTGATGAAAATCAAAAGCTCATTTTTGATTAATGAGATTATACTTGTGTTTTTCTCTTCTCGCCATTTCGAATTCGTAACTGAATAAATAACTTCGGATTTATTAATTGTGACTAAAGCTATTGAAGGTAACAATAATGTTTTATTATTACAAGTTTGTAATATAGATTTGTTAGTGACAATATATTGTTTTAGATATTCATTATATATAATAAAAGAAGATGCGTTAGTAAGAGTACAATTCGTATTTTCTGAATTTTCAATAATGTTTTTGCTACATACATTAGTTTCTAATTCTAAGTTGGAACAATAATATGAATTAATATATATACATTTACCATAATAATAATTGTTATTTTTGTAGATTAATAATTGGTTTTTAATATTTAATTGATAGAAAGTTTTAACTTAAATATTTACCTTACGTGCATAGAAAAATTTTAAACTACTTATTACAATTCCATTTTCGCAATACAACATTTTCAGTGAAACATTTTTAAATTCGAGACACTAAGTAAGAAACCACTTAACGGTGTCGTAAAGCAGCGCGCGTAAAGCAGCATAAATAGCTCGAGGTGTTGGCTCGCAGCTTGAAGATGTATATTAATGCGGTTATTTGGCAACGTCGGAAGCGCCTCGGGTGTATTATGCAGCACTAAATAGAGATCATTTTGTTGACGAGTTATTGTCTGCGCCCACGAGGGACTTTACGATGGTGTCGTGGTAGTTTCTTGGTAGTGTCGTTTTGTTGAAGATTATAAGCTAGATGAATGATGATGACTAAATGAATGACTAAAAAATAAAATTTTACATGCATGCACATTATACAGTAAAATTTATTATTCAAGTAGTTAATTAAGAAAATCTTTCGTCTACGTAGTAGCAAATTGTCGAAAACTTCTTGTGTAAAATTTAATCAAGATCGACTTTGAAAACACAGTTGCGAGAAAAACGCGTTTTAAGTTAGGTATATCTAAGGATAAAATTGGAATTTTATATTTTTAAAGTTTTTTTTTCTATTAAATTCCAGCAGTAGACTAAGTTTGATTGATTGATCTGTCGATGAACGTGGAGGATGTGTTTATGTTTAGAGTCAACCTTTTTAATGCAAGTCACATTTAAAAGATAATACAAAAAAAAAATTATTATTGATAGAAAATACAAAGGCAAACATTCTCCAGTCGTTATTAATACCAGAAATTTCACTAAGAATTAGAATAAGTTATCCGGCAGTTGTTGGTTTAAAAAAAAAAGGCCACGTGGAAGTTGTAACGAAGTACATTTTATCGGGGGATAAAGATACAGGCAGATTGTTAATACAGATCCGTTTAGGGATATGGACAATTACAAAGTATATATTAGAAATAACACACATAAATCCTGGCATTAACCGAACTACAATAATATTCTTTTTGAATAAAAGTCATCAACATTGTAAAGTGCTTCTGTAATTAAGAATTTTTTTAATGTTAATTTATATTTTTCATAATTAAGGTTTCTTATTTCTGGCGGTATGTGATTAAATATCAAATACACTGATATACAACGTTCTTCTGTAGTTTTGTAGAGCATAATTTTGGAGGAACCAGTGTACAGTTTGTGGACCCTCTGGTTTCGTGAGTATGTTTAATTTCATATTTTTTTAAGAACACGACACGAAGAATCCGGCGTATATGCGTGGATAAATGGCAGTTGATTATTATACTGAGCGTTATTTGGTTGTTACTTGGTCATCAGTATTGAGCCACATTCACTCCTGCGGCGTCCGACAGTCGACATATCGTCATGTAATCGTTTCGGTGAATTCACAAACAGCGAACTGATAAATGATGGCCTAATCATCATGCGGCCTCCAACAGACTGCCACTGAACTACCATCAGTCATCAATTAAAATGACTGACCTCAAGTATCACAGAGCCTTCTAGAAGCAGTTGAAAATCCCAATAAACCAAAAATCAACTTGATCCTTATAAGACTAAAGTCATATTTTATTATCAATTAAACGATAACGCCGTATAATTTTTTTTATGGCCTACCACAAATATTATATAAATGAAGCTGACTTTTCAATATTCTTGTTTGTTCGAATCGGAAGAGGCTACAGTAGAGTACATTTCCCCTATGTAGGTGAAATTAGAAAAGGGTTCTTTAACAAATACCTGACATCGATCAGACTCGGTACTGTCATTTTACGTTTCCTCAATAAGCAAGGATTTTTTTACTCCCTTTAAAGAATCATAAGGTCCGCAACAGCAATCGCTAACATCACAGAGAAATCTGACTGGACAAGATTTCAAAATAATATAACCATAAATGTTTCTGATATATCATCAGCAAGTAATAGTACTGAAATAAACAATCATATAACATCAGCAATTTTGGCATCAGCAAATGTTTCTATTCCAAAAAGCTCAAGTAACATTAATTCCAAAAATAAAAATGTCCCCTGGTACGACAGTGACTGCAAAGCAGCTATTATGAAAAGAAGAAGGGCACTTAAAGTATCTCAGAAAGAACCTACTCTAGGCAATCTAATAGAGTAAAAAAAATGCCGTTCAATATCACGAAGAATAAGGGTTCGATTCTGTATTGGAAATTCTGCACAACTTCGGTAACTTTAACTTTAACAGTGTGTAACTAGCATTATTAAATAATGAAAGAAAACTATTTAATAATATAAAAATGATGAAAAGTGTCTTATAAAATACCTTTGGAAAGATCTTTAGATAATATTTAATAAATATTCAAAATAACGTTAACTTAAAGTTAGAGCAATAAATTGCTCTAATTTCAATATTATAATGTTTAAATTTTATATAGAGATGATAATTAACGTGAAAATAATAAATAATTTAATTTATAAAAGTTTAAAAGTAATATTGATTATTTTACAACAATACATTCATAATACTTATTACAGTCAATCACGCAAACCATCACGTAAATAAAAAGTGAAAATAGTCCCTCTCTTATTTAACGAGACATAACGTATATATGACAGTGACAAACGATTGTTTTACGAAGTTATGTATTAAGAATTTAGAATGGAACTCTAGTCGAGGCATTGGGGAATCAAGTGCAATCAAAGTACATCTATAAAACTCGACACAATATATGTATCTTATTTATTTGCAATAAGTAAATATATTTATATTTCGTTACATCTTAGTGTTTTATATATCATATAAAAATATATGAACACTTTTAAAATTTGGCACTAAATATTTGTAAATTTTCTTGAACTATAAAAAGATCTAATGACAAAGGTACTACTTTTTTATCATTAAAAAGTACCATAAGTATAACATAATACAACGTTCAAGATCCTCTCATACTAACTAACCGAAACAGGAAGAGCTTATACATATTAATTGAAGTACTTGTGTCGACTGTCCACTTCTTTAATCATTTTAGGATTTTTAATTACATACACTTATAAAGGAACTCTTATCTAATCTATTTTTAATATCTCTGTTAAATCTTGTGATGTAATAGGAAGAGATTATTCTACACAGACACATAAGGCACTGTTTAAAATCGCTACGAGTATAAACTAAAATAATACTGTATAAAAGGCTTCTTTCAAGCATAGGTTTACTCTTCTACGCAACACTTTATGATATCATCATCTCCCCATTATCTACAAGGAGATTCAGTCTATGTTTAAATCCAATACTCACTACATGTTAATACTATCGGTTTATACATAAAGACTCTACATATTTTGGATCCATTTCGTCAATTTCTCGACCCTTTGTTTCAGGAACGAATAAAACAACGAATAGGAGACAGAGTACTGAAATACCGGCATACAGCCAAAACAGGCCGTACAAGCCTATTTGGTCCTGAAAATCTGCTGCAGTTTTAACATTAACAAAACCACAAAGATGGCTGAAACTAGTCGCTAATGCGCTTCCAGTACTTCTGTATTCGAGTGGAAATAATTCTCCGATCAACAAAGATGATATGGGGCTAATGCCAAGTGAAAATGCTATAGTAAATGTTAATACACAAAGTAATGGTATCCAATCATATGAACCCGGTTCCGTGTGAGTCAAATCAGTAGAATTCCGGAAAACGTCTTCGTAATAAGCGTATGAACCGAAGCCAGCTAAAGCTATGGACATCATCACACCGCTGATCATGAGCAAAGGTAGCCTTCCAACGTGATCTATTAACATTCCTGATAAGCATGACGCCAAAAGCTGCACCACACTAGTGGCTATAGCGCCTCCATGTGGATTCATCATTCTAAAAGTTTTTTTAAACATTGGTACGGCGTAAAAGTTAAACACGTGTGCTCCAGTAAATCTCTGGAAAAACATTAGTCCACAAGTAATAAGGACGGGGCGAGTAAGACGTTTTGATAAGAGAACTTTCAGTTTTCCCGCTCGTCCGTCGTTAAATTGCTTACTGGCTAAAATATTCGTTCTAATGGTTGCTAGCTCCTGTCGAATATCTGCATCTGGGCCTCGGAGCCATTGGAGGGAATCAGCCGCTTCTTCCTCCTTTCCTCGAAGAAGCAGAGAAGACGGCGTTTCAGGAATAAACAATAACGCTACGAAGAGTAGAACTGGTGCAGCGGCTACAACTAGGGCGAGCTGATGCCAGTTCAGGTAAGCTCCGAGTGAAAATGATATTAGAATACCGATTTGACTCAGGATCTTTAATACTGAACTAAGGCATCCTCGTATGTCTGGTACTGCAATCTCTGTTACATACACCTGTAACAATAAAAAATAACAAATTATTGATGACGTCGCGAAATACAGTAATAATATTCATCAAAAAAAGACATTTTGAGAGCTCTAGAAATATTGGTCGACAGCCAGAACTCAATTTGCACACAACCTTCGCAAAACATTTGACATTTCGTTAATTCTCGGACATTGCATAAGTAAGGCGGTTGCCAGAAATACGAATGTACAGAACTAAATGTTTGAGGCAATATTTTGAAATTTGCGACAAACGATCAAAATAGCTTTGTAACCGAGCAAAGAACTGATGATAAAGCGGTAGAATATAAATTGTTATATGAACCATCAAATTTTCTTTTAACGTACTCTTTTTGTATTATCATAGCAGTCTTATTTACTTTTTAATCGTTGCTTGTTCATATGGTAGAAGTATTAAATTGCTAGCAAAGAATAATTCAAAGCAGCAACAGAAACAAAAACTTTTATTTAAAATCCATAACAAGAAATTCGATTGTTTCCATGGAAATGTCTTGATATAAAACACGTTTTTTTTAAATAGTTTTGGTGTTTTGTTTTGTTTTGTTTAAAAAGTTTATGAACAAAAGTGACATATTATCCCTACTCGTTATTGCGTTTGCGGAAGAAAATCCTTATAAAGACAATAATCCGTGTAGACTTGATTATTA
>JANCMC010033613.1:35485412-35598123 GCA_024363005.1 Charaxes varanes | reverse complement strand
ATATTATCCCTACTCGTTATTGCGTTTGCGGAAGAAAATCCTTATAAAGACAATAATCCGTGTAGACTTGATTATTAACAAGTAGGGAAGTAAAAAGATATGAGAATAGAAGGTTCAATACCTCGAAAGTATGTGAACGTGAGCGAGTTCTCGAAACCAATCGAACGGTATCTCTACCGCCAGTTTTACAATGTTTTGTTTTTGTCGAGTATTATGACTTGTTCACATCGATGGGATTCTTAAACGAAAAATGAAAAATATGTTATAACATATATCAATCAATATATTTTCTTGGACGAGGACATCCGTTTTCTTTATCAACGCAGCAATTTTTAGCTGGTAATTAATAATAAATGTTTTTGAACGCTGGTATGATAATTTAAAGTAAAATTTTCTAAGTCGATGTGCAATTTGATACCAACTTTGATCCGAAATAAAAAACATTTCTCTGTGGTACTATTGAGGAGGCATCTCATCGATAAATAGTACTTTATATTTGATGTCATCCTAATGACTCATACACATTAAACCGCAGATAAATTACTACACAGTCTTAAATCTCCTCTATGACAACCACATTAAACCGTGTCTGTCCTAAATAACAGGAACAGTTGCTAGAAAACATCCTGAACAAATGAACTGGACTGCGCAGAAACGAATTTCTGATGTCGTCGTTGGTATATATGATCGGTAGATTCGGTTAAAATTTGCATTGTAATTGGTCGAACTTTGCATAACCTATTGTCTAAATAGTGTATATTTGCCGGCACCCGTACGACGTATTCCGTTATATTTTTGCCACTGCTTGCCGATGCTCACCGTCTCTGGATAATTAACCTTTGTCATCACAGCAGTTTCTAACGATTGTTCCATGTCGACAATAAGGTGTGAGCGAATGTGCTATTTTTCACAAGTCGCACATAATTGTGTTGCATTGCTTGTTGTATGTACCGTGTCTCTGTGACTGGTGAGATACAACCGGTATAATCGCAACCTTCTACCTTGTTCTATATAAATCGGAAAAATAACTTTTAAATCCAAACGTTAACTCAATATACAGAACCAATTAATTGATTTGCGAAAACCTTCCTCCATTAATATATAACTTAATTGGAACTAAAATTGTAATTTTAAAAATATAGATGTTTAGTTTTTCTTCTAGACATTTTACTAAACATTTTGTTTTGTCCTTTGTATATTACTTTAAGAGCTATCATTATTTTGGCACATGTGGACTATACCTAAACAGAATTCAGAGAGCTTTTGTGTCTGTTATGTTGTTTAGGAACATAAATGACTTTTAAAATTTGGACAGATTTAGGTCACAGGTGTTCTATAGTTACGCGCAGTGATCATTATTATGTGACCCCAGGCAATAGATCAGGTGTTTTGGTACTCAGCAGATTAATGGTAGACTGTAATCTGTAATTTTCCTTTGTCGATCCCATGATATTGGCGAGTCGTCCTTGAACAACCTAAATAACTATTTTCATGTACTATTAAACCGACCTGAAATTGAACCTGTTTTGACTCACAGCTGGGCAAACATATTCCCTAGTTGCTTCAATTAAACTATCCTGGTCCAACACGAACAATCATTTCTTAATCTAGCTGAATTCATCTCGTAATCGTGATGAGGAGCGACGGTTTTCCTTCTTGAAAGCCAATAATAATTTTGAGTTTCTTAAACGCGCTTTTACGAAACTAAAGCAGTGGTTACCTGGGAGATCATAGTAATGCAGCAGATGAGCATGCCTCCACAGAAGGAGGTAACGGATATCATGTCCACACTGGTGGATAGCGCGGTTGCCAGCCACGCGAGGGTGTAGGGCAGAGCGGTCACCAGCAGGATCCGGCGCCGACCCAGCCTCATCGCCATCCCCCCCAGGATGCCACCAATCAGAGCGCCTGTTAACAAAAGATACATAAACATGAGTATGCTTGTTTCCAAAAATCTGTTTGTTTGTCTCTATAGGTGAACTGAAAGTGTCTTGGATATAAAAGGTGACGAACGATTTGTTTGGCCAAAAAGTTTTAAGTAAATTTTACTTTATTAAAGAAATTAAATAGTTTGTAACTTTGCTATAAAACAGAACGAAATCCTAAACCTATTAATTTTAATTTGACAAATTTCGTTTTTTAATAAAACATGAATTTTAGTATATGTACTTTTTACTTTTAATTGTTTCAAATCAGAATTTTTTATTCAAAATTTTTATGTGCAAGTATTTTGATTTTTAGCCTTTTTTGTGATTATATAAATTTTGTGTTGCAAATGGGTCCTCGCCTAAAATAAAATGATTTTAGTTTATTTATTTATTAATTAACTTCGGGTTTAGTTCACCAGAGTGTGTACACAAACCAAACACCAAGACGACTTTACATACTTTAGACTTTACATAAATATGCTAACACTAACGTGAATGTTACATATTGGTTCTGCTTTTATAATCCCACTGTTAAATTGACACTCGATTTGTAGCTACATTACGCACGCGTTCGATAATTCTACGCACAGACAGACAGACCATCGCTCACTCGCACAATAATATGTGAAAACAAACAGACATCGCTTCCAACATCGATAAATTCCTTCAATCAATATGAACAGATATTAGTGTTAGTGTTTGAGGTCATTTTAGACGTTTCCTGGAATTACTGCTACTTTAAAGTTACGTCAATGTGTAAAATGTGCATACCTACCATATATATGCTTAAAGCGGCTATGTCAACAATCACAACGCTTTAATAACTAATAAAGGGAATTCACACATATATACTTCTCATCAGAAATACCGAAACTCTTCGCCAATTTATGTTTTGTAAGGATTATTAGAATAATGTGTATATTAAGAAAAACGGAAGAATTTCAATTTTCTATAATGAGAAGAATATTATGTCCATAAACTTAACAATACTTTCGAAGTCAAGGAAGACGTTGTCCAACTCTGACTCTATAAAGCAGGACGCTTTTGAGCAAAGCTTGTGGTACCATAACAATGCTTGTCACCATAATTAAAATTAGAAAATGATTTATCCTTAATACCTATTAATATTAATTTATTATAAGAAAAAGTTCTACATTACAAGTACAAACATTACGCTCCTAGTTGTCAGTTTAGTCTGCATTAATAGTAATTAATCATTAATATGAGATCAACGACGATACGATGTATATCAAACAGAATATCAAACTCTGGTGTAGTATTTGGACACCGCTCAAACATCGGAAGTCACGAGATCGCCTTCAAAGCGAGCCGCCCGACGTACAAACAAACACGCCATAATATTTGGAATCAAGCAGACATTGTTTACTGGAGCGCGCCAATTTCTGTACGGAGGCAGAGGGCGCCACGGGCAATTTATGGCGCGAGCAAATAATCGCTGTTTACATGCCCACTTCGCGCCACAACCAGACAGACAAAAATAAACCGACGACAGACATACTATTTATAGTGTATTATATATGTATAAATGAGAGTTTTCGACATCTCTACGTACGAGAGAGATGTATATAACTACGTGTACGGTCTTTACTCGATTGTCCCTTAATAAAATTATGGATTTTCGTGTTCATTTATGTAAGGTGGGGAAAAAACATTGTCGCACGATCAGGTCGATAGCTGATTTGTATTTTGATACTTATTGAGTTGTTAAATAGCGTCTGCGCGGAGCTGAAAGATATATTACTACTTTATCCGAAAGTATTGATAGGGACCGTGCCCTGCCTGCGGCGCTCGTATCACGTAAGCTTTGTTTGGATTCTTACACGTGGGCAAAAGCTTGAGGTGCACCGAGCCTTTGATATTATTGCTTAAATTATACCTAGCAGTTGCAACTACAATATATATTTATTGTGAAAATGCATGTAGAATAATTAACAATATCGTGACGAAGAAATAAATATAAGTAGTCGTTCATTCAAATGAAACCATATTTTATACTTAGCATTGTAAGCTTTTAACACTTTTAAATTTAAAATTTCATTTATGTGAATATCATTCATAATTTTATTATAACAATTTTTATATTCATTCATGAGCGTTTACCTCTTCGGGTAACGTTCAAGTTTATTTATTCACCATAGAATTTTTAAAATATGAAGTTTTCCGTCATTAATGGCAATTATCTCTAAAAGAGTTAATATATTTTTGTACTTCTACTGTGAATATATATGTCGAATTTTATTAACGCTATAAACATCATACAGCAGAAATATAAACCTGGTGTACCAGTAACTTTAGCCAAAGTCGCATTAACTCAACAATTTATTATTTAAATAAAAAGTTTCGATAAATAAACATGATTCTTTGGCAAACTTCGCACTTGTTTACCGGATAGTTTTACAGTTTCTCAAATAAAACGGACGATATATTGCTTATTATATTTAACATTTTACGATGTTAGACCTTGATTGTAACGTATTTGTTTCGAAAAAAAAAATAACTGTCAGAAAATGACGGCCCTGGACACAAACCACACTTCCAAGAGGGAGCTACAAGATCGTTGCAACAACATAAAGACTTTTACTAACACTACAAATACAAATTAAAAATCCAGAAGACTCACAGACATGTTTCCCGAAAAGAAAAAAAGGTCTAAAACAGTTCTCAACAGACGGATGACGACGGGGACGATCGCTACACCCAACATAAGCAAAAGTGAGTCACTGCCCTCAAGGTTGGTATCGGAATGCTATCGATCGGGGCAACATTCGATTCCCGATTTAAACGCGCGTAAATCCCAACTTGTGAGCTTTTGTTTTTGAGGCGCCGTCACCAAAATAAGATGGGGTCGTTTTTGACAGGATTTACTGCGATGCGAATTCCTTCGTTAGAAAATGAAGAGTTTAATACTTTCAAATCTTCTAAAGTTTATAAACGACCACCCGTAATCATAGTGTTGTCATTTTGTATCTTAAAGTAGATTTTATATCATTTATACAATATTTATATTGTGGTAGGATCGAGATTAGTTCTTGTTAATTTGTATTGAAAAACGATTAAATTTAGTTTTACTCAGTTTGATCTTTATAATTAAAAATCCGTCATTTTCTCATGCTTTGATGAAAAAATTATATAAATTGCCTCGTACAAGCAATATATTATTTTGTATGTTTTTTAAGATCAGATGATAACGTTTCGTTCGAGCAAGTGCGAGTCAGACTCGCACATTAAGGGTTCCGTACCATCGCATAATACTTTACCAGGATAAACTGGTAAAGTATTGTATTTTTATATTATTTTTTATAATTTATATTTAAAAATGTAATGTATAAGAGAATTAAATAAATATGTATGATAATAATAATAATATTGGCCTCTATATTTTATATTTTTAAATGTATATTTTTTTATATGTATATATTTAAAAATGTACTGTACATGAGAATTTAATGAATAAAGTAGAATAATAAAAATTGTATTCACTTTACATATAGGGAAGATACCCCAAAAAAAATATTAAAAGATTTTTTATATGATTTTGTCGGCATGATATAATTACACAGTGATGTTTACTCGTGCCGAATTACAGTTCTGACAAACAAAGATTGGCAATATGTGGTGCAAAGCTCATTGAGTGATCAAACAATACACCGAGATCCTGCACCGATTCAACTTTCTGCAACACACCATCGTCCATCAAGTAGGCGGTGAGAATTGGAGCAACCTTTCGAGTGTACGAGACGAAACAACATTTATTGATGTTTAATTTTAAATTGTGTTTAGCACACCAGTCAGCCATATAATTGACGTTGTTTTGTAGAACTAGAACATCAGCCAAGTTAGTGATAGAAGTATAAATTTTGATATCGTCAGCATAAGCAAGAACTGGACACGAGAAACTGAATTTTTGCCGGAAGATGGTGGCGGTGTTGCTATTGCAAGTATTCAGTGGTTTACGCCGAGAAAACAGGAAGTGTTCTGGCCTCCTTGTAAAACTCATACTCGTTTAGAAAAACTTTTAAGAAAGGGGGAAAATCCCGATGCCACATGGAACCTATACAAAGTTCATCGTCGTTTTTTGGAAACAGGTAATTATAGTTTTTAAATAGGGGGTGATAACACACATTTAAAACTTTCGTAATTGTAATTAACATTTTATAGACGATTTTATAAAAGCCAAGGAGAAAATTAAGAAAACAGAATATACATCAACAAAAACCGATTTTAACGAAATACAACATTTTAAAGCAAGTAAAAGTTTTATAAATGCCCATTAGACCTTCAACAATCAAAATTAAACTAGTGAACGTGAAGAAAACCCGGGAAAAGAAAAACAAGATTGAAAACGGCAGGGAGGAGTTTGTAACGCGCACAAGAGGATATTGGATACGAAAAACACACACACAAACACATTTAATTACATTGGGAAATTACAGGTAAGGATTGAGGGTGGGTTAGTTAGATAACCATTGTAAAAATTTAAATCACATTATAATCTGGTTCAAAGAAGTCTGCCATATACTTTACACCTATAATTAATCGGTCAGTTTATGGCTAAGCGTGCGATATAGCTAAAAGGTGCGATATCTTAGATTCTAGATTGTATCGGATAGACGGCATTAAAATCCTTGTCACAATCCATCTTAAACCTCTTTATAATGCTCAAAGCCACGTAGAAGATCGTAAAAAATAGAGGTAGTCCATTGCCCCTGTGATATCAATTAGGAGGTTAAATTAAACTTGATTAGACCTCCTTACTCGGGCCCTATCGAGAAATATGTTCTTAGCGGATGTCTACAGACTATAGACTACCTCCTTGCCAAATTTTATCTGCGATATTGATATACGCGCGTCGTGCGACTACTACTACAGCTACTGCTCTACTACGCATTATGTACATACGTGTACGTACGTACGTACGTTTCGTGTACTTAGTGCGTATGTAGTAGTAGTAGTAGTAGTAGTAGTAGTAGTAGTAGTATATATATATATATATATATATATATTTATTTTGTAGACGACTCTATACACGAACCTAGCCTAGCGCTAGGGTATCGGGATCGTTATGAAAAAATATAACCACTCTTTTGCGGCGCGCAAATTTTTTTTTTTTTTTTTTTTTTGTCTCAGTTCAATACACGAGTCGGATACGTTCGAACTCGAAAACCGCTGTACCTCTCTGTCTCCGTCTCGAATAACAATAACTATTAAAAAATATTGGAAAATTGACAAGAAAAAAAGGCCACCATTTGACACTATCTTGTAGTAAAATGAGATTTACACACACATGTACAATGTGTGTGTAAATCGTTTTTCATTGGTGTGCGTGAGGTTTTATTTTAATAATTTCAGGTATTTATAATGCATATTTTATAAAAATATGAACATTCGCACACTATCCTGTATATAATATAGAGTTGTCCCAAATTTCATACTCCTACGCCCGCGCAACTCAGTATTTGATATTAACTTCAACTTTATAGCTTTACGCGTTCCTGAGAAGGGCCTTGATAGACAGACGGACGGACAACGAACCCTTATAGGAATGAAGATCCTATAAGGGTTCCTTTTATGCTTTGGGGTTATGGATCACTAAAAAGTGCTAATATGGCCTCTCCTAAAGAAAGCGAGAGAGCGAAGTTGTATGCCTTCAAAGATATTTTTGATTAATAATCTGTTATAGGAATCATATGAACGTCTGTAAATATGGGCAGGGATTGCTGTATCAGCTACTGGTAGTGTCGTACAACACTGTTGTGGGCCGAAAAGGAGTCAACTGATTTTTTATCTAACGATATTAAGTGTGAATAAATAATTTAATTTAAAAAATAATTGTCAAGACAAAGTTGCAGGCACCAGCTAATTGTGTAATGTGTGTACCTGACAAAATATTCCATACGGTTTTCGCAGTTTCTAATTTATATGGTTAGTTCTTATTATGAAGGAATTTCGGTGCGCTCGAATCATAGCTTCTCAGTTTTTAAATATTTCTGATCTGTTTTAAATCTAGAATAAGGACCTAATTGGCTTCTATATGGGCACTGAAATTCAGCAAGGTTTGAAAATATCTTTCTCCGTGTTTCGAAAAGCAGGTTAAACTGTGTGACCTTATTAATGTCACTCAGTGACGTTAATCGTGAGGTTGCAAAGATCGTGCAGGTTCCTAGGATGACGTTAGCATGTATGTCGATTAGTTAAGAAGTTCCTTCCGCGGCCGGGTGATAGTTGGGAGACCCATTCTAACACTGGTTTTCAAATAGACGACTTTCTCCGTGTTTGGGAAGGCATGTAAAATTGTGGGTTCCGATTGATGTCTCTGGATTCCTATATTTTTGTTATAATCTATATTATATATACAAAAGCGAAATGTCACCTAACGAAGGCAAGTTAACTTAGCGATCGACTCAAATGACCACCGATTAGGCCATGACCTCCTCACATACCTCATGTATACCACGGTACGTTTATTCCACATTATAGGAAAACGCGTAGTAGGATTATGCTCGATAAAACGCGTTTGTACGACTCCGAATGCGCAGAATATAATATTATATATCATAGAATATTTATGCGTTATAAGAGTACCGTGTTATAGGGGGATCACAGTGTACAGATACAATTTTTTTTTATATGTTTGTTGGCTAACAATAAACTGTTCTGTGTATTTTTATTTACAATTAACTTAAATTTAATACCAAGAATAAAATCTATGTACACATATAATGAATAAACTAATTTTAATTTTAACTAAAAAACATATTAAATAACAAATAAAATACTAAAAAAGCTGATCAACATTTCTGTAACGCTCCTACCTTACCGAGACGCCATGGCGACGTCGCCAGCTAAGTTGTCATGGATACCTGCGGTTGCCAAATGAGTAGCCAGTACTAATCGCGGCTACGCTTCTAACTTGGCGATGTCGCCAAACCGTCACTAAGTTAGTTATCTGTCCTAAATCCTAATATGAATTGCTTGCATACGTAACCGGCGACATCGCCATGGCTTCTCGATGAGGTAGGGTTCCCAAAAGACTGGCTGCATTACCTCGTTGGACATCAATGCTAATCCTTTGTCCGAGGTACGAGCTGGACTTTGGAACCTTCGTTCCTAATTAGAAGAGGCGCGACCGTATTTCTTCATATGAAGCACGCGCCTCTGGATCCCAAGGTTTCATGGTCTCCATAGCAAACGGTGTAAATATGTAACCTTCACCGAGAGTTTCATATTTTCGCCGCTTGCTTTTCTTCACGCATGCGAATTTTTTCATTCAAGACTCGATAAAAAACTCGATAAATTAGTGGCTTTAATAAACGATGCGGACGAAGTTTGGGTTTTCTAACAGTGATTTATATTACAATTATTCTTTGTATTAAAAATTAATAAACACTAAGTAGTACTAGTAGCTTCCAGTTGGGACAAAATTTAGAAGGAAATTATAATTTAACAAATTATATGAGAAAACATTAACAAACATGGTTTATAGCTATGTAAAATAAAAGGATGCAAGCATTGATATCATTTATTGTTCAGTTATATAAAATACTTCCAGAACGACAGACCTATAAATAAATTATCGACGGAATTGGCTAAATGATGTTCAATTGAACACAATTCACGTTCGAGCCGAGATCATCAATTTGGTGATTACTAGTAATTTATCTATTTTGTCGCAACCATAAAAAAATTCTACTTTATTGGGAAAAAAAGTAATTAAACGAAGACCTTAATCGTGCATGAAAGCTACAAGGAGAACCTCAACCTACCGATGGTTATTTCATAAAAATAATTAGAAGAAAGAAAGAGAGGGTAAACATCTTGCTTTTTGCAAAAAATTTTGAATACATTAGAGAAGAGAATTGTATATAGTTTTTTCATTATGCCGGAGCCAGACACAGCTCAAAGAGTTGGTACATTATTGTCCTTGAAGAATACAAAGTTCCACAAAACTATGCGCTGCAACATAAAGTCCCCGGCCACACTACATGATCATTAAAATGTTTATTCAAATGAATTTATGAATGTCTTGCTCCGGCATTAGCAATTTTTTCTAAAGAAATTACAGATATTAAAAAGAAACGGGCTGTCACAGTGCCTATTACTTTCTATAACACATTAAAAATAACTTGAAGTCGGTCTTTAAGTGACTTATAACGATACAGAACTATTATGTGAATATTATAAAGATGTTGCTAATATCGCGAAAATTGGAGAAAGTAAAATGCAAAGGCCGTTGAACGGCGCTTTGTGTCCCTTGAACCAAATAACATAATGCAAGGTCAATGACATTCGATAAAGATATATTCACACTGTCGATATTACCAACAACGATGTTGCCAACATAAAAAATATATTTGTAAACGTTTTATCCGGGACAGTTTTTATCTTTTATAAATTCAAATGTTTGTACGCGATAAAAGATTACTAATCAAGTGACCTAAATCTACTATTTAAGAAATTTATATCATCATAGTAAAAAGGGAGTTTCGTAACATCAAAATATGATTTTAAATTAATCATATATATAGGAAAAAATCGCACATTTTTTACTACACAGACTACGTAATAACTACATATATAAGAAAAAAGTTCCAAATGACTGGGATTAGGAAGTAGAAGAATAATGTTATGAATAATACGACTGTTCAACTGAAATATGCAAATATTAAAAATAGCGTTGCTGGCATTAACGCATATAAAATTTAAATTCCTTTAATTAATTAGATACAATGTTGATAACAAGAAATAGGCACACAATTTAATTCACCTCGAACTAAAAACCTGACAATTTTAGTTTTATGGACGCAAATAAATTGGCCATTGTGTTTAGGGTTCCATAGTACTACAAGGAATCCTTTCCAAGGAAGGCAAGTTTTGCTCCATCCGTCCGTCCGTCTGTGCCCCTGAGGTGGTCCCCCATTTTCAAACTCAGCATTTCCAAACTATTAGACACAGAGACTTGAAAAATTCCATGTTGATAGAACATGCTATAAACGCTTTAGGAAAATTATTTCTAACGAAATCTGACAACTTTTGAAGTTAATTAACAAATACGTTTATAGTGTATCAGAAACGGAACCCATCTATATAAGCGTGTCTTGACACGCTCTTGGCCATTTTTATTATTACTTACTGTTATGCCGGAGCCAGACAGCTTCATTTCAATGATCATGAAGTGTGGCCGGGGACTTTGTGTAGCTGCGCAAAGTTTTGTATAACTTTGTAGTCTTCAAGGACAAAAATGTACAAGCACTGTGAGCTATGTCTGGCTTCGGCATTGTTCTATTTCTTGACACTTTTTTTTTTATTATACCTACTAGAATAAAGAACACAACACTACGCTCCAAAACACAAATCGTCGTTGTGGCCCAAACAGCTGCCAAGTTAAAGTCAAATGTCGGATGATCTTTGGGCCAAAGTCTCCACTTTATGAACCCCAGATCGGAAACGACATCGCGGCAGACCAAGAATGAGATGGAGGAATGACTTGGATCGTTATAATGGAGATTGATAGATTTGTCTCCAGCTTAATACCGGGCCTTACTTTTCTTTTTATTAATATCTTATCATATAAATTCACTGTCTGCATGATCATACGAACCTGATGATATCCATCTTCCTGTCGTCTGATCACATCCAGCCCGAGATTCACCTTAGCCATGGCTCTCAGCCTTATCTGATCCATGATAGTCCTCCTGCAGTATAGGTATCTACATTTTCTCTGTGGTATCTCTTAAGTTAATGCCACATGTACGTCTGAATGTATTTTGTATACAGTACATTATAACATCATTTGTATAAAAAGCAAGCAAAAACAAGGAAGAGGAAGCAAGAAATATTGTGCCATTATAACATTGGATGTGAGGAATGCGTTCAATTCAGCTCGGTGGGACTACATCATGCAAGGATTACGAAAGATGGGAGTCCCGCAATACCTCAGGAGGATTATTGGGAGTTATTTCACGGATAGAATCTTGAGGTATGAAACAGAGGAAGGATTGAAAACCTACAAGATCACCGGTGGTGTTCCTCAGGGGTATGTTTTGGGGCCCTTGCTGTGGAATGTCATGTACGACGAGGTTCTCAGGCTCCCTTTGGAGAGGGATACTACCACGATTGCCTTTGCTGACCGTGCCTACTCACTGCAGAGTAATATCTTGAGAAATTAAAATCAAGAGAGGCTACCAATGCACCTACTGATTTCCCCTTCACTTTTGTATCATGACATACGTCAAACCCAACTACCATTACTGCATGTGTCTGTAAAAATGTTATTACTTTATTCTTATTTATTGCTTTATTCAAAGTTATAATAATTATTTAAATAACCTAAATAGTTTTAATTTATATATATTAGTTGCAGATAAATGAGATGTACCGAACATAAAGTATTAACTTACCATATTCGGTACCGAGGTCTGAAAAAAAAAGAAGAAAACCTACTTTACAATGATAATTTGCTTCTAGCTGATAATAAAAAAATTAATAATTCTATAATTTCTCTCTTAGGAATCAATAACTCCATAAATAACAAATTAGTAACGGTAAAATAAATTAGTTCTTAATAATAGAAAAAATAATTATAATAAAAAGAATAAATTTAATCCAATACAGATGTGAGTTGACTTCTCTAATTCCCTTAGTAGAACTCAAGGTCACGTTAGCTGATAATAATGTAACCGTTAAAAGAATTCAAAACGCGTGATTACATGAAAAGATAAAACACTTTTATGATTTAAGGTAATTCATAATAGATGATCTATTTTCCTGGTGCTCTGGAGGAAAATCCCATGGACATCTGCATGACCAGGAGGCAATCAGATGCGTTGCCGGCCTTTAAAGGCGAGTTTAGACCATCGGAAAGTCTCACAAGCTGTACGAAACGCGACAACAATACCATCACTTGACGTGACAGCATTGCACCACTTCACGCCGATCTCATGTAAGAAAGAGGTACTAGTACCCGGACGCACCGGTCAAATTCGGCTGCAAGGGTGGCGCTAACTCTAATTAGAAAAAAATGAGTACTGAAAGGGATGGAGAAAAAGGATATAAAGGTACTTTTGGGATTATTTATTATGAAAATAAAATTTTCATGTACTATGCTCTACATATAATGAGATTGGTAAGGGGGACGAAAGTTCCAGAGGATAAGGGAGATCTATGCCCAGCAGTGGGCTATTGAAGACTGACGATGATCATGATAATATACATACCTGATAGATGGTGGTGAAAGATAGTGATGATGACTTAAATGATGATGATGGTGGTGATGATGATGATGATGATGATGGTGATTATGACAAAGATGGCGGTGATGATTATGACAAAGATGGTGGTGGTGATTATGACAAAGATGGTGATAATGATTAGTAAATGAATCAAAAACCAAATATATGCTTGCAACCCCACAACTTGATAGGTAAAAACCATCGCATTTTGTGGCTGGAGGCTTCTCGATTGAAAGGGTGAAAGAATTTAGCTATCTTGGATCACAAGTAACTGCGGATAATGAAAATGCAGGCAGAAATCCATCACAGAATTATGTCCGTAAATAAATGCTATTTTGGATTACAGAAGCATTTCAGGAGCAGGGCTATTTCTCAGAACACGAAGGTGCAACTGTATAAGACTTTAGTAAGACCGGTTCTCACATATGCCTCTGAATGCTAAACTTTACAATTCGAAATTTGTAGAAAATATTATTAGTCGCTAAATAGCAACAAAGCACCTGGCATGAGCAATAGTGGAAACAGACCGAAAAAAAAGTTGATGTCCTGGTTCTTCTGCTTAGTGAGATATGAAGCATATGTCGTGAACTTGCATGAGCAATAGGGGAAACAGACTGAAACAAAAGTAGATGTCCTGGATCTTCTACTTAGTGAGATATGAAGCACATGTCGTGAACTTACATGAGCAATAGTGGAAACAGACCGAAAAAAAAGTTGATGTCCTGGATCTTCTACTTAGTGAGATATGAAGCACATGTCAATTTGGTAAATATTCAATTTTTATATCACACCAATTAAAACATTCACAATTTCTAATAAAGCATAATTTTTGATGGTATTTGTTATACCCACTGTATTGATATTTTGCACGATATTTTTCACAGTTGTATCGCGTTTATAAAAATCATAATTTATAATAACACATTGTCACTATTTTTACGAATTTAAAGACAATCAAAACATTACAAATTAACGAAATTGTCACAACAATTCAGCATGTTTTAAAATTTAAATCATTTCTATTTATAAAAATTATACAGCAATGTCTATTTAAAAAAAATATTATGACTTTTTTTTTTGGGTCGAGACCGAGTTATGTCGGGTTGGGGTCTCCCAAAAGGGACTGACTAAACGCCGGGGCAATCCCGCCTTGTCTCTGTGGAGGGGGACTGGCCATCCAGCCGAACCTTTACATCCAGTCCCCACCCGACAACAAGCATATATGGCCTGCAGACATGTTCTGCGCTGGTCTATAAATAATATGGTAAATAAAATTTGGGATTTAACTGGTAACTGATTTCACAGAGAAATTGTGCGAGGTAAAAAGTTTCTAGAAAATCGCGCGGTCGTGGGTTTTTCCAGCGTATTTGTTGTCACACTTTCTAGTATTTCTCCTTCACTCAAAGGATGGCTGGAAGAGATCTCTTAAATTAGAGATAAGTTTATCCATTGTTAACTTTTTTCTAATAACTCTATATAAATATTTGGTACACTTAAAACAATTAACAATAAATGTTTTATTTGGAATAGCTTTGTCTTCTATAATGTAAAAAGCGAAAGTTCCACCACCTAAGAAGAAATCGCCAAAACCATTGAACGTACATACATACATAGATGCTTTTTTACAGGGAGGCAATTTACAGTTAATTTAGGTCCACTACGAACGAATTTGTCCATAGAGATGGAGGAGGTTTAAAGGCTCACGCAAATTTACGAAGTTGCGGGAAACAATTAGTTTTATATACTAGAATCTTACGTTCAGATCTCGACTAGCATTATCCAAATCCGAGGCAAGTACATATAAGCAAAAGGTCTCAATATCTGATGTCGGCAGCACTCCGCCACTAAAACTAATACCAGCAAGTATTTGCTCTACACCTCGCCCGATATTGCATTCAGGTACTTGGACGAATCTCTACGGCTGCAGTACGTGGAAAATAGCATTCGATTCTTTATACAAATGCTGCAAGCCTCAAAATGTTTCGATTCATTCAAACTGTAAATATGCGCCTAATATTCTTTTTAGAAACCGGTATATGGATACATATATGTACCTATCACCACTACTTACATAATGTATCTTTTTCTTCCTAGCGTTATCCCGGTCTAGTACCAGGGTCCGCCTAGATTGCAAAAGATTTTGGCTGTGGGGCAAGTTGAGATGACCGATTGCCATCTTACGTCATCCTCGGAACCCCAACGACCTCTATAACCTTACCACTAATATCACAAAGTGACATTAATCGCTGTTTTACGTGCCTTCCGAAACACGGTGTAGGTTGGATATCAAATATACACTAGGGTTAGAATGGCTCATCCATCTATCACCCAGCCGCAGCACGAGCTTAACCTAGTGTTCGCCTCAAATGCCGACCACTGATTACGCCACAACCACCTCTACTCACATAGTATATTATATTATTAACAAAAAATATTACCTTAAAAATCCCTAAGGATTTCATTATTCCGCTTATTTAGTTACTATGGTATGGGCCTAAACTACGTTCTCACATACTGTACTTTTACAGATACTGTACCATTACAAAATCACGTCACACGCTAATTGATCAAATACCCACTTGTATTTTATCGTACTGTATATTCTCCATAAGTGATTGTAAATATTTTGTGATAATAGTCTTAAACCGTAAAAATAAGTTATTGGTAAATACAGAGAAAGCCGCCTTAAAAAACACCAAGAAACCAGAAAGCAAATAATTGGTACTTTCATACGACTTAGTAGGCACCTACTGATTTCAGTCCAAGTCGTTACCAAATTCAAATTTAAGCCAAACAGGTTCCCGTTAGACCCGGCACTTGTTGTTATTATAAATATATGTATTTTTTTGTTGGTTTTCTCCTCCTTCATTTCTTATTAACCGACTTGAAAGTCGATTAATAAGAAATGAAGCAATATATTATTGAAACTCTGTGTACCCATTACAAAATTATGGAAAAAAGGAAATTTCTCTGTAATACGTTTCCAGTAAAAACTAGTTTGGAAGGCAAAAAGAGGATCGGTGCGAGCTATTGATACCACGGTCGGCCGGACACTCCCGGTGTACCCATAAATAAATCCTTTTTTGCGCTCCGCTCTACCATAAAAAACAATTCCTTACTAAAAATGGCTAATTTAAATTGAACTGCCTACCCGTGATACATATCCGACCGTAGATGGCGCTTGACATATAAGTAGATAACTTATAAGGGAGATGAAATAACGTTCCAACAGATAAAACGTTTCAATACGAAAGCCTCGTTTAGATCAATTTTACTTTAACACTAGCTGAAACCCGCTGCTTCACCCGCGTGAATTCAGTGATTTTGTTAAATTTTGAGGATTATTTTTTTGCGCGGAACCCTAATTATTTAGCTAAAAGCAAAATGCCCTATATCATTCCTTGTAAAATCAACTATCTACCAGTGAGAGTCCCGTCCAAAGCGGGTTCAGTCGTTTTAGAGATTCCTGGAACAAACACAAAAATGTTTTAACTTTTTTGCTATAGGTATGTTATATAAAATCATATACTTACAAGTAGTAAAAAAAATAATTTTGACCATACTCACAGATCCTTCAATTTTAGTAGTAGGAGTAGTGGATGTGGGGAAGAAGTCAGCAAAGCTGAAGTGGGAATGGGCTGGGCACCTGGCCATGATAGATCTTCAAAAGCCCAATATCACGACAGTATGGGCTTCCACCAGAGGCCGCCGACGACCAGGTAGGCCGAGGAAGAGGTGGCGAAACGATTTGGACGCCTTTGCGGGAAAGAAATGAATTCAGATAGGTCAGGAAAGGAAGGTGTGGTTGGAGAAGCGGAAGGCCTTTGCGCAGCTGTGGTACAGTATAGGTTCATAAAAGAAAATAGATTAAGGATATTTTTTTATATAACTAGTAACTAACATTAAACTAAATCACAATCAAATCACTCGGAGGAAGTCACGGATCACAGTTAGTCAATTATATGCACACACAATTTTTGTTAAATCTTAGCCTAGAACCCCAAGCTGGTGCAAGTTATAAAAATGATCCGTATCAATATATCTCACTCCTGATCTACTCTTTTCTCTTATTTGATAGAGTGCGCTGCACTTAAGTTCGCGGCTGCCCCGGGACTCTTGACACAAATTAAAAATGCATGTTACATTAGGGCCCCAATGGCACGTCCTATACAGATGGGAGCTAGCTCATTCGCTATCTGGGTAATACTTTATTTACAGCCTGCGAATTGATGTGGGGTGCGCGAGTCGAAACGGAAGCTGTGACTGTTGATAGATCGTCAGTGAGCCAAATAGTTGGTAGCATCCCGCTTTGCATTGCAGAAATCAACGACGAACTAATTTAGTTTAAGTAGATCGGCGAATAATGAAAATTTTAACAACAAAAAAATAGATTATCAGAATTGGACTAAAATAAAAGGGAAAGAAAAGAAAGAGCGCGCTCTTTATAGTGATCACTAATACTCACCTTCACTGCCAGTGTTCCCTCCCCTGTCTATCCAAATCTGGTATTTTTATTATAATAAGATTAATTATATTATTTTTTTATATTCGAATTATTTACTCTTCTATTTTATTTAATTATCTTAAATTAAAATGATTTAAATTTTATTTAAAAAATAACTCATTATTAGTTATTAATTTTTTTAGACTAATTTCTTTATTAGGTATAATTATTAGAACTTTTTTTTTTATATAAGGTTTTAAGTTATATAAAACTAATAATCTTCAAAATTATAAAAAAAGAAATTCTTTAAGCCTTAGTACTTAATATACTCCTTAAAATTGGCAATTTTATATCATTAATGACTATAAGACTTAAATGCATGAGTGTTATGTTCGTGGCGAGGGCACTAAATTAACACGAGTGCAGAAAGGAAGGCCATAACATAGAACATCTCATGGTTACTGACAATGTCGATGGCAGAAGCCCAAGAGGTCGTAGCCCAACTAGGTGGTCCGACCAAATATGCATTACATTGGGCGTTGGATTTCATGATGCCCTCCATACTGAAAAAAATCGTATAAAATGGCGTAATTTCGTCATAAGCACGATCCAGAGGGGGAATTACGACCCTCAGCAATGAGTTCAACGACGTGAGGAGGAGGATGTGAGAAAGAGGTACTGGTACTTTTCGTCCTGAAGATAATCTAAAACTTATGCTGAAATATTGGGGCACAATAAATAAGACATTTTATTTATTATTATTATTTTTATCAGCAGTGGCAGGTTTTTATTCTGTTAACAGTCACGGATAGACCCTGTGGGACCTGCAGACCTTCCTGGGGCTCACCCGGCCTCTGAAAGTGAGTACCTTTAATTGAGGAAAAAACTTGGCGGTTGTGCCTTTCACCCTTCATGGGTTGTAGTAGTACAGATTTTTTTATTTATTAGTGTGCTAGGTTACAGATCTGTGGTTCAGGCCTTAGGGATTGGATTTAAGATATTGTAGGACTTAGTTGGGAGTACTGAGGAACGCCGAGAATTAAGGGAACAATCTATGACAGAATTGTTGGTAGTTAAAATCAGTTTTTTATAACGATAGCTTCCATAAATCAAAATGTTATAGGTTTGTTTGTAATTAATAAGTATGAGACTGTGTATGTGTAGGTTAAGTCTGAATCCTGGCCGAGTTATAAAAAACAAATTTTTATTTTTTGCTTCTCAGAATTCTCAACTCAATTTATTATTTTGGTGAAGCAACGAGAAAAACCACATTCTGAAATATGAGATGCCAAGCATGATTTAAACATCGAGGTGATGAGGGTGACATTTAATTAATATTTCTTTTTTTTTAAATTTTTTATATTACAAGGGGCAAACAAGCAGACATCTTCACGACCAGAAGGGCAAGCAGGTGAGTTGCCGGCCTTAATGACGAGTTTAGGCCACCGGGAAGTTTCACAAACCGAACGAAACGCGATAACAATACCATCACTTGACATGATAGCATTGTCGCCACTTCATGCCGAACTTATGTAAGAAAGAGGCACAGGTACCCGGACACACCAACCCAATTCGGCTGCAAGCGTGACCCTACTTCTAATTAGTATAAGTGCCGATGTGCTACCAGCATTTTTCGAGGAGCTGCCTCATTATAAATATTTCCATTCTTCGCCGGAAACCGCAGCACTGGTTATTTATTAAATCTTCAGCAAAAAAAATTAATTTCTTCAGCAAAATATTTTATATGCGACTGTAAGAAGCGAATTCCTCGACAATTATTACATTGGAGTTTATCTCCCCTTTTATAAATTGGACAAATTATGCAGCACCATTTTTTTGGCATTTTTTCATCTTCCCGAATTTCCAAGATTAGGGAATATTGCTGCTTTAGCATAATTTCCCCACAATTTTTTAAGAACTCAGCGAAGTGACTAACTTATCTCCATCTATCCTAAGTCCTTTTCTACAAACCTAACAAAACTTGCATAAATAATTACACTGTGATCAGTTAAGGACTGAAAGCCTAACAAACACACTCACGTTCAAATGTATAATATTATTTATATTTAAAAAAAAATTTAGCTCCCTGTACACTCCCTCCAGAGCTAACAAATGTGATAATTTCTTCTCGTGATCACTCACACACGTAGGTACGTAGGCTAATGTTTTATTTATTATCGGTTATTTTATTTGGGATTCCGTTTTGTAATTAAAAAACAATAATTTACTAGCGAAGGGCATCGTGAACTTTACGCGGTCGAAGTCGCGGGAAACAGTTAGTATAGTATAGTGAGAGAATGATTAATGTGATCAAACGGTTAAATTTTCATTTGACTGTCCCAAATATTACAATCTAGTAGTATTCCTATCTCTATTATTTATATACGTTATTGTATAATTCGCTACAGTGCGATCGGAGGTCGAAACAGGTTTGATATTTGCGGCGTCTAGATTCTAATGGCCTAAGAAATTATGGCAAACCTGAATACTGGAAATATTTGTGGGCGATCCATAATATAACGGTTGTTACTATGAATATACAGGGTCCAGGCCGGGGGGGGGGGGTGCACCACAGATGTTGGTCTCATATGGCCTTTTTTGTGGTAAACGAAGCAGCGACTGCAAAGGAAGTGTTACCGCAGCAAATCCTGCTGTGTGCAGAGCAGATCCAGCAGCCTTTTTCAGTCCGGGCTCTTCTTCTGTGGGAGAAGAGACAAATCATTCGCGAACTCCAAACTCGGATACATGACACCTGTGGGATGTATCACAGATGTTGTGTTCAAACGGACATGTTGCTGGTAAAACAAACAGAGACTGCAAAGCGAGTGTCACCGTAGCAAATCCTGCTTTGTGCTTGCGGTGGTTGGGGAGCCGGTCACGGATGCTGCGGAGTAGCTGCTCCAGGTTTCTCCGGTGGTGGTTACCCCACTGCCAGCGCTTCTCCAATTGCACCAAGTGGAATTTCACTTGTGTCTGAGAACCGTTATGAAGGACAACTCGCCGTCGCCGGTGCTCTGCCTTTCTTGGGAACCGTGGTTCTAGAGGGCGAGTTACCAACATGTGGCAGCGCTGGTGTCAATTACGGTTGTGGAAACGGAGAGGTTGGTATGTTGACTGAAGACATAGGCGCCGGTGGGTACGGCTACGGAATTGATCCATACGGTCCAGACTCGAGGTGGGAATCGAACCCATGACCCCCGGAGCAAAAGGCAGGGTCACTGCCCACTGCGCCAACGGGCCAACCAAAGATATTTAAAAATGCATTTTATTGGTCTAGCTGTTCGCTAAATGTATAAAAATGAATGCATATAATCCTTCCACTCCCACGTCATAACTTGAAAACGGCTAGACCAATTATAATAATTTATCTTTCTTATTAGATATTACTGATTTCCGCGAAAGGTTTTTACAAGGAGAAATAGGGTCACAGTTAGGGGTCCGTCCAGAAAAAATAAGCTTTGGAAATTTAACAGTCATTGGCAGTGACCCTGCTTCCCACTTCGAGGGTTGTGGGTTCGACTCCCGCCTCGAGTCTGTATCAATGTATATATTAAAGATAAAGTGTCTCATTCGGCTGTTAACACCGGTGTTCATAGTCGTATTTATTTATTATTTATAGATATAATCGCGGAAGAAGTCACGGTTTACAGCTAGCATGTAACAAAGTCTATGTTATTTAATCGTGAATTAGAGCCCTACCTCACCGAGACGCTATTGCGAAGCCGCCGGTTAAGTAGTCATGGATAACTGCGGTTGCCAAATCGTAGCAAATGGAAGCCAGTCGCAGTTTCTCAGTGTATCAAGAATGGCCGCTTCATGCATAGAAAAAATTGCTCTCATCGTGTAATTAAATTAATTGCGCTTATTATGTGCGTCGAGAAAAGTTACAAAACAATAAGAAATCTATGAAATATGGAGATTTAAGAAAATATCATCCTAAATATTTTAATTAATTGCGAATGTTAGTATCATCTTTTGTTGTATTATTGAGTTTTTGTAGGAATGAATTGACAAAACGAGATACTATATTAAGAAAACCCGTCTGTCTTGGCGATCGGTTGGATATTGGGTGAGAGGCGACGTCACCAACTCGCCACTGTCTCCAGAATCAAGCCGCCGCCAAGTGCGTTCGTTATATGCCCTAATTTTTTAATATAAATTGTTTGGAAGCGTTGCTGGTGACGTCGTCAAGGTGTCTCGGTGAGTTAGGGCTCTAAAACATTAATTGCGCTTATTAACGAATTAACACTATAAAGCTCCATGCCGTTGAATAATGTGTTAGACATAATGGACAATGGCCGTATGAAATAACATTGTAGTTTCGTGTATTGTTCGTCGTAATTGAATTTGTTCCGCGAAATGATGTGAGTAATTTGCCAGCCTTAATGTGTTTAGTTATAAATTTAATTTGCGCGGAAAAGGGTTTGCATTATCTGGAATCGCACCATAACCTTTTCAGGCTAAAGTTATCTATATATATATATATATATATAGATTATTCATAGAGGTAGTTTACAGTTAGTAGACATCCGCTAAGAACTAAGTTTTCTATAGAACCAGTGTTTTTTTTAATATTACAAGGGGCAAACGAGCAGGCGGTTCATCATCTAAGTGAATACCGAAGCCTTTGGACATCTGTACCAACAGAAGACACCCAGATGCGTTGCCGGCCTCTAAAGATAGATTAAGGTCAACGGTAACTCTCCGAACGAAACGCCATAACAATACCATTACTTAAAGTGACAGCATTGCCGCCACTTTATGCCGATCTTATGTGAGAAAGAGGTACTGGTACCCGGAGGCGCCGGCCCTCGGTTGCAGACCAAAAAGACTGCAAACGTGGCGCTCTAATTAGATCAGTAGATAAGAGTAAAGGAAGGGATGGTTTAAAAGGACATAAAGGTAAAGGGGAGAAAAAGGATGCGTATACTACTGTCACGGACGGTATAGGGGTAGTGACAATAGCGGCTGGAGAAGACCGGGATCTAACCAGTTATCGGGGAGATAAAAAAGAAACCACCATCCACCCCCTGGATTTAAAATAATGTCATCCTTGTTTTAGCCTTCATCATGGCGATGGTGGTGATCTATCTTATTTCTTCGATTCAAGGTCTTGAGAAGCTGGGCATATAGTAGGAGAGGAACATTAGGATGTTAATTATCAAAAGAGATAATGAAGGTACCGTAAGTACATATTTCTATATACCCCCTGGAGGTAAATGTTTTACTTCATATTTATATTTCTATCCCTGTAGCCAATAACGTTATTTCTTTTACTTCGTAGATATTTTCACTGATGAACGCCGTGCTCTTTCTGGTACGCCTTGACGGAGACGTAAAAAGCTGCTTCCATGCCTCTCGGTCTTCGGCACGTTTCAAAGTAGTTGGAATATCTAGTCCCAGGATGTTCATAATTTGGTCAGACCAATATGTTATTCAATAGTCAACAAAAAATGCCAACCGAAAGTTTAAAAACAATATACTGTAGCAATTTATGCCGAAAAATTTCGTACATAAACATCTTTTAACTTGAAAGAACGCCCGGGACGGCCTTTCGACTAAACTTTCAAGGTCCTTAAAATGCTTAGAGTTTTAACCCCCTTTGATAACAACATGTTTTATAGCGGAGAGAGAATTTATTTACAAGTAGCTGTTTCCCACAACTCTGGCCGCGTAAAATTTTGAAAGCCTTCAGATCTACTTAATAAGAATAAGAATAAGAAGATCTTTATTTACAGTCACACCAGTACACAGAAATTAATGTGCTTATTGTCAGATATATACTAGTATTGTGTAAAACTAATATTTGTGAATAATAATTAATGGATAAAATTATTAATTTATTTAAGTGATAAGAAATAATGAATAAGAATAAATCTGTATTAAAATGATTAAACTAGCACCTAAATTACTCGATTCAAGATGGTGGGTTTCCCCACCATTTAATAAGTAATACAAATAAAAGGGGCTGTCAAAAGGGATGTAAGTTACTCCGTTGAGCTGGCTGCCGTGGCTATGCTGCTCGTGTTCAGATTTTCACTGAACACGTAAAGTCTTTAAGTGCTAGTTGTGCTATGTACTAGTGGCACTAAATGCTAGCTTTTTTTTATATATATACAACAAGGGGCAAACGAGCAGGCGGTTCACCTAAGTGACTACCGACGCCCATGCACAACTGCAACACCAGAGGGCGCGCAGATGCACTGCCGGCCTTTCAGAAATGAATATGCTCTTTTCTTGAAGGTCCCTAAGTCGTATCCGTTCGGAAATACCGAAGCCGGCAACTGATTCCACATCAGTAGTCACTTAAGTGAACCGCCTGCCCGTGTGCCCCTTGTGTTATATAAAAAATACCTCTACTATTATATAATACTAAGGTTTAATACATACGTAGAACTATGTGACATACAGATGTCTGTTCTTAAGGTAGACAACTTAATGCATCTGTTATAGGTAACAGACGCTTGTTATTCACATATATTTTTTAGAAATATATAACTAGGTACATATAGATAATACACCCAGACTCGAGGCAAAAATCGAAGCCATGACCCTCGGATCAGAAGTCAGTGTCAAAGCCCACTACGCTAACGGACCAGTCAATTTAAAAAATCTATACAGGGTATAAAAGACATCGTATCGGATCCGCATCCCATGGGTTCATTACATGATTCTAGAAACCCCAGTAGTGTAATTTTTCATCGGGTTTTTCTTGTACAATTTTCTTTATTATTTACAATCATTCAAGGGTCATTTTAAACATATGTTACTTTAAAAAAAACCCTCCAAAAAAATTACTACCTTAAAATGCAGTTCGCTTATCTAAAAATATTTAAGATACTACAATCTTCTACTTCTTCTTCTTCCTAGCAATATCCCAGTTAAATACCAGAGTCAGCTTAGATTGCAGAGGTATAAGTCATTTAAAATAAGAATTTATCATCTCGAGTACAGTTGTTTAAGATTTGGAATTGTGTGATGCACATTACATAAATATTCAAATTCCTCTAAACCATCTCCAAATATGATATAACGCTTTGTTATGAATAGCAAAACGCCACAGAAACGACTTGAAGTAATCTATATTAATAATTTATCATTTCGAGTGCAGTTGTTGTAGATTTGGAAATGTGTGATGCGCAATACATAAATATTGAAATTCCTCTAAACCATCTCCAAATATGATTTAACGCTCCGTTACGACTACCTAAAGCCATAGAAACGCCTGATTGTATCAGTTATTCAAATTAAATTAGTTTGTCTGGTTATTACCAAATCTTCCACGATATTTCAAAGCTTCTACCGTTCAGTTACGGCTCTAGGTATCCTCTACCTTAGTTCTTAGTGTATGATATATAAATATATATGAATAGGCTATGAGTAAATGTACTGCTTCTTTGTGTTTACATTTATAGTATAAACCCTTCTATCTTAAAAGATACGTTCTAGAACAAAGCGTATCTACTAATTTCTGAAAAGCCAGTTTATTTATAGTAACAACGAAGGATATAAGTAGTCTCATTTATGAGAAAGGTCCTTGGGGCACTACATGAAGGGGCTAACTTCCGGTGTCCCTGAAGCGTAAATTCGTCAACATGTGTATACTGCCTATCCTAACGTATGGTGCACAAATTTGGTCATCAACCGAGGAGCAGAAGTCGAAACTGAAGGTTTGCCAAAGAGCCATGGAACGTAGCATAATAGGTGTAAGGAGCGATCAAGCTCGAAACAACACCCTACGTTCCATCACTGGAGTAATGGATGTGGGAAAAAAGTGAGCAAAGCTCAAGTGGGAATGGGTTGGGCATGTGGCACGAATGGACCCGCAAAGGTGAGGAGGAGGTGGCAGGGTCACTGCCCACTGCGCCAACGGACCGGCCAATTCTGTTAGGGTATAGCTCTTTAAGATAAAGAAAAAGAAAAATTTGAAAATTCTTATATTTTAAAGCTGTAACAGTACTATCATTTATTGAATCAAGCCTCGATAAGTCACCTAGAAAGGTAGACTAAAATTTGTAAAATACTGGTTTATAATCCCGCTGAGACGTCATAGTGCCCAATCTATAAAGCATAGTAGGAATTGAATCCAAAATGTGTGACATATTTTTTAGGGTTCCGTAAACCTACAAGGAACCCCTATAGTTTCGCTGTATGAAGATTAGAAAAACTCTCAAACACTTGGTCACATACCATTGCGGAAACAAAATCCATTTTCTTATAAGTTAGTTCACATACTGCAATTTAAGAAAATATCAAAAAATTTGGAACCTCTATACAACAATCATTACTGACACAATATTGAACAAAATGATAATGGAAAAATTTGACGGGTTTGCAAATATAGTCAACCAAGAAGTGAAAACCCACAGGGCAAAAATCCTTGGGACACTGAGGTCTCTGCAAGAAGTTTTGCAGAAGCCCCAGCGGATTCTCAACTTTTGGCAGGAGCTAGACTAGATGGAGGTACCTTCCGAATTTCAATCCATCCCTTCTACCATTCAGCTATCGAGAATATTTAATTATTTTTTAATCTGACGCATTCGAGTTTATCCAAGGGTCCAATAACGAACACCCCTACATTAAGAGATCGTATTTGGTGGTGGTACATAACAGGATGCAAGGATTCTCCCTATATGATTTTCTAACGCGCTCTAGTATTGCGCAAAATCCCCTATTGGGCTCCCCTACCATAAAACATTTCGCCAATGTCACGTTTTATGCAGAAGACATAAAGGATGTGCAGTGAATTCTGAAAGAAAGATATGAAGCGTGAATACTAGTAGAGGTAGGGTATAACGAGAGTAACTTGTGCGCTGGTGGCCCAAGTCTGGTTTTTTCCAAATGCTTTGCCGGCCATCGTAGAATGAGTATGCTCTTTTCTTGAAGGTCCCTAAGTCCTATCCGTTCGAAATTACCGAAGCGGGTAAATGATTCCACGGAGAAATTGGGCGATGCAAGAAGTTTCTAGAAAAGCGCACGGCTGTGGACTTTAGGATATCGAGGTGATGACGTTTATTCAGCTTGCTGTAATTAAGGTATTAAACAGATAATAAGCATGCACATGACAACTGATGATACAAAATAATTTATTAATTCATAAAAACTAAATAAAATTTAATTAAATTAAAATTTCACCTAATAATTATTCTAAGGAGGTCGTGGCCTAATCAGTGGTCGACATTTGAGTCGATCGCTAGGTTAAGTCGCTCTTGCTGCGACCGGGTGATAGATGGGTGACCCATACTAGCGCTGGTTTATATTTGATATCCGACCTCCTCCGTATTTCGGAAGGGATGTAAAACATTGGGACCCGATTAATGTCGCTTTGTGATATTAGTCCTAAGGTTGTACAAATCGTGGGGGTGCCGAGGATGACGTCAGGTGGCAATCGGTCTTCTTGAATGCTTTCTCTCTCCAATTCGTTAAAAGCGAGTGTGAGGTTATCTCGATCGGATGTTTGCGGACGGTGGGGTCAAGCGCTTGCCTATCTCCAATAAAAAAAAAATGAAATAATTGTAACCTGTGTGTGTGTGTTTGGTCACGACGGCTACGAATGGAGGATCACGCTGAAAATCAGCGCTGCTTTCATACCTGGAAGCGGCACTAAGCTGAGCTTGCGTGCTTTAGTTGTTACTTTAATGTTAACTTTTATTTCTTTCCATATTTGTCTCTGTTTATTGTAACAATTATGGTAGCAATAAATGATCTTTTATTTTACTTTAAAATGTTCGTGCTAAGTCTTTAGGTAGGGCGTATACGTGTTTGTCCTCTCAGTTACATACATTATCAATAGTGCTAGTTAAACAAAAGTTTTAAACAATTTATACGGAAGTTTTAATAAAAGTATATTTACTTCGGCTCTTTTGGTGGTGCTTGGGTTGTCGTGCTGTTTCCCACCTTGCCGCAAAGCTCTTCGGATTCATCCGAACCGTCAGCACATTCTTGTTTCTGAAATCATAATTATAACTGTTAAATTCAATTGTTAAGGCAGGCAGGAGAACCCTTATGAAAAACGTACTAACATTTCACCATTTTTTTTTAACAACAAGAAGCAAACGGCCGTTCATCTGAGAGACTATCGCCTCGATGCGTTGCCAGCCTTGAGACTAGTGTTTCCCAACGTGGGGCCCATGCCCCTCAGGGGAAAAATTTGATAGTTACGGGGGCCATTTCAAAATGGACTCGACACGGCTTTAACCCATTCGCTTTGGGTTATTTACATGCAATGCTAGATATCGGTGACAAATTAAAAAAAAAAAGGCAAATTCTTAAAAAAATGCTGTAAATAATTATTAGGTATAATTTCATTTGACGTTGCCAAAATATCAACTTCCTAAAACTTATCATTTTTATTTCTTAAGAGGATAAAACATTTTTTAGAAGTTAATAATTATGTATGGGGGGCGTAAAAATCTTAGAAATATTAAGGGCATGGCCTAAAAAAGGTTGGGAAATACTGCTTTAGACAATAAATCTATGTATGATTGTCTCTCCTTCCGTTTGGTCCCTCAGTCGTATTGGTTTGGAAACCGGTGTCAGCCGGATCCACAGAACATTTGAGCGTGGTAAAAAGTTTCTAGAAGATCACGCGGTTGTGGACTTTAGGACCTCGAGACGACAAGGGCGAAAACTTGAGTTTTGACGCGATGTAGTGAAATTCAGCTGCCGGTATTAGTCCGAACAATGTTAAAACGTAGAAGGAATAAAAAAAATTGAATTCTCAACATCGATTTTATTTTTTTAGAATCAAAATTAAAAAAGTTATAAACCAAAATCTGTAAAACACGATGAACAACTGACGACTGAAAGAAAATATCGAACAAGGCAGATGGCGCAGGCAAAAAAAGGAGGGAGTTCTTTGTCTGTCCCTCTCTGTTTAAGGGGGACTTCAATAGCCGAGACCGCATCGGGGCCATGTAACCTTTTAATGGACTGCCGGTTCCATAATGTTCTCATGCTTACCCCATTGCAATCGGATCCCTGGTCTACGCAAGCACCATAAGCACATTGAAACAGATAGGACGGGCATCTCTTCGCAGCGCACTGCTCTATTGTTTCGTCTGAACCATCAGCGCAGTCGCGGACTCCATCGCAATGCTCTACAGCTGATATCATTTGGCCGTTGTTGCATTTAAACTGACCACTGAAAGACACATCACAACAACCCTGAACAACCAGACTTACGGTATTTTATAAAAGCCGAAAGTTTGTCAGCGCATGCTCCTTAATACAGGTAAGAACAATGGCCCATTATGATGTGTGAGTGACTGTGGCTATAGCAGGTATACGGCACTAGAAGTGTGCAAAATGTACCTTAAATTGTTCATTACGCCCTCTATACAAGTAAGAACAACGGCCCATATGAAGTTTGTGTGATCGTGGCGTGAGTGATTGTGGAAAGCCACCATCAGTCAAACATCATATGGGCCATTGTTCTTACATGAAAAGAGGACATGATGAAAAATTTAAGGTACATTTTTCACACCTCTAATACCGTGTACCTTCTATAGCCTCAAACATTTAAACTTCATATGGCCCATTGTTCTTACATGTATAGAGGGCATTATGAAAAAATTATGGTACATTTTTCACACCTCTAATGCCGTGTACCTTCTATAGCCTCAATCACTCAAACTTCATATGGGCCATTGTTCTTAATTGTATAGAGGGCATGCGCTGACAAACTTTTAGCTCTTACAAAATATTGTAAGTCTGGCTGTTCAGGTGCTTTTAATCTAGAAGACCTTTAGGGTTTTGCAAAAATTAATAATCATTGCTTAGTGTAAAACTAAATTACACGTACAAAAATGGTGAAGGCATAGTTACTCAATTCTTGGCTGGCCCGTTGGCGCAATGGGCAGTAACCCTGCCTTCTTCTCCGGGGGTCGTGGGTTCGATTCCTACCTCGAGTCTGGGTGTATTATCCATATGTATGTATTTATATATTTAAAAAAAAAAATATTTGTGTCTAACAGGCGGCTGTTACCTATAACACAGGCATTAGGTTGTCTACCTTAGGAACAGACGTCCGTGTGTCATATACTCCTGTATATATTTATTTATTTAATTGGTCGATATCCTTGCAAAGCGAGGGCGGGTCGCTAGTCCATATAAATAAAAATAAATGGCCAAAATGTATGTACGCGTTTAAATTTCGAACGACTGCACCAAATTGGATATATTTTGTTGTTCGTTATTGTAAGCACAACGTTTGTTTAATTAAAATATTTTAACGAACATGTTACAGCCTTCGTATTCGTATATTTTCATCAATTTTCAAAAGCGACTAGACTGATTGCGACGAGACTTCTTCTCGCAGATAGTTGATATTACAAGGAATCACATAGGATATTTTTTTTTTAAAAATATTAGGAATACCTTTTAGGTATGTCTAATATTCCCTTTTTCCCCCTACTAAGCTTAAATTAAAAGTTTGTATGCGGAATGGGTGCGACAATACCCCAACGGCGGTGGGGTTCGAACCGGGTACCTTGCGGATTTCAGTCCATACCTTATACCGTTAAGCCCCTAAAAACAGCCCTTTTCTTTCTCCCATACAAACGTTTTATATGTAAAATGTAGAGTAAATTTAAACTTACCGTTATAGCCAAAATAGTGAACCATTATGGAATGAGAATGGGTAAGGGAAAGGAATGGGGACCGGGGTACGTGTCATAGGATAATTGAATGTAGTAAGTGGTAAGTAACTCAACGTTCGGGCAGAACAGCCTCTGCCGGGTCCGCTTATTAAAGAAATAAAGTTTCCAAGAGGGCGAGCGTCGGTACGCGTGCTGTTACTGCGCGTGGTCGGGCGTAGACAACTGGTGTCTCAGCTTTTCATCAATGCTAATGCATGCCGCGTGGTACCTAAGGTCCGCTACAGGAGAAGCCTAGCACGAACATTTTCATCCTAAGAAAAGGCGGCTCGTCGACTTTCTTCGGTTCGAAAAGTTCGTGCTAGTTGATCAGATATAGATAGTGCATTAATTGATCAGATCAGGCAGATCAGTTATCGTATTGGTCAGGAAACACACGACCTGGCAACTTACTCGAAAGAAATATCGTGGGAAACAGCAATTTGTGGCAAATTGCACGGCTGTGAATATTCGGATATAAGAATTAATATACTAATATATAAAGCTGTAGATAATATACCCAGACTCGAGGCGGTAATCGAACCCACGACCCCGGAGCGGAAGGCAGGGTCACTGCCAACTGCGCCAACGGACCAGAAGATAGCCAGAATATTAGACATATACCACAAAAGCATACCTAGTATAATTAAAAAGAAGAAAAAGCGACTGATTTTTGTCTTCATAAAAACGTGTGTCCATTAATGAAAGTTTACTTAGGCTCAAAAGACAGAAAAAAGCAAATATTTAGTTTAGTATTTTATCCTTCTTAATGTGGGGTCACTGTTAATGATAAAATTGACATATATTTCCAATTGAACGCTGCTGGCCATTTTCTTTACATGTAAATACGATAAGGTGTCCAGGCCAATAGGGCCAACAGCAAGAACCACCCAAAAAGAAGTGTGTACTTAGACATGCTTGATGAAAATCGGTTGAGCCATTTAAAAGTTGCGGTGGATGAAAGTGGGAAACTAAAATAAACGATAGGAAGCGAATATACATGAGTGGAATATCAAATGAAAAGGTTTGATTTGTGTATTGATTTGTGTACAAAATTGGGTATTTAAAGAGAGGGGGGAGGGGGGGGGGTCCTATCGGTCTAAGCGTTTGGTTTTATCACGTAAAATGGCGTGCGACAGCGATCCTCTGGCGTCCTATTTCATGGATGATGAGGGCCCCGCTTTGTTTTTAGTGGGTATTCTAGCAGAGTTAGCGAGTCCCACACTCCCGTTCGCAAATGTTCCTAGACCATGGGATTATTTGCGAGCGGGGTAGTGCGCAAAAGCATTTCCCAGCGAAAAAAAAAGGGTCTGCTTAGATTGCAGAGGATGTCGCTGGGGGGTGAATTAAGATAACCAATTGCCATCTGAAGTCATCCTCAGAACCCCCACGATCTCTGCAACCTCACGACTTCCACACAATCTCACACTCAGTGACGCTCCGACGGGGAGCAGATGCGCGCGCAGCAGCGCGGGCCCGGCCGCAGGTCGTGCCTGCTTCGGACAAACCGAACGGTAAATAGTACCTATCAATTTACTATCTATGGTACACCAGACTATAGTTCATGCAAAAAAAATTGATAGTAATAGATTTTGTAAAAGTATTACGGCTTCACCATCTGACCTGCCTGCGGGATCTACTTTCATACCAACCACTTAGAGCCAGTAAAATCAATGGAGGGTTTATGGCAAACCCCTCCCTACCGGTAAAGCAAGAACTCCTCGATGGATTCTTATGTGTAGCAAATACACTTCTATTCTTACATTTTGTGAGTTAGGTTTCTTACATCGGATTTATTATGATAATCAGTCCCTTGTCACAACGAATACTGAACGAACTTGTCTCCCCAGATCATGAGCTCAAGCTGTGCATCCATCTATTAAATCACATTGGGTTAAATCCACGGAAAATCGAATGAAACATATACAAATGGGGATTAATAGATTCACCACAATGTGACTGCGGACCACCAGATCAAACGTTTTGTTTTCCAAATGTTTTCGATTGATTATTTTTACAGTATTCTTAGAGATATCATATTTTTGGGTACTAAGTAAAGAAGAGTGCGGTGGTGGAAGGGTGACAGTTGTACCAGATTGAACAGTTCTTCAGAAAATTCCCCATTGTATATTATAAAAGTATCATTCGCTATTATAAAACTTCAAGAAGTAACAGGCTGTTATCTGAAAATACAGAAGAAAATCTTCTTCTGTATTATGAGCTCATATTGTTTGGTAAGCCACATGGGAAAACTCGACAACTGAGAGGAAGCAAAGAGTTGTAGCTACCGCTACATAACGAGATGGCAATGATGCCGAGGGGTATAAAAGGTTACACCAAATCAAACTAGATGGCGCTGTACGCATGGATACCTGTTCGGAGTGTGTAAGCGTGCCTCCGATGACCTACCAAGAATAAAGGCGGCTCCGTTGGGTTTTAATGGGTGTTCTGGCATTGCTACCGAGTCTCCCACTTCTGTCCGCAGATGCCTCCGGACCACCAATTCATCTACGGATGGAGTCGGGCGGAAAGGCATTTACCAGCAAAAAAATTAAAATAAAAGATTCGTGTAGCAATAGGGCGAGAAGAAATCCTTAGATATCAATAAAAATGATAAAGTTTCATCAATTGCTTTAGGTATAAGATACTATAGGAATAGTGGTGTTTACTACGTGTCGTGTTCAGAAATTTGGTCCGACCACCGTTTGGGACTTCGGCCTCTGGGTCTTTTGCCGTCCATTTTCCAATAACCTATTTGACCGTATTTGAAAGGGCAAATACTAAGTTTATATGTCTTGTAGTGGTGTTATAAAAACGACACAGAAAACTGATTAGAAGGTTATTATAATTGAGGTAAGGGGTGAAATGTTGGATAGATTTTGGCACGAACCTGTGAGAAAGAGGTACTGGTTCCCGGACGCGCTGGCCCAATTCGGCTACAAGCATAGCGCTACCTCTAATTACGATTAATATCCCAAAGTGACATTCGACGCGAAAAATCTATCGCAAAACGAAGATAATAAAATTAATTCATTAGTATTTATAACGATAAAATAACAATATCAGATGACTGCCGTCTTACGTTATTCCCAGAAGCCCCTCAATTTTTATAATCTCACGACTAATATCGCTCAGTGACTTTAATCGGTACCCAGTGTTTTACGTACCTTACAATACACGCAGTTTGGATATATGAAAACCAGCGTTAAAATGGGCAATCGATCTCTCATATGGTTGCGGTAAAAAAATGCTTAAATTATCCATCGACTCAAACAACTTTCTCAAACCTTACTGGGTTGATCTCTGCTATAATTTAATTCACTTTTTATTGCGGCCTTTCTTTTATAAATATCAAATGACATGGTGGAACAAACCTATCGAGTATGCAAAACCAGACATTAAAAGAACCCGTATTTCTGAGGTCATATATAAACAAAAGCAATATCATATTAAAATGATGTCATTAATAAACCGGCAGAGATAAAATACGAAAATGTATTGTCCCCCGTTTGTTTTAGTGAAATTCCGAATGACTCATTATAGACCGGGAGGCAGTTGCACAAAAGTTCTAGTTATTATGTACTTACTTTACGAATGTGACAAGCCAAGGGCAATTTATATATTTATTGCATTTTCTTCTTCTAAATGGTGATTTAGAGCGGGTGCGCTCTTATCTGAGGGCTTTGTTTTATCTCTGTCTTTCGTCTCCATTATGGTTTTGCCGCTGATAAGTCAAAATAGTTTGACAAATCCACACACTTTATATTTCCTATATATTAACAGTCATTGGCGTTAAGCGCCATCTCTTAGAAGAAGTTCAATAAATAATAGTACGGTAATATTCCGTTACTTGGTATGTCCAGCTGAAATTTGTTAATTATAAACTACTCAGATACACGCCCATTTTCAAGAGGAAACAGCGTGCAGTAATTCTGAATTTAATAATAATAAAAACAATGTGATAAGTTGACTGTTTCGAGAGTGATCGTGTCAGATCCACACACACACACAGACATCCGGACGTTTAAGGAAATACTTTTTTCATCAGTCTTTTTTAAAACTAAATAAAATAAATATCCTCTCGAAGTATCAGAGTGTTAAAACACGACTTTCATATTAATCTTTGTGTATTTACATTTATCGATAAGTGCCATACCGAAGGAATAGAGTGATTTTTAGTTCATGAAATCGCTGGGTTTTTAGTAGAGCAGACCACACCCGTTACGCTTTGCGTTATGAGGTATGCAATTACAACTGATTACAAATACATTTGGATACTGATTTACGCCGCTCGCGTAACACCTTCATATATAAATGAGATTAAATTTATTCTAGACGTCCTGATTACAATGACAAAATATTCCCGACCTTAATATTTAAAAAAATATATATCGCTCATTGTTACCGCCAAATTTGCAATAACGTGAATGTTTCCTTACTTTTAGGGCTATAATACAACTAAAATGAATAGAATGCGTCATAACAAGAAATCACCGCTCATATTATGACAGCTTGATCAAGCACGTCGACCATCGCCCGCGGTCGTGTTACCGTTGAACAAAGCGTGTCACATGTCACGATCAAAATTAACATTACAAAGAAACGTCCGAATGCAAGACAGATTTTGGGAAGTGGCTGTTTGTTTTCTTAGCTAACTATCTAGATTCAGTTTTTGAACGTTTACTTTTTGTTACCGGCTTTGAAAATAATAAATTTCAATTTGCTTCATTTTTTGTGTGTATATTACATTTGAAGTCTTTGCAAGTTATATTCTCAAAATACTGAATATGATATAAAATCAATATAGAATGATAAAAAATCAAAAATACTAAACGTGATTTACATTATATACATCATAATTGATAATGTCACAAATCAATCCTTTTTATTATGACACCAAATAGGTTACAGTTCGCCACAGTGATATAAACACCTGAAGAATAAAAATAGCAAAGCAGAGCAAAAGAGATACATCTTGATTTTGCTATTTTATTTTATATTTGTCACAGGTTTTCATATTTTCAAACCCTTTGTAACATCACACGGTTTTCAATTTAATGCATGTTTAGTTAAAAAAGAAATGGTTGTCTGTAAAGTCGGTATATGGGTGATAATTTTACGTGATAATGCCAAACGTTTAGGCAGGTCGTGCCTAGACTACCGCGCTCTCGCTTGCACGCTCGGATAAGAAGGAACGTGACACTTTCGATCGGGCAGCAAGCGTTCATCGATTTATAAGATGTTATCGTGTCAAAAAAACAGCAGTATTTTTTAAATATTTTTTTGAATATACATGTTACATTTTGATGCTACCCCACGATCCCTTTAACGTGTGACAGAACTTTTAGATGACACCTATTTTTAGGTACTTTTACTATCAGGTATGTGTAATGCCAGCCAGTTGTAATGCAATGTAATGCCAGCTAGACATAGCTCAAAGTGTTTGTACATTTTTGTCCTTAAGGACTACAAAGTTCTACATAACTTTGCGCAGCTACACAAATTCCCTGGCCACATTACATGATCATTGAAATGATCATTCCAATGAAGCTAGTCTGGCTCCGGCATTATGAGGAGAATATTATTCCTTTCTTATGACGAGATAATAGATATTTTTCAAACTAATGCGAGGCGTGAGATGACGTTAGGAAGTAGGGAATCAAGGTTTAAACCATACTTTACGACTTGCAGTCCTCCCTTCTTCCATTACGTTATGGAGGCTTAAAATCTGTTTGTGACTTCTAAAGAAGCACCTTGTTTTATACCGTCTTTTGATATCTTTAATACTCAGTATGACACGCTTTGTTCAACGGCAACATGGCCGCAGGCGATGGTGCTTTGACCTGTATCCTTTAATATTAGGATAAATCTTTTATGTAATTTAATATTCTGACAAGTCCACATAGGACCTTATAAGTGGCCTTCTCTATTCACTGGTATATCTATACATACTAGAGATCTCCTGCTGGTCGAAATTTGCCCATAAACATTTTCATGCGTACAACGACATATTATATTGTTCTATTCACAGAAAACTAGAATTTGACAATTAATATAACATACGGTTGTCACGATTACGCTTTGACATCATCCAATACATGTGTGTGTAAATGGTGGTATTCCCTAATACTCTTAGAAGCCCTGTAGTCCGGAATTTATTACAAAAGAATACGTTGTAAACCGATATATTAAAGATGATACACTAATGTTTTTTTTTTAATGCCGGATAGGCAAGCACTTGATTGCTATCCACACCTGATCGTAAGTCTTGATGCAGTCTAGGGTGCTACACGCTTACTTAAACTATTTCTCTTGCCTTAAATATGGATATCTTATGTGTTACACTGATACGGGAACACAGACGCGAGAAGAGCGTTGTACGCCTTGGTCATTCGCATCAGGAAAGAATAAGCGAGACGCTTCCTGGGTGGGCAACGCATATGCCAACATTCTGGTGGTGCAGATATCCACCTCCAAATTTCACTGAACTGAAAAATTTCGTACTTAAAATCCAGATGCAAAGCCTGACTTACTTAGCTGTAGCCACCGCTACATAACGAGATGGCAATGATTGATGTCGAGTGGAAAAGGTTATACCAAAGCAAACTAGATGGCGCTGTACGGATGACGACGACCGCAGTGCAAACACTGAAAATCTCCATTGAGGCGAAATCAAACGCGGCGAAGTTATTATAATTTCTTTTGGCAGACTGTTTATTCTGGTGTTAATTGTATTGGTGTTTCTTTTCGGTTTGTTATACTGGTTACAGCTTAAAACGGAACGCGGTCCGGTACACTGACATCCACTCAATATTTTCATTTTTACTTTTTCAAGTTTACATAACCAAAATTTGTCTTCATCCACGATTTTTTAATAATATAATACTGTTTTGTCTTTTTACAAGAGCTGCTCTGTTTTTAATTGATCACGTGGTCAAAGTACAGAGAGCACTAAAGCTCGAAAGCGCCAATGCTCACAGTGCACAAATAGTGACTATTTATGACGTCATATATTGCCATAGGGTACTGCGACAGTATACTGGCAGACTAGTTTATCTCTTATCTGTTAATTTTGTTTTGTTGGTATATTATCAACCCATTAAATTATATTGAGGGGGCAATAAAACACCGATCTTTTCTTACCTTCAAAGACTGTATTTACAAGCACAATTTTACGATCTGGATCAGGTAGAGTCGTATGATAACATGTTGTCCCACATTTAGGCACAACCTCAAGTACTAAACAAAGGCCGACACTAGTGTCCGCCGTAAACCAGTAAACGATCCGTGTTTATGTGAGCGAGATAGCACTACACTCCAGCAGGAGTTATCTATCTCGCTCACTATGTACACTAGCCACTAATCCATTTGAAGAGCTTCCATTTTTGCATCTACAATTGATTGTAAATAAGGATGCTAATACTTTGTAGGAGCTTGCATTTTTAGACTGTATGCACATTACAAATATCATTTGGCAAATGTTATGTATAAAGACTATCTCACACTGCTAAGATTTTTTTTCTAAGAGACGAGACGAATTTCTGCTAATTCCATGGTAATAATGCTCATTCCATGGATTCACCATGCAGGTGCCGGGTCCATCATGTTGCAGAGGAAGGAACCATAGCAGTGCCTGGGACTTGTGACCCAGGAGTAGGTATAGGAGTCGAGCCAAAATAAATAATACAGTCGTGGTTTTTAAAATATTCTTCGTAATGCATTTTATCAGCGGGAGTTCTCAATTGGACTGAATCTTGTTTTATGTATGTTACTCAATATTGTCGCACTTTGTTAGCTGAGCTGACCTTCATATTTCTTTATATTAAATGCTTACAGCGTTTAATAATTTTAAATTACTTTGCATATTTTATATATGAAAAAGACTTTGGTCTCGTTAAAGGAGAAGCGGGGCGTTGCGCATAGCGTGCGGCGTGTAAACTTATGTGGAAATGCAATCGCTTCACCGTAAACGCACTAAGCCTTCTTCAATCTCTGTTTTATTATCTCCCATGGCGTTCCTTCGTCCGCTTGGATGAAATTCAAAATTTGCCGCTTCACTCGGCACACTAATTCCGCCTTGAGTAGCTCTGCCTCTTTGGGGTCCAGAACATTCTCTGCAATGTTCACCTCCATCCTTGCCATTATGCGGTCCCCACCTTTTATAAAGTGATTTAGCTCACCTGTTTCGCCACTAAATCTCTCCAGGTCTGCCAAAAAATAAATCCGATGCCTAGCAATCGAGTCGTTTAAATTTCCAAATGTAAATTCATACTCTATTGTCAAAGGGACGAGGTCCAGGGGCATCGCTCCGGCCAACACCTGCACCGCTTCATGCGACACCGTCCTGTAGGCCTTCGTGACCCTCAGCAGAGCCAGTCTCTGCGTGGTGGCCAGATTCCTCCTCTGCAGTTGCGTGAGGTTACGGCTCCACGCAGGGGATGCATACCTCAGGATACCCATGACCACACCTTTATAAATGGTCATCGTTGCCGGGTACCTGAGGCCCCAGAATGCACCCCCTATTCTTCCTAATGCATTCAGCGACAGGGTCACCCTATCCTTCAGGTATCCCAGGTGAGGGGTGACGTCGAACCTTAAATTAAATATCAGAAAGTCATATTTTGTTTAACCATGTTAATTACCTCTTTCCGGTGGTCTCGATTCTGTGCCACTACGTAGAGATGTGGGGTCACTCTGCATCTTTTACCGCATGTATCATGGGGAGTGTTCCGAGGAATTGTTCGAACGAATACCGGCAGCTGCATTCCACCACAGGACATCTTGTCAAAATTTGAAATTACACCCTCATCACCTCGATCTCCTAAAGTCCACAACCGTGCGATCCTCTAGAAACTTCTTACCTCGCACAATTCCTCTGTGGAATCAGTTGCCAGCTTTGATATTTCGATGATGGTGATGGTGGTGGTGGTGATAGTGATGATGACGACGATGATGATGATGGTGATGGTGGTGATAAAGATGATGATGTTGATGATGGTGGTAGTCATAGTGATGATGATGATAACGACGATGATGAAGATAATAATGGTGATGGTGGTGGTGGTGATAAAGATGATGATGCTGACGACGATGATAATGATGGTGATGGTGGTGGTGGTGATAAAGATGATGATGCTGACGACGATGATAATGATGGTGGTGGTGGTGGTGGTGGTGGTGAGAAAGATGATGATGCTGACGACGATGATAATGATGGTGTCGAAGCGAAACGTGCATTGAGGCACATCGGAAAGTCAGTGTAGTGCTGTGCTTTGGTGGCGGATTCGGTGGTGCAGCTCTCGGGTTGCAGCATTGCACCGATTTTCCCTCGCATTCATTCGAGGATTTAAGCAAAGTAGTTAGTTAGTGGTAATTGATTTATAATGAAAGTAAAAGATTTATAAAACAAAACAAAATCTTATCAAATAAACAAAAACTTAATAACGCAACGATAATCCTACTAGAGCATATTCAATCAAGACAACCGTCAGAAACCGAATGAATACAGCGCAATGGCTAAATCAGATCTGCGGCACTAGGAAAGTTTGAGTAAAATCAATTATAAATCCGAAATCAATTATCGAACATTTTTTCATTATTTCTTCTTATAATTCTTAATTTTATTAACTTATATATTTTAATTTATTTATGAGATTATGTAGATTTTTTTATTCTATTGTTAAAAGAACCATATGTTTAGGATTTCTGCTGTGTTGCCATCATCATCATCGTCATCCACAGCCCTTTCTCTGCCACAGCTGGGCAAAGGCCTCTCCTCTTGTACCACTTCTTACGGTCTTGAGTTAATCTGGACCCACGTATTAGGACAGTGTATTGCCGAATTTACGTATAACAGGTACATCGTATTAGGGTTCATAATGTATGATATTTTTTCTATCTAAAAACAGCGTATATAGCAATATTTAGTTACACATGTTTAGATATAAGTTACATTTTAAGATCATATAACATATTTTAATACTTACTGTTAAAATATACAAAATTGAGGTTATTATTGTGAATTGACAATACCAATATTTTCATATTTATTTTTGAATTCTATCGGGATCGCTAAGATATTATGATATTCTCGCTTCTATTAGGAATAATATAAAGTTTATTACCGCTCACATCTAGATGGCGTTACTTGTTATTTTATCAATTTTTGTACCGCCATCTAGGAGTCAATAGCTTTTTAAGTTATTTAATCGCAGTGGTAATATTAATTATTTTAATTAATAATTGAATGCATATCAAATTTAATGCGTAATTTAGTATTTTTAGGAATTTTTATTTATATATTTGACTGCAATGCTTATTTGTAATACTCTAAAAAATAATGTCAAATTCCGTGAACGATATTCCTTTGGGGGAGTCTTCGCGGTCATATTTTCGGTATAATACAGAAATCCTTGTATACGTGTGTGTATAATGTTAACATTAACGCCGAGAGGGTCCAAAATGCCCCATTGTAGCATTCATAACTCCATAATTTTACATAATAAAAAGTCAGCCTCCCCCGACGGAATAGCACTCAGACTGCCTTAGAGTGCAAACATCAACTTCGAGAAGAAAAAAAAATTAAAATTATGCATTTTTGGATAGAGCATAATTAACTTTTGGAATAAAGGTAATATTATTATAAAAGATTTTTTAATTATTATATATGACAACAAATGATTAGATATTCGTTTAAACGATTTTGCGGGCTCCGGAATAGACCAAAAACAAACTCAGTCGGATGCTATAGAGTTACAATTAAAACTCCAAATCACCCGAAAATCTGGAATAAAAGGATGAAGGACATTGAAGTGAAACGATAATGGCGCACAGGATGCCATTATTCAATTGGAGAATATTTCGGGGGGACCACTCATGGAATTGCCTGGTGGCGTCCTGTAAATATTTTGGACACGGGGGCCCGTATTGTCAAATTGACCGGATGATTGCCCCGGCCCCGGACACTTAGGCACTTGGGGTCATTGTCTAAAGTTTTTGAACATTTGTTTATCTGGTACAGAGGGCTTTTATTGTCCTCGGCCCTTTGTAATAGTACATCTCTTGTTTGGTTTAGCGATAATATGATGGACACGAACATAGCAATCAGTGGAAAGTGACCATACCAGTGTTTTTCGTCTTTTGATTTAATGAAATCTGCTTCTAAATGTCAAAGAGTGTTGAATTTGTGCACAAAAATGGTCTTGCGGATTATCCCAATACTTACTGACAATGTTTAAAGCTTTGAACATTTGTTTCTGTGGCAGCAAGGACTTTTATTATCGTTGGTCCTTTGTAATGCTACAATTCGTAGACGCGCACGAAGAATTAAGTGGAAAGTGTCAAAATAACTTCGATGGAAAACCAAATTAAGAACAGCGAGCAAATATCATTCATGATCGGCCATGGATGATAAATATACCAAAAGGAAGAGGACAATTTAAATAAATGTACATAAATATATCAAAGTCTTTTAAGTAATGATAATTTAGGATGGAGGCAGCGTCTTTCAGATCTGATATTTAAGTATATCTAAGCAATACGTGGAGCGATAACTTTAAATTTAACAAAAATTACGCGGCCGGAGGAGTATGAAATTTGGCACAACTAAAGTTTATATAGAGAACGGTGTGCGAATGATAATATCTTTTTTATAATATGCAAAATAAATTAATAATTAAAATAAAACCATACGCACACCAATGCCAAACGATTTACACACACATGTACACCTTTTACTATAAGATTGTGTCGAAGATTAGACATGGTGATGGTAAAAATATTAGTTGTCAAATATTACACCGTCGTTATACAAAGAATTGGAATTTTGTATATAGTGAGTATTTAAATATGGAGTTCGCAAATCCAATGGATTATGGCTAAATTTCGACCACTAGAGGATTTTTTTCAAATTTTAAGTTCAAATGTAAGTTTTATTTGCATCGAATCCTCACAACACGAACTGTGATCATAAATCTATACTTATACATAAAGCTGAAGAGTTTGTTTGTTTGCTTGAACGCGCTTATCTCCAGAATTACTAGTCCAATTTGAAAAATTCTTATATTGTTAGGTAGCCCATTTATCGACGCTGTAGGCTATAAAACGCGCTAAAATATTTCACTTAATTTTACGCGAACGAAGCTGCGGGTACAGCAGTTATTACATATACGACATAAAAACCTTTCACCTAGTAAAAGTATTGTTTCCTAAGATTGAGTGAAGAAAGCATACGAAGTTGCGTGCAAAATGTAGTCCGCTAATAAATATGGAATTAACAAAGAGCAAAATTTAATGTCTCAATCCTTTAAGCGGCTGTTTAATATGCGAATACATCCCCTCAAAAAGCAAGACTGACACAGTATCCTGCTTGATAAGAGCGTGCAAGTGCGTCTCTGTGAAGACCCCGCAGCATCACAGCTTGCTTAAGTGTAAGTATTCCCTCGAGGCTATAATATTTGTTTTAATTTGTTATATTGTGTGTAATATATAAAAGAAGGGGCCGAGGGGCGGGCAGTTCACTTGAGTAACTACTGACGCCCATAAACAACTGCACTACATATTGAGATATTCATTCTTTTACTATTTATTTCACAGTAATATTGTTATAGGTCGGTATAGCCGAAGATGTTTGGCCCTTAGCAATTACACCCAAGCAAAACAAAAGTTACATAAATATTTAGTAATATGTAAATAAGAAATCTAAACAGTATCTCAAAGTTGACTGTTTAAGATAATAGCGTAATTTTAAAACCCGTATGTATACAAAAGTTACACATAAAAAAGACATTGGCTTGGCAAGAACTATCATAAGTTGCTTATTATAAAGAACTTACTTCCAAAGCCGCTCTAGTAAGATCATAGATTTGGCTAGACAAGGGAGCGATTACTGGCAGTGAAGGTGAGTGTGGTTTTTTTTGTCTCTGGAAAATGATTTTACAGACTGCCCTCAATCTGTTTGTGTTCACCTTGGAAAATCAGTGTTGGAAGTGGGACTTGTCCCTCTTTCAACAAATAAGCTGTGAGGTTTACCTTTTTGGGCATCTCACTGTGTATAGACATACATAAAATTTATAAGGTTTTCTTTTTGTTTTTTGGGTGTAAATGGTGTATTACAGGTATATTTATTTATTATGTACAGGTATATATATTTATGTACAGTGTTGTTATACCAAATAAAACCTTTTCTTCTTCTTCATCTAATGGTTTGGAAACCTTAGAGGTGGGAACACTTTGCAGGTGGACAGCTTAAAGAGACGGACCCAAACTATAAGGATTATCTATGTAATCAGTTTATAAACCTTGCAATGGCCTGAACTGTGGTGTCCTAGTTCCTCGTGAGGTTAGGATATATTCTCCCAGTAGACTGATATGCTTTTTGTATAGGATGGGAAAGTTACAGTATGTAAACGTTTCCTCATTCTGTAGTGAACAATCATCTATCATACCCTTTTTTTTAAGCATACTGGAGGCCAATTATTACTGCGACCAGTAAGATCTATTGTAACTGCCTCAGCTTATAGCTCATCCTCAAGACCAGCAGAGAACATAAACCCTGCGATGGCTTGAGGTGTGAACGCTCCAATTCACCCCAACGGCGGTGGGGTTTGAACCTGGTACCATGCGGATTTCAGTCCATACCTTATACCGTTGAGCTATTGAGGCTCTAAATATATATATCTGTTAAATAGCTTCAAAAGTTTTTGTCCGATTTAGCTCATGATATTTTTCCTAATGAGTTTTTAGTGTGTCCTATGTACATGGATAACTTTAAATCTCTACATCTTCTTCGTCTTAGCGTTATGCCGGTCTCTAATACCAGGGTCCGCTTAAATTGAAGAGGATGTGACTGTGGGGCGAGTTAAGGTGACCGATTGCCATCTGACGTCATCCTCGGAGATCATCCATATAATGATGATTTACAATAGCTTTTACGGCTTCAGGGTGCGAATCACTAAATCTTTCAGCATTAATGTTTTTAATATACTAATATATTAAAAAGTTACCGTCATATTACAATTTAGTTGTTTGTCTCTACTATGAATCTGGGAATTTGGGGTTACCACAACTTACATGGGAGGTATCGATTTGAGGAATATGTGCATGCATCTTAGAACTTCAAAGTTGCCTGTTGAGATAAAACAAATACTTTAAAGTTCTTAGAAATTTAGTTGACCCTTATAGATTCGCTCCGGCTGCGTTCGTCTGAATATGTCCTTAATGGGAGTATTGAAAGTAAAACAATTAAGGGGCGATCGCCCTTCCGCTTCAAGCCTATTCGCAACAGACTTAAGTTTCGCACGGAATGTGTCATATTCCGTTGGGGAAGGCTGATATTCCGCGCGAAACGTAACTCTGTTGCGGATAGGTTAGAAGCGAAAGGGCGATCGCCCGCCGATCCACTTGGCCGCTTGGCGGTTACATTTTTTGTTTTAACACAGAAATATATGTACCGTTGTGAAAAATTATTTCATTGTTAGATAAACCAATTATCGAGGAAGGCTATATATCATCACGCTGTGTTCACTCCCTCGTAACCATTTCAAAACGTAGGAAGTCATATTTTAACCAATTGAAAATCCTGGCGGGTCTCTGAACCTCCTAGGTTTGAAAATGGTTGTTGCACCTTATTAGGTTTTATAATCAAGGACAAGATATGAAGCAGAGAGAGGATAGGCAGGAAACTGCGGTGCGAAAGTGTCCCATACTAGGTTTTGAAATAGGCCGCTGTATTTGTAACCCTAGACATTTCTTAATTTTCAAATGATAGTCCTATCAAAATAAGTATGTGTTGTAAACATACATAAATCTGATGAGTATACTTTATGTTTTAGCTGCCGGAGGAACGTCAAAATATTTCCATATAATTTTTTAAATTTGTACAGTTACTTTTTGCTTTGAGGGGGGAAATGGTTTGGGTTTGTGCAATTTGTAGAGATAAGCATTTTTTTAAAAAAACCTCATGCCTGGACGGTGACTTGCAGTCTTATTCCTAAACAAAGTATTGATTTATTGCCCCAACCTCCCATCTCCTCCCCTAACACAACCCCACTCAATAAATTCAGGGGACTATTTTAACAAAAAAAAAGATATGCGTCTCCGGTGGGGGGGTGAAGGGCTCCCCAGTACAAGCTCCAGAAATGTGACATGCTGCGACAAGGACGGGGGGCGGAGTTACAGAGCCCTACCTCACCGAAACGCCGTGGCGACGTCGCCGGCTACATATCCAAACAGTTCATATGAAAATTTAGGACAGGTAACTCTCTTGGCGACGTCACCAAATTAGAAGCGTAGCCACGTCTGCTACTGCCTAGTCCATTCACAATCGCAGGTATCCATGGTTATATAGCCGAAGACGTCGCCATGGCGTCTCATTGAGGGCTGACGACACATTATAAGCGCGGCGTAAATTAGTAGGGGTCGCGTCGGCCCCATTCCGCATTTTGAGGTAAAATCTTAAGCCTGACACCTATATTAGATGAAATGGGTATCCTACGTGTCGGAGGAAGGCTGAGACATGCCAACGTACTTTTATTTTAAACCAACCCTCGCGCGCCCGACTCGACTGCGGCCAACCGACGTCGTCCGTTGCACCGTCAATAAAACGTTATCGATGAATATCATTCGCACTCGTACTGTGTTTATTATATTATTTCTTTATATAACTAGCTCTTGACGAATGCATCAAGAATTAAGTATAAAACGAATAATATAAATAAACATGACGTGCAGAAATTACTTAGCTATTGTATGCTCACATATTGTAATATGTGATCGTAAAGAAACTTAACCTTTGTTAATTATGTTTTGGCTTATTTACGAAACAGGCCGTGATACTGATTTATGCCATCCCTTACCGCCTTAAATCCTTTCATCGGCTTTACTTTAGGTCCAAAGTCGTTTGTACGTCCCCGTAAAGTGTAAAACGTCGTCATATTGAGCCTGAAACGCACAAAATGACAACTTTTCTACCCGACGTGAGCAACATTAGCCAAATCTTTTTTCTATCCACCGAAACGCAATATAGAACCCCATTTTTTTACGCAAAAACTGCTGCTTTATCTATTTATACAGGACCATCCTTAACCCGAGGATTAAATTTTTATATGTAATCTCAGTTACTAAAAAAATATTTTATGGAATATATCCCAAAAGGCATTATGCAAGAGATCCATTCATATATGAAGCTTTAAAAAGCTAAGTAACCGTCGACGCGTAATGGGCGTTTAGTGCTGCGACCAAATTGAATCGGTGGTCGAATCGCTACAAACTTGTAAAGAACAGAAAGGCAAACGAACGACACGCGAAATAATCATGCAATTATTTTAGCCAAATATATCGCTATATGTTAAATATGATGTAATTTAAGCGACTAGTGTAGGGCCCAATAGGTGTACATATAATGTAACATATAGTGCCGCGACGCAATACACGTTTAGTGGTAGCTCGGCCGGCGAGCGAATGCCGCGCGGTCGCCAACATTCCGCTGTCGATAGCGCAGCAATGAGGGTTTCGGCGCGGTGCGCGTTATTGACGAATATTTTAGCCGTCTAAGCGAGACTCGTATGTAATGTAGCACGTCTCATCGAAAAAGTGTTCAAGAGGTGCTACACGACGATATATTTACGAAACCTATTTAGATTATATTTCAACGGCTGCTTTGCGTTGTCGCTTTCCGCGCGCGCCTTATTTATTGTGTACATTAAGCCTGCGCCAGATGTAGCTCCAAATATTTGAACACCTTTCTCATTGCAACGAACGACAGCAGCGAGTGTTCAAATATTTGAGGCCTCGTCTGGCGCCCGCCTAAGGAGCTATCCATTGTTATTGTTATTTTATGTTTTCATACGAAACGTTCGCGATTAGTGATCACAAAGTTCCTAAAGCTCAATAGTTACTAGATGCCATGTTTATTTTAAGACTTTAACTGTGAAACGACTAAATACTTTTGTTGTGTTCTTTCGTTTAATGTTAATTATACAGATTAAGTTGACTTCGTCCGTAGCGTGCGCGCGCGGCCGCATTAGCCGAACGAGTGAAGGAAATAATAGAATTAGGACAAACGATTTGTGTATGTATCGAGCACTCGAGCACTCGAGCACTTTACAGTTCGTAGGGAGCGTAGAAATCGGACGAACAAAAGCGGCCGCCGTGCGAGCCGGCGCGCGTACAACTCTGAACAAAACGAGGGCGGTAATTGCATTTAACGCAATTGTTAGGATAGTCACTGTAAAAAGTAAGATTGTCTATTAGTAATTGATTTACATCATCGCTTTTACATATTATGTAACTTAATTGTACATTTTACATAATGATATCGTTGTTGTTACAATAAAACGAGGTACATATTATTTGTTTCATTCATCCCTCTAACCTGCAGCAGTCCCACTTAGTATGGCAGCATAACGGAGCTACGCAACAAAGGCACTCGCGCTATGATCATATCAGATACCAAGGAATATTTTATTTTCTTACAATTTGGGCACATGGTGTATTTGTTATTGGCACACACATATAAGTACGATATTTCATAATTTGCACCAGAACGAATGTTGCCAAAATCTATATGATTTGACGGAAAAAATTACTGCAAGCATAAAAAGCCTTGTAGGAGATAAGCTTAAATTTTGATTACAGGTATTATTTGAAATAAAACGAGTGAGTTGTCTTGATAGCTACAAGTTTGCGAGTGATTTCATTTTCTTAAAATAGCATTATATGATGACAGAGTGTAAGAGTATTTGAGTAAGGAGATTGTATGCCTTACATATATATATATATATATATATATTTGATTGTATATGTGTGTGTGCGTGTACGTTTTACAAAAATATATATAGAGAGGTTATGGCTGCTCTTAGGAAAAAGGAACAAGAAAACTCAAGAAAAAAAAGACTCAATTTATTGGAGAAACATGCGAGACAGAAATATTGTTTTCTTTTCTATTGAAGAAAGTGAAAAACCATACTCGGATCAAAGCGGCTCTACGAGATACTACTTACTACACTCGACGTCAAAAAATCGCACAGTTTTTTAGGTACTCTGTTCTACCACTACCTCGATAAAATCAAGAAAATGTAGTTGTAATTAAATAAAACAGTCACCAACACAAATCGTTTTAGACTGAAACAAATTGTTCATTTCGGTTTTAAACGAATTGGTTTTAAACCGGCCTTATACGCGGGCAACAAAGGGTCACGGAACACGTAGCCGACCCATGGTGGTGTAGTGTGGCAATAAAAAGCCTATTACTTTTGGGTTAAGAGAGAGAGAGAGAATCGAGCGCACATTGTCTTTCTGTCTTAGCCAGTTACGTTTCATATATCTGAGACACAGTGCAGACTGCAGATAGATTATCTATTAGATGAAATGAACCTACAAAGACAAAATACTGACTGAGACAGACTATACATATATATGTATACTTAGGAATATATGTCAAAAAACGGAAGTGTTTCGATTTTTCTAATGAGTAGAGGATATATAGATACGTTTTCATATGTAATTTTAAAAATTTTGAAAGTTTTTTATTTAGATAAAAAATAGGTTTGAAAGAGAGTATTAAGATAGGAATTGATTTTTTAATCTTGCATCCGGGTCAATCGCAAGAAACTACACGTTAAAGCTTCGTTATAGACTAATTTTACCGCGCCCATGGACATCTGCACGACCAGAAGGCTAGCAGATGCGTTGCCGACCTTTAATGCCGGGTTTAGGCCACCGGGAAGTCTCACAAACCAAACGAAACGCGACAACAATACCATCACCTAACGTGACAGCAATGATACCACTTCACGCCGATCTCATGTGAGAAAGAGGGAATTTTTTATTTTCTATTATCTTTAGAATATTACTTATAAAAAATTTTTTTTTTAATAATTTTTTTTCGATTCTAGTTTTTTTTATATATATAACAAGGGCCAAACGGGCAGGCGGCATTCACATAAGTCACTACCGGCGACCCGAACTACAACACTAAAGGATTCGCAGATGCGTTGCCGGCCTTTGCGGAATGACTATGCTCTGTTCTTGAAGGTCCCTAAGTAGTATCCGCTCGGAAATACCGAAGCTGGCAACTGACTCCACAAAGGAATTGTGCGAGGTAAGAAGTTTCTAGAGAATCGCGCGGTTGTGGACTTTAGGACATCGAGGTGATGTAGAATTTCAAATTTAGACGAAACGTCCTGTGGTGGAATGGGGATGGCCGACGCCGACTACATCGCCATATGGCACCAGCTACTGTTGCCCATGGCCCTTGAGGTAAGCCCTTGTAAGTACCTCTTGTAGGTAGTCACTCCTTCTCTATACAATGTCTTCTATTGTTCCTCACCTTTTATTGTCCCCTGCATTCCATAGCATAGTCCCTTGTCTTCTATGGTCCCTTGCCTTTTATAATCCTTGTCTTCTATATCTCATTGCTTTCTATAGTCCCCTGCATTCCATAGTACTTTGTCCTATATAGTCCCTTCTTGTCAATGCAATTTTTGAAGATTTTTGACCCTCCCTCCATTTGAGTCGATCGCTAGGTTAAGTTGCTCTTGCTGCGACCGGGTGATAGATAGGTGACATTTATATTTGATATCCGACCTCCTCCGTGTTTTGGAAGACACATAAAATAGTGGTACCTGTATAATGTCACTGAGTGATATTAATCGTGAGGTTGCAAAGATCGCGGGGGTTCCGAAAATGACGTCAGATGGCAATCGGTCATCTTAAATTGCCCCACAGCGACATCCTCTGCAACCTAAGTGGAACCTGGTACTAGAACGGGATAACGCTAGGAAGAAGAACAAAGAATTTGATATTCTAAAAGATAGAAGATAGTGAATAATGAAAAAGTTTTTATGTGATGTAGCGTCACGGGTACACTTCTTTTGCAGCCGAATTGTGCCGGCGCCCAATACCTTCTTCCTCACATAAGATCGGCCTGAAGTGGCGGCAATGATGCTGTCACTTTAACTGATGACATTGTTGTCGCGTTTTGTTCGGTTTATACGAGTTCCCGGGGGTCTAAACCTCCCTCAAAGGTGGGCAACGCAAGCCAGCACTATGGTGCAGATGATTATATATATATTTTTTTCTGATCGTTTATTGCTATTGGTCAGAGTGACCTTACAGCGTCAGCAGGTTTTCGCTTCACGTATTAATATATTATCTGATAAATACGAACAAGTACTTTGACCAAACCAGTAAGCTTACTAAAAACGGTTATAAAACCAGCTTATACGTGGTTGAGGTAGGAGCAAGGGGTATACCAGCGAAATCCCTGTACAGCCTTGCAGCTTGTTAAGAACTATCATAAGTTTATTGTTAGAAAGGACATCTAGAGCCGCACTAGTAGGATCATACCAGATTTGGGTAGCCAGGGAAACACTGGCAGTGAAGGTGAGTGTTAGTGATCACAATAAAGACCGCGCTCTTAAACCTATACCTGGGTGGCACCCGCACGGTGAATCCATGGAATGCTAAGAAATTCGTTTCTCTGTATGGAGATTGATCAGCGCCGCCAAGTGGTAATGTTGTAACACTGATCAATTTCCATACAAATTGAAGTAAACTTTACCAACGCGTAAAAATTAGAAAACCTCGCACTAAGTACTCAGTGCGTCCCACTAAACGTCACATCGACGTTTTCGCCGCAGCCGTAACGATCGAAGTTGTTAAATTGTGAATATCTGAAAGAGCATTTTAAACCGTTGCAATCGTGTATTGGAACGCACTGAGAATATACGTGACATCATACGCTCAAATAAGAATAATTTTAATTAACCACCCTCCCCAGTTTAGCACGGGTGTATATTTATTTACCAAAAATTAAAAGTAGCCATGTGCTATATATAGGGATTATATACCTAGCCAACAGTAAAATAATTTTCAAAATCAGTTCAGTAGAACCGGAGATACCCGGAACATACAAACTCATAAATTTTACCTTTTTATAATAATAATAATAAATAACGTTTATTTGGCCAAAACATACATTACACTTATCAAAGCAGCATTAGCCCCCAAACTAGGATTCCCTGTATCTTGAGGGCCACCTTCCAATGAGCATTACGGGAGGGAGTCGGCGGTCGAACTGCCGCCTCGTCCCTCCTCTCCGTCGTCTGCGGAGCGGCGCAGCGAGAGGGTCGGTTTTTAATTAATTTTACGCGGGCTAAGTCTTGGGCACAGCTAGTATAAGATAACTATCGACTCGCCCCGGCTTCACAGGGGTGCGATGTATATAATACATGCAGCTACATAGCAAGATGGCAATGATGTCAAGTGGAAAAGGCTACACCAAAAGCCAAACTAGATGGCGCTGTACGGATGATGACCGCAGTTACTCACGCAAGCGAAGTTTCTACTTACACTCACTATATATTTAAATAAAAAAAATATATATTGAGAGGTCATTTTAAAGAGTTACCTCCAACACTTTTACCGTGTGTTTCCTCACGGCACCTGGTTGTCAATTGGGACGATCGAAATGTTTAGACTAATTTTTTTACTAGATAACGGATTTTATCCTTAATTTTATCTATGCTATTATAAAGTGGAAAGATTTGATTGTTTGTTTGCATTGTATAGGCCCTCAACTACAGGATTGCTTTGGAAAATTCTTCCACCGTTAGAATCCTATATTATCCCTGATGGGAAAATTGTATAATAAAACTGATCTAATAATGTTTTAATTACCTAGTAGTCACATTGCATGTACCGAACACCCTGGAAACCTAATCCTAACCGCGACAATGTCACCGTGTATAGATGTCAAATAAACGCAATATTTCTGTGGAACTAAAAATTTCCAGTCACTCTATGAAATCACAGAGGGACAATTGCCAAGGAAAACCTAGTAAGACTTAGATATTCTTTACTAACATAAAACTTATACAACTTCTTAAGTAGATCTTTTATTAGATTAAAGTTCTCAGTTTTTATTTTTAGGTGCCTGTTTTTATCACGCAGTTTTTAGGGATGTAGATTTCCTGTGGCACAGTACTCCTGGTTCAATTACTTAAAAAAAAATAGGCCTGTATGATGAAAGATGGTACAAGATGGGAGGGAAAGAGTGCGGGGAGGCCTTTGCCCTAAATTGGGAAAAATAGGCTCCAAATAATAATAAAGAAAGAAGAAGAAGAGCTTTAATAAACTCCTAAAAAAGCTCTCGCTTTATTATTGGGTCAGGAGTCGGATACAGAAGGCGTATTGCTTGAGACGGCACGTATTGTAAGGAAGTTTCTCAATCTGGAGCCCTAACCACCAACTGCTTGGGTCCTTGCCCCGCTGCCGGCGGTCATCAATTTTTTATATATTTATAAATATTTTGTATTTTTAAAATAATATTGAAATAAATGGTACTCATAATGATGAAACACGAACATTTTCAAAGATTTGAGATTTTTATGTAGATCTAGCAAAAAAACTAAAGGATAGAGAAGAGTTTTATTCTGGATTTCTTATAAAAGAATACCAGTTTTTGTTATCATTTTATGAAACCGGTAAAAACCTTATCATTAAATATGGATGAAGGGATATCTGTGTCTATAGACAAGCTAAGCGCAAAGATAACGTCTCCTACGGGGGTGATAATTAAATTATAAACTTTTGTGACCCGCCATTCGAAGGGTCACCTTGTGCTTTAAGTAAATGCCGTACCATAAAGCTTTATGGCGTGCCAAATAAAGGGGTGTAAACTTTTACATTTGTTTCCTGACGGGGAGATTGTAAAGGCCGTATTACAAATTAATTGCACCTTTGGTAATTAGGGCTTGTATATTTTAATATTATACTCGGAAATTATGCAAAGTATTAGCAGATATATATACACAATAAAGATGGAGAAAAATAACGCTGTGCTAAATTAATTTCGTGTCAGAATATTTGTTGCCAAAAGCCTTTGAAACGGTTTGACCCATTCCTATGAAAATTTTGATGCATATTTGGTAGGTCTGAGAATCGGTAGTAAAATATTTTTAAACACCAGAGTGATAAGGGCGGTCCACATGACCGAATCCATCGATCCGAAGTTGCGGGGTACAGCTAGTAATATAAAAATAACAGCAATGTCGAATACCACTTTTCCTAGAATTATTTCTGGTAGTACAGATATAAAATTACTGCTTAACTATTAAGAACGCACAAAAAAACGAGCAAGAGAAATTGATGTCGCGTAATCAAGAGTAATTCTGAGGGAAATCTTAGCAGGATAATGAAAACCACAATAAATACTGTAAAAATGTTTTAAAATGTAACTTACTTTTGCGATCTCAGCTTCAGCTGGTTTCAGTAATATACTTTTATATGAGCCAAATATAAGCTGGCATCAGAAATCGAAATTTTGCAGTTTTCACCCCATGGTTTGGATGATGGGTGTGAACCGTGCGAACCACAATCGTGCGTCTTGTTACGAATTTCTTGCCTCGCACAATTTTGGACGACCTCAAAGATCCTTGGTTAACTAAAGCTCAGGTTAATTAAATCATTTGACAAATCCGATATTGTCTATCAATAAGCTATAACTTCAACTAAAATCGGAAGAATTATCTTATTTCACATAAGAATGTGAAACAATACCGAGGGCGTTATATCGTTGTGGACACAGTCGGACGTCATACACGAGTGTTGCAATCATCACTCAACAAAGATTAAACTTTTTGTACAGCTCCAGAGCTGGGTTATTGAATGGGAGGGATTCGCGCCATCTTGCATCACCCGCGCCGACATGATTGATAAAATACATCGGATTACGTATTCCAGAACTGTTTATATAATATATTTTATGTGAAAGCTTTAGTACTTTTTCATAAGAGTTTATTATTTTATTTACATTATTGAGAAATGTATGAACGTGTAAATTATTTTATTTGTTTATTAAAGTACATCAGCAGCAAAAATATTAAACAATTACAGAGATAAACTGAAATAAGGTACACTTTGGATATATGAACCAATTATAGTTAATTGATATTATATATGATTTAGAAAGGACACTATTAACTATACTAGACAGAACTAATATAGGAAAGAGAGGCTGGAGGCTGACCCCACCATCATGTGGGACACACAGTAAAAGAGGAGAGACTGATAGAACTAATATAGAAGACTGCCTGTGCCTGCGACTTCATCCGCGTAAATTTAGGTAAAAAAATTAGAGACAATTTAAACAGCCTAAGGACTTTATATCATTATGTTAAAATTGAATGTATTATCCAGCCGAACTTGATAAATGGGCTATCTAACATTGAAAGAATTTTTCAAATCACGCAGTAGTTCCTGAGATTAGCGCGTTCAACTAAACAATCAAACACTTCAGCTTAATATTTAGATAGGAGAAAATAATATCAAATAGATAAAACAAATTTAAATTGAAAACAAAGAGTACCTTAAAATTATGGTACAAAAGCTCTTTTACAAGATTTTGTTAAAGAAAATATTCTTAGCTTTTTAAATCCTTACTTGTGATAAGGACTTCAAAAGCTGTCTGTCAATCTAAGGGAGGAATGACAGACAAGAAAGAAGTCATATATAAGTAGAATTCTTGTGGCACAGTGTTAATTGCCAAACTACTCTGAAACTTCTTGACCGATCGTTTTGCAAACTTTTGTACCTAAATTTTTTTTAACCCCTAAGTGAGAAGGGCGGTGGAAGGGGTACAGCCAGTTAACATAATTATAATTCTCAAAGTAATGGATAAAAAGTATATCAGCTAATGACATTACCATGTATGTTTTCATGGGTCAACAGGGTTGTGCAAACACGGGACGGGATTATAGCGTTAGTGTAATTGTCGGGGTGTCCGACAAAACCCACCCCCGCCCTTGCCGGCCTTTAATGGCGAATTTAGGCCACCGGAAAGTCTTACAAACCGAACGAAGCGCGACCACAATACCATCACCTGATGTGACAGCATTGCACGCCGATCTCATGTGAGAAAAAGGTACTGGTACCCGGACGCGCCGGCCTAATTCGGCTACAAGCGTGGCGCCATCTCTAATTAGAAAGAAAAGAGTAGGGGAAAGGGATGGAGAAAAGGGATATAAAGGTAGACGGGGAGGAGAGAAAGGATGCGGATACTACTGCCACGGACGGTATAGCGAGTAAGACAATAGCAGCTAGGGCACTCCGGGGTATGCATTACGTTATTTTCTAACAATAGCCTTTAGCAAAAGTTTCTTTGAGTAGGAACCCCTGGGTTTGGTACTGCACAGTTTGGAAGCTTGACGAACACTTCAGGCTGCTGTCCCCAAACCTGATCAAGGCTGCGGGGAAGCTTAGCCAACTACTCCCGAATATGGGTGGGCCGAAAGGTGGCTGCCGCCGTCTCTACGCGGGAGTGGTGAGGTCAATGGCGTTCTGTGGAGGGCCCATCAGGATGGACACACAATTGCCCGTACTCGAACCCTGTTGAGAGTTTCGCAGCGGGTGATGGTGATCAGAGGCCCCAAAGCCATTACTTACTAGACCCAAGCTGGATCTTGGCCTTGGAGAACAAGTGACGCCACTTCTTGCGGTCCTGTGACGTTTCCTATCACTGCGTATGCATGGTGTATTATCTATATGTATGTATTTATATATTTCTACAAAAAAAAAAACATATTTGGTAAGTAACAGGCGTCTATTAGCTATGACACAGTCATTAAGTTGTCTACCTTAGGAACAGACGTCTGAGTGTCATATAGTCCTATATATATATTTATATCTCTGTATAAATAGTAATATTAATATACTTCTCAAAATTCAAAATGTCACAAGAAATGCCCAATACACACAAAGAAGTTTTCATTTCAAAACGCTGGCAGTCTATACCGGAACGAGTTTATCACCAGCGTGAGCAAACAGAGGAGTCAAATAGACCCTGCTGTTTGTGAGTTAAAGAGAGAAACGTATGAAATTTGGGATATATCCTGATAGCAGAGCAACCTACCGGGTCCAATATTCTTTTTAAAATCCTTGGAATGCACAAGATATTATCAAAATCGGTTCAGCGACTTAGCAGAAGGCGTTCTAAAAGGTTGGCGGTTCTAGATTGATCGATTAAAGACAAGGATGTCTCAGAACGAGACAAAATTGGGGAATACTAGTCAACGAGTCTATTTACGATGAGAACGACAATACCGACTATAGCAGACCTATAAGAATTCCAAGACCAGAAAGCTTCGTCAAATCCGCAGATGAAACTAATGTGAAACAAAGGGCGCGAAGTAACTTTTCAAAGGACAACGCGGCAGCGTCCAAACAAATACTGTTAGAAAAATTGACGAATGCACAAGACGTATTAAAAAAATAATAGTACTAATTATACTCATGACGTTGATAAATCTTTATGAATAAAACATTTTTGATTTTGACTTTGAAAATAGTAGTCATAATACTCCACTTGATACGCAGGTTCCAATTTAACCTGATCTAGTAAATGCTCTGTTAATATACTGGCAAAGACAACTTTAAAAAATGTAATGGTACTAGAAAAATCAAGAATAATTGAATGTATCTTAATTGAGACTCCTTTGATGGATAAATTGCAACGGCAATAAAACGTGTGGCATAAGTAAATACCAACACAAGGAATTATGTAAATTAACCTATACTCGTACGGACATTTCCCGGCAGTCTTAATTCTTTGTATACTTTATAAAAACGAAAGGAAAATGCAAATTTTATTAAAAGTCTTTCTCTCCACCCATGGCCTTCTTGGAGGGAGGAACCATACAGTGAACCATAGCAGTGCCCGGGACTTGTGACCCAGGTGTAAGTTTAAGAGCGCGCTCTTTTTAGTGATCACTAACACTCTCCTTCACTGCCAGTGTTCCCTCCCCTGACTAGGCAAATCTGGTATGATCCTACTAGTGCGGCTTTAGATCTCCTTTCTAATAATGAACTTATGATAGTTCTCGACAAGTCAAGGTATTTTAGTAGGTTGTACAGGGATTTTGCTGGTATACCTCTTCCTCCTGATTATGTATATTATATATAATCCTTTGGCTATTCAGGTCCTAATAAAGTAGGTTTAATAGGTTTATTGCAACCTTTTTCTGATGTCCCTAAGTTAAATAGCTCTTGCCACGACCGGGTGATTGGATATGTGACCCATTCTAACACTGGTTTATATTTTATATCCGACACAACCTAATATATACGTAAAACACTGAGAACCCATTTATGTCACTGAGTGATGTTAGTCGTGAGGTTGTAGAGATCGTGGTGGTTCAGGGATGACGTCAGCTGGCAATCGGTTGTCTTAACTTGCCTCAAAGCCACATCCTTTACAATCTAAGCGGACCCTGCCGCAATATTCTCGCATGTAAAACTGTGGCATGGTTTTTGAGAATTCAGGATAGATGACCTTTCGCTGTCGTATATATAGTTAACGGATACTAAGTTTGAGCCTCCCTTCACCATCCTCCCCTTTTCCTTAAAAGTAAAATGTTACCTTTCCCTTAATAATCGATTCCCAGTGTCAAACAACCGGAAATTCGACAGGGTGGGAAAATGACTCCACTGGAGCACAATAACGTACTTGAACGCCGTAAGCTACCTATGAAAACCTTCAAAGAAGGCGGCTTTGACTCGCAAGAAAGCAGTGCCTATTATCTCGGGCTTTGTGGACCAACTAAACAGTTTATTCAAAGGGTTGAAGTTTTGTTTCGAAAGTATCGGGAAATCGCACAAACCGAACGAAGCGCGACCACAATACCATCACTTGACGGGACAGTATTGCCGCCACTTCACGCCGATCTTATGTAAGAAAGAGGTACTGGAACCCGGTCGCGCCGGCTACAAGCATGGCGCTACCTCTGATTTAAAAGACAGGAGTAAGGGAAAGGGATGGAGTAAAGGGATATAAAGGTAGATGGGGAAGGGAGAAAGATGCGGAAATCTATCTCTGCCAACATTGATTGGTACAAATGTATATGAGGGGCAGGCTTGTGAAGAACACAATAGGTTATATATAAAGTCGGTTTACGGATGATAACGCCGAATGTTTAGGCCGATCATGCCTCTATAACTTGTTAAGCGCTCTCGCTTGCACGTTCGGCTCAGGCGGAACGTGACAATGAATCATACTTTTTCGTGCGTGCAGCCGGCGTCCTTCGATTCATAAGACGCTGTCACGTCAAAATTTTTCTATAACATCAGTTTTTACCTCTTTTTTACAAATCTGCTCCACTAAAGAGGTAATTATTCCAGATACCTAAAGTCCCAATGAATTTCAGACTTGAAATTACTCAATACACTTATTTTCTTTATGTTACAAGGGGCAAACAAGCAGGTGGTTCACATAGATGACTACAGACGCTCAAAGACATCTACACCACCAGAAGGCTAGCAGATGCTTTGCCGGTCTGTAATGACGAGATTAGGCCACCGGGAAGTCTCACAAACCAAACGAAACGTGACAACAATATCGTCACTTAATTAGACAGCATTGCCGCCACTTCATGCCGATCTTATGTTAGAAAGAGATACTGGTACACGGACTCGCAGGCCTAATATGGCTGCAAAATGAGTGCAAGCGTGGCGCTACCCTAGTTAAAAACCAGGTTTTTGTATATCTAGCAATTAGATATACATAAACCTGGTTTTAGGAACCCGTAAGCAAGGCTTCTGGCAGTTTTTAGCTGGCACCAAGTTATCTATCTTTTATAGATGTCGTGTTTAGGCCATATAAACTTCATAACTGTGTGCTGGACACAACGCGTACTCGCGTATGGCTGTTTTATTTCTCTATTGTTCACTTTTGTTGTTCACATGCGATATTTTTTCGCCCAAGAATTTTTATACAATTTCAGAATAAAAATATACGCCAAAGAATGTACACTAATAGGCTTTTTATGCACGCGTTGAAAATTATTCTATGTTAGAATATTTTTTCTGTTTTAATGTATAAATTTGCGTTAGTATTATTTGTACTCGTAATTCTCGCGTCACTGTGTCTTTTGCCATACTCCTCCGAAACCGCTAGACCGATTCTTATGAAAATTTTTGTGCATATTTGGTACATATGAGAATTAGTAAGTAAACTATTTTTAAGTGATGAGGGTTGCCCAGATCAATTTTTTTTTTAATTTTTTTTAGAAACATTTTATATTTTCCTTCTATTACGATTTGGCATTAAAATATATATTTACACCCTTCTATCATCAGCCCCTATTTTCTAATGGCAATTTTTATATTTTAATTTTTTTTGGCAAAATAGGACGAATGAAATCTGTATATTTCGATTTTTTTTGAAAGCAAATAATCTAATAATTTTAATACTAAGTGATAAGCATGACCCACGCGAACAAAGTAGCGTGGTTCAGCTAGTATATATAAAACCAAAAGGTGACGAAATTTCGAAAACCGCGGGACGTATTAATATAAATTTTGGCAGGGAAGTAGTTTAAAGTTAGTAGACACCCAGCTTAGAACAGATTTCTCGATAGGGCCTGATAAAGAAGGTGTAAGGGCTTCTGCACGTTTAGTTTTACGCGAACGAAGTTACGGGAAACAGCCTATACATACTTATACTAATTGCTGTTTGCGACTTCATTCGCGTTGCATTTTATAAAAGAAAGTCTGCATTCCGAATCAATAATACATATTATATAAAGCATTCTCAAATGATATCTTAATTATCATAGAAAATCTGTGCACTAGTGCAGAGGTAATGTAGCTAGTTCATATTTCTTCTAACTATCCTCTTCTTCCTAGCGTTATCCCAGTCCCAGATTTTAGTATTGTGTACTCAGTCTCGCAGTTCAATATCAATTTGATTTGAGTTGGTTTCCGCAACAATAGTACATTTAAAATCAAAAGCCTTAAATAAAAAGTACAGTTAAAAATTAAAACTGCCTACAGTCAAGTTAGCAGTATTAAAATTTACATATCTGAATAAATATCACACCTCATAATACCACCATTTTCAACATGAACGTGTCGCATGTCATGATTAACGTCAAAAGGTTTTCAGTTGGGCCTAAAAAGTGCACATATTTAAAACGAATGCCTCATTATACAACGCGTTTGACACTAATGAATCGTTTGAATCTGTTGGCATAATATATTAATAGGTGAAGAGAAATCTTTCGGTACCATTTAAAGAAAATTGCGCTGATGGAGGAGTATGCAATTTGGCACAATTATGGTATATATAGAAGTGTGCGGATGCTAAAATTTAAAAGATTAAATATACTTACTTACTGCGATGGCGCATAGATCCAAGTTGGATCTTTGCCTCGGCGACTAAGTGACGCCATTTCTGTGCTGTTTCTTGCCCCTGCGTGGCCTGAAGGCTGGCACAGATCCCCTTCGAGTTGGTCCTTCCAACGGTACTTGGGACGCCCGATTGGTAGCCTAAAAAGTATTCCTCATATTCTTAAAAAAAATATCCCTGATAAATGTATGCGATGGAATGTTTTGAAAAAAGTTTGGAAGCCGTAGGAATGTCGTGTTTGATTTCTTACAGAATATTCTTTCAAAGATAAAAGCTTTGTCAGCTAAGCCACACCAATGGAAGACACTCTATAATGTTAGTACATTCATTATTTTTATTTTTTGCTGTAATATTATTATTTATTTGCTTAATTAATTTATTGTATCTACTGATAGCATCTCCATATTGAGGACTTTTACGTTATGTCACATAATTTATAATTCTATTTAAAACTTCCGTCGTTTTCGCATTATTCAAAAATGAATTTCTCACACATTCAAATATTAAGACGTATAAACTTTTTCATATTTCAAGGATAAGGAATATTTAATACTAGAGATCGCCGGCTGGTCAAAATTCGGCGATAAGTCTTTAGATTATACTATATTATACCTATTTAAAACTTTATAAAAAAATTACATTCTTCGTAACGGATTTCTTCGTTACGGACGTTACGACTTCACTTTAACTCAATCTTATAGTAACATATAGACGTGTGTGTGTAAATCGTTTGGAATTGGTGTGCGTGTGGTTTTACTTTAGTATTATTTTCTTTATAATGCATATTTTATTATAATATTAGTATTCACACACCTTCCCCTATATTAACTACAATTGTGCCAAATTTCATATGTTACTGCCCACTGCGCCAACGGGCCAGCAAACAAAGGCTAAAACGCCGTAGAAATTTTATTAAGTGTGTCGATGCATTGACCTCCGACCCGTCAAGGGCGAGGTGCGAGAAGTTTCGCTTCCAAGCCTGTTTGTGATGCCTTCTGAACATCTACCGCCTGGACATGGATTACCTTGACAGGTCTGGACGTCTTTAAACAGACTTCGGATTCAAGTTAGCTGAAGTAAGGAAAATATGTTCAGATGGGTATTTTCGGATGGTACCGCTATGGCGTTTACACGGGCTGTAAAGGACATCGTACCAGATACGCACATCTTTTACCACATATCTGAAACTTAGCTATATGAACAGTAGAAGCAAAGCTTCTAACACTAGTTGTAAAAAGCTTAACTGGTGTGGTAAGTGATCATCCATAAATTCATCCCCCTTGTCACAGATTGCCACATTAGCGAAACCCCTTCCCCCTAGCGTGACATCACAAAATTAATAAAACAGCAGTTTTTTTTAATTATTTTATGTAATATGTTACTTAAAGACACAAAAAAAATCACATGGCAAAAGCGCGCCAACACAAGTCCACTGTCATTTTGACAATCTCCATAGACATAGATCTTATGCATCATTAAAATCCTATGAAAAGTAGAAATCGTAAAGTATTGGTGGTGTAATTATTTTGTGGTGGTACGCAACCCTCAGTGCGCGTGTCTGTCATGCTTGCCCGGCTAATTTATTCAAACTTGATGTATTCTCCATATAATTTTAATTAGAGGTAGCGCCACGTTTGTGGCTGAAATGGGCCGGGTATCAATACCTCTTTCTCATATGAGATGGGCGTGAAGTGGCGGCAATGCTGTCACTTACCCTCAAAAAATAAATAAAATATAAATAAATTTATTATTCTAAAAGTTAAATATAATATTAATAATAAGATAACGTTAGCCGGGACGCTAGTAATAAATAGTTAACGCATAGAGTCTTCGCAAGCTCGTTAGCCATATCGTAAGGAAAAATTGGCGGATGTTGGAGTTTCAAAGATGTTGTTAAACCGTGGTTGTCTAGATTAGTATAGATGGAAATAAATTGTTCACTTGTGTTAAAATAGATTTTACGTTGATGGGTTTGTAACCAAACTTTACATTGTCTATATTGCATGTGTAGTTATTGGCAAGTCAGAAGGGTGTCTGCGTCATCTGGGAATATGCATTTAGATATTTTATAAATCATATATTATGCGAGGCTCTGGGTACCGGACGACGACAATGGCCATAAGAGGCGACGAGAGTGAAGAGATGAGACGAGAGTGAAGAGATGAGACGAGAGTGAAGAGATGAGACGAGAGTGATGAGATGAGACGAGAGTCATGAGATGAGACGAGAGTGATAAGAGGAGACGAGAGTGATAAGATGAGACGAGAGTGATGAGATGAGACGAGAGTGATGAGATGAGACGTGAGTGATCAGATGAGACGAGCGTGACGAAATGAGACGAGAGTGATGAGATGAGACGAGAGTGATGAGCTGAGACTAGAGTGACAATAATTATCATGAAAATATACTAATTTTATCATTTTAACTAATTTTTTTGTATTAAAAATTATTTTTTGTGAAATATGTATTTCCTATAGGAAATACATCTACTACAATCTATAGATTCAATTTCAAAAAAGAGCTCATGTAACATACGTGAGGCGATAATTTAACCTATTCTTACAGTCCTTACATTCTCACTCAGGTACACATTCAACAATTATGTTAAAATGCCAATGAATTCTTTACCTACCTTTAAAAGACGGGCACCATGAATGTTATCGTTTCCATTGTGATCGGGTCCCCACCGGCAAGCGTCGTTGCTTAGAAATACTAATAACAATATAATTTATTTAACAATACTTAGGCTAGACAATAATATATAGTGTGATGCCCCAAAAGGGCATGACTTATCAGCGAAGTTTGGAAGTGAGTGTACAGGTATGTACCCACTTCCGGCACTGATTTTCAGAAGTCACCTAATAATATACAAAATTCTCGGGTCACAGTGATGTTTTTTTTAATACAGGTCCCTCAAGGGAAATGAATGGGTCCAACATGGACCGCCCATTATTCTATTCATCGAGTTTTGCTTATTTCTAAGGATAGATAATGACATTAAAAATCTTATTACTATATAACATACCTAATACGGAGTTTATCTGCTTCAGAGATCTATGGATTGGTCCCATAGCTCTTTACTACAAACTTATAATGTACTGTTCCGTAAAATTAACAGTACGTTTTACTGTAACTGTATTCGTTTCTAGTAAATTATGCTACGTACAACGTATCTGTGGAATCGGCTGCCAGCTTCGAACAAGACAAGAGGATACTCATTATTCAAAGATCGGCTACGCATCTACGAGTCTTCAGGTGGTGCAGTTTTCCATAGGCACTTAGATGATCCGCTTGCCCGTTTGTTCCTTGTAATAAAAATATAACTGTTAACTGTTAAAATTTTATAATTAATTAAGTGAATTAATCTTAGTATTCTGGCCTCTTTCACGCTTCATGAGCTTTAGCTAAAGTTGCTTTTATCGTTTAAAGCAATTATTAGTTTCGCTCTGATAATAAAAACTGGGAGTGTCTTGAGCAATATCATTATTATCATCATCATTGCTTATGGCATCTTGCTTGGATCATCATATTTTTTTGCAGGTTTAGGGATCTCGGCCGCACCGCCGCTGCGGGTGTGAAAGAGGGCAGCTGCTCTTTTCTACTGCCGAGGAAGATACGAAGTGGGCGTTCAAAAGCAATATAAACCATATGACAAAATTAATTAAAATGAAGGTTAACCTTAATATTTGCCTTGATTATATTGGTTTTATTTGTATATGTACCCGGGCGCACCGGCCCAATTCGGCTACAAGCATGATGCTACCTCTAATTAGAAAGACAGAAGTAAAGGAAAGGAATGTAGTAAAAGGATGTAAAGGTAGATGAGGAAGAGAGACAGGACGCTGGTACTACTGTCACGGACGGTATAGGGGGAGTGACCATAACAGCTAGGGTGCTCCGGGGTCGCGTACCCGTAGTTGGTCTGACCAGATATCGGGCAGATAAAAGTAGCTGTGGTTTATGATGCACTGACTATATTTTATAAGAAAATTGTCTCTAAATAAAAAATTTAAATAAAAATAAATAAAAAAAAAGTAAGTCAGGAAACTCCGTGGGTGTTCTGTGACTACAAGAATTATTGCTTACATAAATTTGGCCCAGATGCATATTTTTACTAAGGTGTAGAGTCCGCGACGTTACGACGTGTAGAGTAAGGGCGTGTGGAGATAGAGTCGTGGTTCTAAAACAGACCTGATAATTTTTTGACAGTGCGAGCCATATTGTCTCGTTGCGGCAAAATTTTTCTTTAAAATGTTTTTGGTGAGATATTTATTTTTCATTAGAATGCGATATCTGTTATATAAGAATGAATCCCAATTTGCCTTGGTTAAACAGCATCACGCGTGAACGGCTGGATCGATTTTGGTAATTCCTTTTTGATGTAATTAGAAAATTGCGCGAAATATTAGAAAATTTGAGAATACTTATGTATATTTAACCACCATATTAAATTATTTCTAATAACAACGAGGATGGGAACGGGAACGGCCATGGGAACGGGAACAGGAATAATATAGGATAATAGAATGTAGTAAATAGTGAGTAACCAAAAATTTGTGCAGGACATCGTCTGACGGATCCGCTATTTATTATATAATAATAAATCGTCCATGAGTATATAATTAAGACGATAGTAATAGGTGTTAATCTGTATGTAACACCCGCGTATAATCATAGCTTTTGATCGCAATTACATAGCAATTATTCGTACGGTATATGAGCTAAAGTCAGACAGACGACTACGCTCTGATTCCCTTTTGTATGATGGGCTGCAGTTATGTAAATTAATAAAACGTGTGCCTTATTAACAATGACATAAGGGTCAGTATATTTAGATGAGTAGGCATATTACGCATTCAGAATACGTTGCTTGGTCTGTACGTACAGCAGTTTTGATTAAAATCAGTGAAATGTGACTTTAATTCATCAGGACGCCTTAAAAGTACTGTAACACCTTATTTATAAATAATTTATTATGTCGATTTATATGGTTATATGTGTTATATTAAAGTTAAAATTGTAATTTGGCTGATTATTTATGTGTCATCTCAACATGGTTCTTATATTTCACCTCATTACAAAATTTGCTGATTTTTTGAAAATCGTGCGTTAATCAGTTATTCAGTTATCAATATCACTATGATTTGTAATTTTTTAAATTCCATCTTGAAAGTTGAAAAAAGAACAATCGTCTTACTAAAAAATGGCCAAGAGCGTGTCAAGACACGCTTATATAAAAGAGTTCCGTATCTGATACGCTGCAAACGTTTTTCTTAAATAGCTTCAAAAGCTGTTGTTCGTCCAAAATAACATGCTAAAAACTCATGAGGGAGATTATTTTGAGTACAATCGGACAAGCACTTTTGCAGATATTTTACAAATGCTTCAATCGCGTATCAGATACGGAACCCTTCAATGTAAGCGTGTCTTGACTTATTTGTAACAAGCTCTTATTATCTTGTAGCAGATATGTATATATTTTTATTTAGCCTATTGTGTCCCACAGCTGGACAAAGGTCTCCCCCTTCTCGATCCACTTTAATCTTTCCTGGGCCAATGCACTATATTAGTGTAATCAATTTAGATTAAAAAAATGTCGACAAAAAAATAATCAACATCCAAATAAGTCTGAACTTGAACTCTTGGCCTTTTTATATATATTTTTAAGTTATTATATGATGTTTTCGAGATAATCTATATTTTATATCATTTTATCATTTATTCATATATTTGCTTACACATGAAGCCCAGTTAGGACACGAAAGTTCCTCGCGCATTAATCTGAGAAGAACCGACATCAAACTTAGTCGAATATTCCTATATCGACTAAGTTTGAAGTCGCTTCACAACAATATAATGATTAAAACCACTAATTAATTAATTTATGGTAATCGAAGCGCCTCTACATCTCTATGATTAACAATCCACCTTGAAAGATCAAAGAGAACAATCGACATGTATTGATGTAGATGAGATAAAAAATTTGTCACGGCGCATGGGATTGCATGTCTGTCAACAATAGAGCACATAGACATGCCACGCGACTTTCACCACAGTCTTGCTAGCTAATGGTATATTTGACTAATCAGACGTATCTTTGCAGTATTCATAAGTATATGGTTCAGGGGTGATAAGGTATTTTAAGGTGTTGCGAGATTTTATAAATGTAAAATAAAATCGTGTTATTTACATCATTTAGAAGTCAAAAACGGCTGAATTCATTTCTATATTGTGTGGGTTGTTGAATGTTGAATATGTCTCCGTTCCTGGTAGCTGAATAACTACGAAAATATAACAAATAAACTTTATTTTTTAAATAATGTATCTTTATTAATTAGTGTTAACCCGGTCTGGTACCAAGCCCTGTTTAATTTGGAGAGGATTTGGCTGTGGGGCGAGTTAAGATGACCGACTGCCGTCTGACGTCATTCCCGGAACCTCCCACAATCTGTACAATCTAACGATGAATATCAATGAAATGAATCGGGACCCACTGTTTTATGTGCTTTTCAAAACACAGTTGGGGTCGGATATTTGAAAACTAGTGTTAGAATGGGTCACCAACTTATCAAGCGGTCGTGGTAAGAACTGCTTCAAGCGATCGACTCAAATACCGGCCACTGATGAAGCTACGACCTCCTTTTATTAAGTCTAAACTAATATATAAAGTTGAAGAGTTTATTTGCTTACTTGAACGCGCTAATCTCCGGAACTACTGGCCCGATTTGAAAAATTCTTTTAGTGTTAGATAGCCCATTTATAGAGAAAGGCTTAAAGGCTTATAGGCAGTATATATCATCATGCTGAAATTTTTCACCTAATTTTACGCGGAAGAAGTTGCGCGCGTCAACTAGCAATATATGTAATAAAAAAAAACAAAATACTTTAAATTAGTTTGCACGGACATGACGACATAAATATTATATGTATAATACATTGATTTTACAATTAATATGAAGTATCTCTCATTTAAATGTCAGTTAAAGAAGCATTTTTATAAAAAAAATACTAAACACTAATATTCTTCGTTCAAACCACGTGCGGTATTGGAAACGATTGCTCCATTGGTCGGCCATTAGCAGATGGCAATACATCATCTTATTCGCACTACAGCCACATCTTCTGCATTCTAAGCGGACCCTGGTACTAGACCGGGATGACGCTAGGAAAATTATTTCAATAAAATTACCTTTAAAACAAAACAGGGCAATTTAAAGACATTGCCTTTATTGCAATGTGAAACTTATCTGTGTATGAAATATAAATAATAATAAATAAATATACACAGGACTATATGACACACGAACGTCTGTTACTAAGGTAGACAACTTAATGCCTGTGTGCCGGCTGTTATACACAAATATATTTTTTTAGAAACATATAAATACATAATAAATAAAAGATAATTAGGTAAATTTATTCCTGAATTTCCTAAACCCTGTTTGTTTTAGCTTTATTTATGTATCTAGGCTGTGTATATCACATGTGAATAAATTATTTCTATTCTAAGATACAAATTCATGTAATTTTTCATCGTTTCATATCCTAATTACTATCATTTGTTTCAGCAGAAAGCCTCGCGGAACTGCACGCTTCAGCAAACGCAGTACAACCCTCGTTAAGGATGATCGCAACGTTATTTATAATAACGTTATTTATTAGTCAACCGCCATCTCCAATTAAAGCACCAGGATTTCCTAAGAGATAGAAACATCACTAATCGAACAAAAATACATCTGATTCGAACACTTGTCTTCTCCATATTTCTATATGGCGCAGAGACGTGGACTATCAGAGCCGCTGATAGACATAGAATTGATGTGTTTGAAATGTGGTGCTGGCGCCGTATGCTACGAATAATTTGGACGGCCCACCGCACGAATATCTTTATAATCAATGATCTTAAAATTCAAAATGCTCATCGCTTATTCAAAATCGGTTCGCAACGCATATTGACGTTCTTTGGTCATGTCGCTCGAAGAACTACAGACAATCTTGAACGCCTGATAGACTGGTACCCGGACGCGCCGGCCCAATTCGGCTACAAGCGAGGCGCTACCTCTAATAATAGTAATAAAAAATAAATGAGAAATATTTCGTCTTGCGCTAGGCTACTCGAGGCCTGCAAAATTCTGAACCTGGACTACGACGACGCGCGTCGTCTCCGATCTCAACTGATCAAACAACCCAAGGAGGCAGTCGAAACCCTCAGCTCCCTTAACATTAAGTACTTAGAAGCCTCTCAGGTTCAGCAGATCTTGAACCAGAGGACGGACCTCAGTGACGCGGGTTCACCCTCCTCAGTTATGGAGTTATTCTGCCCGATTAATATTACTGAGTGATGTTAGTCGTAAAGTTGTGGATATCGTGGGGGTTTCGAGGATGACATCAGATGGCAATCGGTCATCTTAACTCGCTCCGCAGCCAAATCCTTTGAAATCTAAGCGGACCCTGGTACTAGACCGGGATAATGCTAGGAAGGAAGACTTTTTCAAGAAGGTATATATGAAAGCGATTGAATATAAATAAATCAAAATCTATGATTGACTTTTTATTGCCATAACCAACATCCCAATTTCAATCGATATTTACATATATATGTACTTATAATAAGTACATGACTATTTGTGTGCCGTCACCCTCGGAGAGGCCCCCCGATCTCTACAACCTTACGACTACTATCACAAAGTGACATTAATCGGGCTCACTGTTTTACTTGCCTTCCGAAACACGGAAGAGGTCGGGTATCAAATATAAACCACTACTAGAAAGGGCACAGGACCGCAAGAAGTGACGTCACTTGGTCTCCGAGGCCAAGATCCAGCTTGGTTCTATGCGCCATCGCAGTAAGTAAGTACTAGAATGGGTCAATGGATGACCCACCCGGGTATCACCCGGTCGCGGGTTATTTAATTCATCTAAAAGATAAAGAAGACGAAGAGCCCAGGAATGGGTACATGACCACCCGTAAACTCACTTACAAACTTCGCTGATAAGTCATACTCTTATGGGGCATCACACTATTATTTATATTATTTAGTGTCCAGTCTAAGTAAATATTGTTAAATGTTAAATATAAATATATACAGGACTATGACCATGACACACGGACGTCTGTTCCTAAGGTACACAACTTAATGCCTGTGTTATAGGTAACGGCCCCCTGTTATACACAAATATATATATTTTTTCCAAATATATAATTACATACATATGGATAACACACCCAGACTCGAGGTGGGAATCGAACTATAGATTGTGTGTGTAATCATGGAGCTCAATATCTGCAAAATAAAATACAAATATTAACTGCTGGAGGAGGTCGTGTCCTAATCAGTAGTCGGCACTTAAATCGATCGCTAAGTTAAGTTGCTTGGGCTGCGACCGGGTGATAGATGGGTGACCCATTCTAGCACTGGTTTATATTTGTTATCAGACCTCCGCCGTGTTTCAGAAGGTACGTAAAACAGTGGCACCCGATTGATGTCACTTTGTGATATTAGTCGTAAGGTTGTAGAGATCGTGAGGGTTCCGAGGATGACGTCAGATGGCAATCGGTCAACCCCATCGTGTGGTTTATCATTGGATAGCTCTTTTAAAATAACTTGAAAAAGGGGCGGCGAGAGGACTTCATAAAGGCTATTCATAGTATTGAAAGTGCATTATGGAATGTCTTTTTTGTATTACAACTAGGATAATTCAGAAAGGAACCGAACCAAGCACGAGACGGATTCGAATTCTCCCATTTCATACCCATTTAACTATAAAGGTTCTATGTGGCAATAACTTAGTCATACAAAACAATAACATTCACAACGGTTATTGCATATGAACGGCGTCATATAAAACACAATAACTGAACCAAAACCCCTTCTCATCAAAAAAATCGAAACACTTCCGATTTATTGACATATATTTCTAAATATACACACTCTTCTGATAATTCTTACAATACATAAACTTGCAAGGTGTTTCCATTTTTCTGATGAAAACTACATCTATATATATAAAAAATATGCATTAACATCAGTCCACGAATGAAAAAGTTCTGTAATATACACACATACAGAAAAATTAAATAATGATACGTACTTCTTTCCGAGCGCCATCATACCGTAAATTATTCCAGTCGCAAATATAAGCCCGCTGCCAAACCATGTGCTGAGTGCAAAGAAGCACATTTTGTGTAATTGTGATCTAGTATGTAATGTGTGTATCCTTTGTTGGAGGTCCTTAATAATAAAATAAAATAAAAATATATAAATCATCTACATGTATGCATATCACAACAACTGTTCCTCAACCGCAGTCCCGATTTTAATGTTTGAATGCGTCTCCGAATTAATTATATTGACAATTTAACCCGATAGGTGGCATTGCGATTTTTAATTTCAATATTAAAGTTAGATAAACTCAATTTTTTTATTTATAGACAACATATGTCCATGTGTTAGTAAATAAAACGAACAAAGAAATCTCAGAACTATGTTAGTAAAATGAAATATTATATAATTTAAATAATTAAATATTTTTATTATATTAACACACCATTACTCTGATGAAATGGTTTAGTGCAGGTGAGTCCATCTTGCTCGCAAACATTTTCAAGTTACTGTTGGAACTTAGCGGCTTTACAAAACAAGGTTTGCTGGGTCGGCTAGTAGTCTATTAGTATTATATGAGACGGAAATTAGTCCGTGCCATATCAGGCTACAATCTGGCTAGTGCTTAAACGCGATTATCGTGAAGTTAATCATAAATCTGTATTAAACTGTACAACGGAACATAAACTGAACTGAAACTTCATTGGACGTCATTGCAAGGTTTAATTCAGGCGTAAAACTGAATCGACAGATTATGCATCGCCAAAATTCGCTTCAGGGTTGTTACAACCATTATTAAGGTAAAAAATATTTATATAATTATTTTTATAGAGCGGTTACTGATTTGTTGGTAAAATTTTTACACCTCCAGTGTATTTAAATTGATAAAAACTGAGGACCTTCGAGAAAACAAATTACTCATTTTCAAAAGACCATCCACACATGTGCAAGCCATGTTGTTGTGCAGTTGGCCATAGATAACGATAGTATGTTTACACCTTGTCACATAAAGCTTCCCTGGCTAGAACGATTCTGTCCTACTTTTATTAAGTGAAATCCATATAGTATGGTAAATAAAGCAATTTAACATAGTATTTGGTACCAACTATAAGTGTCGATTAGTCGATTAGTATTAGTCGAACTTATCCTAGCATATTCGGTACTTTAAGTAGGTGTTGATTAATATACTTAAGACTACTTATTATTGGAAATAGATCTTCAGCAGCAAAGTATGGTGTGACAATAATACCCTGTGGCGATGATCACATTAATTTGTTTAGTCACAAATCCGTAGATAAAGAAGCAGATATATATATATACAATATTTTATAGGAATCACTACGACGAAGGACCAAAAAGAAGTTTAAATAAAATATGAAATATAAACAACCCTAACACTACCGAACAATTTATTCCAAAATTGCGGCTTTATCTGAAATATCATTATTATCATGTTGAATGCTTTGCATTTATCGATAGGTCACGTTTTTAAATTTATTTAACACTCATATATTCACTCATTTTAAATGACTTATGCTGTAAATCAAAATGAGTTTTGAATTCTATACGTTATGCCGGACATGGCTGTTTGTCCATCTTTGTCTTTGAAGACTACAAAATTCTACAAAACTTTGCGCAGCTACACAAAGGCCCCGGCCACTCTACATGATGATAGAAATGATTATTCAAATGAAGCTATGTCTGGCTCCGGCATTATTCAACATTTTTCCGCTTGAACAATTTCAGTAACTCACTCAATGTACCATAGTCAAAATACTTAAATCGTTCCAAGACCAATTCACGTAGTAGAGATGAAGAACAATTTACGTATTGAACTAGATACACATGTAATAAAAGAACAAGGCAAAGAGATTATGAGAGAGATAAACAATTCCGACTTAGCTTTTAAGGGGAGTGATTTGAAATAACAATAAACAGACATCAAAGCTCAAAGAATGACACCGATAACGAGTGTAAAGTAAAGGTACTTTATGAAGTCCTTGTACCGGAAAACGTAAAGGAAGTAAGGCCTATCGGGTGGACTAATGGTCTCGTTAAGGCTGTCAAAAGCTTCTTGATATTAATAGTAAAGGACTGATGTTTGTAGAACTCTTTAAGGAAGAGATAGACCTTAAACTGGACATAAGTCCAACAACGCACTAGAAAAAAGATTTGTTAATCGTTAATCAATTATCAAGTGTCAATATTGTCTTTTTTAATTATTAAACCCACAATATTTTAAAAGGATGGTTGCAAGCAACTGTTTGGATGGTATACAAGTGGCGATGAAAGTGCTTGCATATCCAGGTTCTAAATGAAGCTAAAATTAGTGTAGTAGCGTAAATTATGGGCAACAGTTCCTCAATAAACAGTTAGTGCAGTAATCGAAAACCCTGACTGGCATTCGATAAATTTGGTATTAAACCCAAATTGATCATATGAGATTTCGTGCGTTATATCATCATTGTCTAATTTACGTTGCATTAAATTACCTAAATAGACTCCATTTCAACCTGAGCGCTTTGATATGCAGCTAGTTTAGTGCAGGTATTTAAGCAGATCAATTTCCAGTTGTATCAATCATTTAGGTGTGAATGATATCGTTTGATTATTGAGACAGTCTAGTGAGTGACTTAAAGGAATACGGCTTTGATATAATACATTATACTTAAAACTGTATGAACACTTAAATTCCGGTGTGATATCGGTCAAGCGCATGCCTATCCAAAAAATATATTAGTCAATCACCTATCGAAAATCATCCAAATGGGCACAATTCATTTCAAAATCCACCTTGGACAATCTAAAAAGTCAGTTAATAGACTTAAAAGGAAGAAGGTTGGCAGGACTAAGAAAAAAATGTTCAGGTGGAGATGACCAGGTGACACCAATCTGAGCTGTATATGCGGTGCATTTCAAACGATGCCCCATCTTTCATCATGCCCTTAGAGTCCTAACACCTGCACGCAGGAGGACTTAAGGGCTGCTACTGACAAGGCAGTTCATTTGGCTCCGACAGTATAGTGTCTGCCAAAAAAATACTAAGAAGTCAGTAACTCTATATTTTAGTTTTCGGCTGGCCCGTTAGCGCAGCGGGCAGTGACCCTGCCTTCTGTTCCGGGGGTCGTGGGTTCGATTTCCACCTCGAGTCTGGGTGTATTATCCATATGTATGTATTTATATATTTCTGAAAAAAAAAATATTTGTATATCAAAGTGTTTGTACATTTCTGTTCTAGATGACTACAAAGTACTACAAAACTTTGCATAACTACGCAAAGTCCCCGGTGTCACTACATGATCATAGAAATGATCATTCAAATGAAGCTATGTCTGGCTCCTGCATTATACAAGTTCTTAATTAAGCTTAGAAGAGGAGAAACGGGAAAATACTAAAAAAGTATTTTGCTAATATTCTTTTAAAAAATGATATAATTTCTTACTCGATTCTTTTTTTTTAAATCCACCTATAGTCTCCCCCCTCAAACCATTATTTTCTATCCTGGACTACTTGAAAGTTGACTGATTGACAACACTGTAAGGAAAAACATTTCCTCCGCATTTTCTTTTTAATTCGAATTCATTGAAACTTTACGAAAACCATTGATTTATATGTTATGGGCCAATAGAAGTCCGTAACGTTTACCCAAATTAAAATCAAAGACAAAATCGCTAGCGTGACTGGTTGAATTTCATCATGGGACATTCGGTTAGTTTGTTTACCCCCATTAACTTGATATCTAAAAGTTTACAATTGATTTGCGAGGAAATTCTTTTCTATCAAACATCTCTGACTTGCTGGCCCGTTGACGCAGTGGGTAGCGACCGTTCAAAAATTACCTGTATATACACTTAAATAAGGGTCGTTCATACGCATTGTCAGACACGCTACGTTGCAAATGCAAGCACGTATTAATTCAATATAACTTGCACTGTGTTTAAGTTTTCAAGAACTGTTACACAATTCGACCCTCGACAAAGGAATAATGTAATTTAAATTTCTTACTAGCGACCCGCTCCGAGGAGGTCATGGCCTAATCATTGGTCGGTATTTGAGTCGATGGCTGGGTTAACTGGCTCTTGCTGCGACAATAGATGGGTGAATTCTAGCACTGTTTTATATATTATATCCGACCTTATTTAATAAAATTCATACATTAAGCATTTGCAAAAATGCAAGACTGTGGGATCCGATTAATGTCACTGAGTGAGGTTGTAGAGAGCGTGTGGGTTCCGAGGATGACGTCAGACGGCCGTCAGTCATGTTAATTTGAAAAATTCTTTCAGTGCTAGAAAGCCCATTTATCGAGGAACGCTAGGTTATATATCATCACGCTAAAATTGAATCTATTTTTTGACTAATTTTACGCGGATGTAGCGGGCATAGCTAGTGTTCTTCTTCTTAATTTGATGACAAACTTCATAATAATAAGTAATTATACAGTAGTTAAAATTGAATTGAATTGAATTGAATTGAATTGAATATATCGTCACAACGAAATGATAGTCTCTTGGAGTTTTTAATGATTGAATTGAAAATACTGTAATCCCTCCTATAACACGGTGCTCTTATATCACATTAATAATATTATATATTAAATAATATTATAAAATAAATAACATTATATTATGCGTATTTGCGGTCGTACAAGCGCGTTATACGAGAATAATTCTACAACGCGTTTTCCTATAACGCGGAATAAAAATATCTTAAAGGGGCGATTACAGTATATCTTTTAAATTGTAATGACTATTGGTAGGCCTTAAAACTTATGAGGTTTCCCGAAATCGGAGTTAATAAATTTGATTAACGAGACTGGGCGGCGTCTGAAGCAGAGTATGGGGGAGATATGTTAGTTAAATGATAATTGGGAGAGAAAGTCCTGCGTGTATGCGATTAGCGAGATACGTTGAAACTTGTATGCCATTAGATATTCATCATAACATCCAGTCAAATTTATTAGTGCTGAATTCGGAGGTAGATAGGGAATTTCTGATGTTTTGTAGCTGAATTTCCTGTTAGTAGTTTAGTAAAAGCCATAAATTTATATATAATATATATAGAGCAACGAAATGCGACAACAATACCAACCCTTGAGGCTACAGCGTTGCTACCACTTCACGCCGATCTTATGTGAGAAAGAGGTCCTGGTACCCGGACGCGCCAGCCCAATTGAAAATTCTTTCTGTGTTAGACAGCCCATTTTCAAGGAAGACAGTTACGGGTTGTATATCAGCACGCTAAACGCTTGTTGACCTAACTTTACGCGGACGAAGTTGCGTGTAACAACTAGTTCTGTAGAAAGCTAAAACGCTCATTTATAATATTATGTCATTATTTCGGTTAGTGGCGCAACTTAATCCTTACTAGAGGGAAATAGAAGGCATATTTGAGGAGGCAGTAACTTAAACAGTGGCCGGCGTTTGAGTTGATCGCTAGGTTAAGCAGTTTTTACCTCGGTTATAGGTGCGTGATCCATTCTAACACTTTACGTTTACGTTTTTCAAATATCCCAAATAATGTCAATAAGTTATAGTAATTGTGAGATTATGGAGGTTTTGGGTGTTCCAGGGATGACATCAAACTGCTGTCGATCACTGTAACTGACCCCGCGGGTATAGTCTCTAAAATTTAAGCGGACGCTGGTACTATTAGACCGGGATATAACACTAGGTAGGAGAAGACCGAATAGACTGTATACAATACGCGATAGCGGTACCTATTTCTTAAATAACTTCAAAAGTTGTTGACAAACAACAAGAGTCTTACAGATGCGTTGCCGTCCTTTAATGACAAGTTTAGGCCACCGGGAAGTATCACAAACCGAACGAAACGCGACAACAATATCATCACTTGACGTGACAGCATTGCCGCCACTTCATGCCGATTTTATGTAAGAAAGAGGTACTGGTACCCGGAACGCGCCGGACCATTTCGGCGACACGCATGGCAATACCTCTAAAAAAAATACAAGGCTAAATAAAGAGAGAGGGAGGGGGATAGGGGACGAGAACGAGAACCTTCTCGTTCTCGTCCTCTATCCCGTTTCCGTTCCCGTTCCCGTTCTCGTCCCCGTAAGTTCAAATTGACTCTACATTGCAGTTATAAAACGTTTGTATGGGAAAAAGAAAATAGCTGTTTTTAGGGTTTTCCCGGCAATTATTCGATCTTTCTCGCCGTAAAAACCATCCTTGGACTTCAACGCACATTTTAAAAAAAGAATTGGTTAAATTGGTTCAGGCGTTGTTCAGTTATGGGAATACCAAAAAAAGGGAGGACATAAAATAGTTAGTTTTATTCTTAAACTAATCAAGCTATGAGATATAGCTTCTTGTCAAATTTCATGATTCTAGGTCAACGGAAGGTACTCTATGGGTTTGATTCCTTTTTCGAATGTAATGGGAAGTGCGTCATAAATGACCATATTTTTTGATTGCGTAGACTTAGAGGGCTAATTTTTTTACAGCTATAAGAGACTGCGGAGTGCAGATCTCAGTATATAATTTCAACTCTATATATACCTCAATGAATTTATGAGAAAATGGGGCTGTCCTTTAGAGGTGAACTCTCCGATATTGTAGTTTTCCATGGGCGTCGGTTGTCACTCAAGTGAATGAATGAAACATTAATGCTACCGTTTTACAGAACTTAGTTGCCAAAAATTGCTAGTTCGAATGTAATCACCCCACCCTAATACAAGCTTTTAATTTAAGCTTAGTAGGAGGGAAGGGAATATTAGACATATCTAAAAAGTATTCCTAAAATTCTTTAAAAAAAAAATATGCCCATATTATCTATATTCTGAAGGCATTGCGCAATATTGGCTTTAAATTTGGAATACATTATATATATGCCATGAGCGGGAATCTAACCCGCTGACCCCACCTTGTTAAAACCACTTGCTAACTAACCACAAACCACATCGGGAATACACACACACAGTGTGTATTCGCCTCGCCTGATCACACTTTTTGTAACTCTCTTGTCAGGCTTTCACCAGCTTACTCCCCAAGTCAAGAGTGCGTAAAGAATTTTTACTTCAAAAAAATTCATTTGTATCGATAATATTATCTGTCATAATAAAAATTAATAATTTATACACACGCCGCACGGCTAACAGTAGACAAGGGTTAATTATACCACTTTAATCTGGCCCTATCAAAAGAATCCGTTCTTAGCGGATGTCTACTAACCTATACCTCCTATAAACCTATACCTCCCTGAAAAATATCATCTAATTTTTTTTCAGGGTGTCCTCCCTATGTGTAAAGAGAGACGAAAAAATTTTTTTCTCATTTATCCCATGTTGTGGGGTATCGTTGGATAGGTCTTTTAAAAATATTATAGGTGTGGGAAAACCATATTTCCGAACGACGAACTGTTTCCGAAATATTAAGCTTTAAAGTGTCAATTTTTCTTAGAGTCAAGTGTCCCCCCCCTCTACCCACTAAACTGCTACTTCTAAAAATATGAAAAAATTCACGATAGTAGTACATATAATGAATTTAAAAGCAAAATTGTCACGGCTATGTGGGCTTTTGTAGTTTCTGTACCCCATCAGGGATCCGCGTCCGATGCCCCAAAAATCCACACTTGTTAAGACTGTGAAGACCACTATGGCCAACAGCGCAATATAACAGGAAAACCCACATAACAGTACAAATTAAAAAAAAACTACGTAAATCCTGAATGTGGCCATATCGAAGATGAATTTTTTTTTTAAAGAATATTGGGAATACCATTTAGGTATGTCTAATATTCCCTTTTTCCCCTCCCACAAAGCTTAAATTAAAAGCTTGTATTAGGAGTGGGTGCGACAATACCGGAACGGCGGTGGGGCCCTTCCATTTAACCTTTTTAACATCTGCCTTAAAAGATGAAAGCGAAGGAGAACTGCGAACTTCTACGGGAAGATTATTCCATAATCTTAAAAGATCTTGAATAAGTACGAGAGGAACTGGAGGGAAGAGAAATTTTAAAATTTTGACCGGATCGCAGATGCCTATGTGAAACATCAGTCACAAATTGAAAGCGCTCTTTAAGATAAGAAGGAGTAGAAATTTCAGGGAATTTGGGTATGGGGCTAGTTAAAATGTCCGACTACGACGGTAGCCGGACATTTTAACTCACTCCGGGATGACATCAGACGTGACGTCATCCGGGAACAGCGCCCGTAATCCGTAAACGCACCTGACAAAACATAGCTAACTGTAATTTCCACAAATTCCCTACAAACGCGATAGATGTAAGTATAAATGGTTGGATTGATTTTATAAAGAATCTGGTGATTGTGTAGTTTAAGTACGTATCCCAAAAATGCATATCTATGTAGTTTTTTTTCTTCTGGACGTTTCTAAGAAGAGTAAAATTGCGCCGGAGGAGGGTGACTTTTTTCGAGTTATGAATAATGCTAATATAGAGCATTTTAGAGCATTTCGACTTTAAAGCTATACTATACACACACATATACATGCATATGCCAATATTTTATCATAATATGGAATATTAATATATTAAATTAAATTGTTAAAATAAAAGCACACGCACACTAATGCCAAACGATTTACACCATTTACACACACACGTATTGGATTATGTCAAAGCGAAATCGTGAAAAATGTATGTAATATTAATTGTCAATTTTTATTTTTCTGTGAATAGAATAATATATGTCATTGAGGAGGTCGTGGCCTAATCAGTGGTCCGCATTTGAGTCGATATCTAGGTTAAGTTGCTGTTGCTGCGAACGGGTATTAGAATACCTTAAACTTAAAAGAGACAGTTGTGCTAGGGCACTCCGGCGTCGCGTACCCGTAGTGGATCGGGTCAGTTATCGGACAGGCAAAGGAATATCCACCCCCTGGGAGTAAATATTCAAATTCAAATTATTTATTTCATACATTATAATCTTTCTTTTTCTTTTTAAGGAGGTCCTAGCCTAATCAGTTGCCGGCATTAGAGTCAGTAGCTTTTTTTCTTACTGCAGCCGGGTGGTACATGCTATCACTGGCTGAAAAAAACCTCCGTGTTTTGGAATGCGTATAAAATAGTGGGTTCGATTAATGTCACTGAGTGATACTCGCGAAATTTAAAGACCAATGCCAATACAACCCGCAAATGCTAAGAAGGGTCCGGACCCTTCTTGCAGAAGCAAGGCGACGAGTTAGCTTTACTTAAGATGAAAATACTGAACCCACACCGGTGTGGGTCTAGCGCGAACATTTTCATCCTAAGTAAAGCTAACTCGTTGCCTTGTTTCTGCTCGAAAAGGTCGCGCTACGCCCTCAATTTAATTGGATAGCAAACAACATACGCCTGTATGTTGTTCACTATCCAATTAAAAACAGGCGATTTTTACAGAGTCTGGTTTTCGCCTGAAAACCAGACTGTAAAAACTGATAGAATCACGTAAAACAGTGGGACCCGATTAATGTCACTTTGTGATATTAGTCGTAAGGTTGGAGAAATAGTGGGGGTTCCGAGGATTTTATATCCGAAATAGTTTATATTTATAAGTCGAAGGCAAGCACACGAAGAGATAGCTTACGTCTGTTAGCTGAAAATTTCAGCAAATTTGAGCCAGTTGTCGTGCAGACAGTGTGTGACATAAAGCCCGAACACAGAGGCGTTAAATTAAACAGCTTGCTCTAAGTTGTTTATCCTTGGACTCGTGCCAGCTACCAATTTGAAGGAATCGCTGTCATTTTGGTCTAGTAAGTTTATCATGGTACAGGTATCACGTACAGCGTAAACGAATACGATGATCGCTGTGTAGTGTCTTCCAAATTGTACACATAAAATTAAATTCAAAATTAAAAAAACCACCGATACTCAACTCGGGTATGTTCGTTGAATTCAGTAAATTAATTCCCTATTATCTCTCCCCCCTCCCCAAATATCCCATTTTGTAATACACAAATCAAACTTTTTCATTTGATACCCCACTCGTATATATTCGCTTCCTGTCGTTTATTTGAGTTCCCCACTTTCACCCCCCACAACTATTAAACGGCTCAACCGATTTTCATCAAACATGTCTAAAATCATTATCGTACATTAGTCACGTTTAATATTAAAAAAAACTAAATTGATATGGCTTCATCCCTTTGAGAGCTATGATGCCACAAACAGATACACATACACACACAGGCAGACAGACCCCTCTTTTTGCATCGGTTAAAAATAAGAAAGGTTAAATTATTTAATTAGTACTACCATACAGATTTTAAGAATGTATATATGAATACGTGTAACCAAAACTTTAGGTACCATTTTACAAAAATTGCGCGGACGGAGGAGTCTGAAATCTGGCACAATTGTAGTTCATATAGAGGAAAGTGTGCGAATGCCAATATTTTTTTTAATATGTGATATTAATATAATAAAATAATTAAAATAAAACCACATGCACACATGCTAAACGATTTACACCATTTACGCACGCACACATGTATTGGACGATGTCAAAGCGTAATCCTGACATCCGTATGTTATAATCAATGTCAAAATTTTATTTTTCTGTGTATAGAGCAATATACGGGGTGTAAAAGACAAACTACCGCAGACTTTGTTACAAGGCTACATTTAATGTCCTAAATAAAATCATAAAAATCATTCATCTTGGAAATTAGAGGTTACAGATATCACATCATCCCATTCTTGAGCGCGCAATGTATCGTGAACATTAGGAAGCAATCCTCAACAAAATGTTGACGCACAAAACGAGTCAACGACCCGCGCTGCGCTACCCTTGTTACGTACTTTCAAGTTTTATTTACATTGCGGTTTGATGTAAAAAATATTGAAGCAATATGTTTCTGATTAAAGTCGCATTGATACAAATAGTAATAATAATATTTTACAATGTTCAGGTTTGTGGGCGAATTTCGACCAGCCGGCGATCTTTAGGTTAATTAATTACCCTGATACATTGCTCGTTTCTAAACATGTAATATCAAAATAGTGACGTAACTATTTAGATAATTAGATGCTTAGAAACGCTAACGCTATAGTATTCATCAATCAGCAGTAATTGCATCAAACACTGTTCACTTACGGCTGAACGGCTCATTCCTCATCAACGTTGAGATGATTGCGACAATATTAGCCCTTTGTCTCTAATTTACTAATACTAGACTGCTACGGCTCTATATGACATTAAGATACGTAATGAGAAGGCGTACTTATCCTATATCATATTGTAAGCGAATAGGTAAATTACAAAGGCTTGCGGTTATATCAAGAGAAAACTAGATTACACTAGGTAGTATAAGAGATATTTTCAAAACTGATTTCAATGCTCCATATGAAACAAATATTGCAGAACGTAGCGAATGAAAATTTCTATAATATTTTGTTAAGAATAATAATGTATATAGTTTAATCAGTTCTTAACAATTTAATATGGTGGTTAAGTATACTTAACAATAAATTAAGAAAACCGCGTTCAAAAACAAAAAGGCGAGGAACTAAAAAGCAGTCTCCTGTTGTGTTCATAGGCGTCGATAGAAATTCACTTAAACCGCCACCCGTTTGCCTGCTGAGCTACGTATATGCGATGCCATCGCTACAGGCGTCTTTGATCGTAGACCGTGCTACGCGCTCGCTACGCTTGATGTCGCGCGCGGTGTCTGCGGTCACCGCGCGCCCCAGGGAAACTGATTTAATATGATAAAATTATATATTCAAATTGGTATACGTATTTATACAACCATCTCATACCTCGTTTGTTACGTGTTCCCTCAATCTCGTAGCGGCTTAAAATCGTGTGAAGATATATCGTGTCTACGGGCTACCCCCCGCCGCCCGCTCGTCGCGTTCAAGTCATTTGACACTCGATATACTCATTCATGTACCGGGCGTGCTAGACTTGAAAATTTGTCCGTACCGAGGTGTAAAGATACGTGGGTTTTTTTTCCCCAAAAATATACTGGAAATTTTAGACTTACAAGAATAGAGTACAAGAATTTTATTTCTTCGCTGTAATTATTTAATCAAAGCATGTTTTATTCAAATAGACTTTTACAAGCTCTATTAAATCGCCAAATATTTTAAGAGCTACTACTCACTTTGAAAAGTTTTGCCAAGAGCAGAACTTATAAGAAAATCGTTAGTAACTTTTGTTTTTAATAGTTTTTAGACACTTCAATTTTATGTATTTGTATAGAAAATAAAGGCAGAATAGAAGGCAAAATTGGCCGTGTTGAGTTAAAGCGCAATTTCAAAGGTTTGTAAATCAACCTTTCGGGGGAGTTCAAAAGCCGAAACAAGTAATGAAAGCCCTTTAATTTACACAATTACCTATCTGCCTTAATAAAGGGCTAAATTAATACGTTTGCTTTATTATTTTAGTGAGCTTTTATTGTTAGTGCAGTACCTTCGTAGGTGGACATGTAAATAGCTATTATTATTAGGCAATTACGATTTCATGAGAAGCTAAACTATTTTGCTTTAATCCGTGAATTCATTCGCGGATTAAAGCAAAGTAGTTTAGCTTCTCATGCATGTCATGGATTTCCGCAAAGTAACGCCTGATATGAGATTGCCTCGATTCTGCAACAAATTGTATGATGCGTTGGCTTCAAATTCATTCATTCAATATAAATAATGATATGTTTCTAGGAGGAGTTTCGTAGCCTAATCAGTGATCGGCATTTGAGTCGAGCGCTAGGTTAAGCAGTTCTTACCGCGACCAGGTTTTAGATAGGTGATCCATTGTTACAATAAGTTTTCTAATATCCGATTTCCTCCTCAATCTTGGAAGGCACGTAAAACAGTGGTAACTCAGCCATTTTATTAGCGAAAATGACTTTTTTCTACTAATCATAAAGATATTGGAACTTTATCAGCAAAACCAAGACATATTTGCGCTTAATTAATTAAAATATACACATAAAATAGGTTTTAATATAAACAATTTACAGATAGCATGGAATCAGCTATAACTATAGAATATATTACGTATTCGACCGATGATAAATCCTCCTGTTGTCTCAGACCGCCCGAAATGTTCAAATATCTATCTTGCTTAAAATCCAATCTTATTAGGCTATATACGTATAAGTACCTACACTCATTTGTAGTACAAGCTTTGTGCAGCGCTAAAGAAGAATCAATTAATATAGGGGATTTTAAGGACCACTGCACCTACTATTCTGTGGGGCGAGTTAAGATGACTGATTACCATCTGACGTCACACTAGGAACCGTCACGGTCTCTACAACCTTACGACTAATATCACAAAGTAACATTAATCGGGTTCCACTGCTTCACGTGTGTATCGAAACACGAAGGAGGTCGGATATCAAATATAAACCAGTGATAGAATGGGTCAACCATATTTCACCAGGTCGCAGCAAGACCGACTTAACCTAGCGATCAACTGAAATGCCGACCACTGATTGGGCCATTTTAGAACTTAAACTTTTTTTTAAAATTAAAATCCATTAAACAATATTTTCATTTCAAGGCAGCAATAAATAAAGAAATAAATATAAATAAATATATACTGGACTATATGACACACGGACGTCAGTTCCCAAGGTAGACAACTTAATGCCTGTGTTATTATAGGTAACAGACACCTGTTATACACAAATATTTATTTTAGAAATATATAAATACATATATATAGATAATACACCCAGACTCGAGGCGGGAATCGAAACCACGACCCCGGAGCGGAAGGCAGGGTCACTGCCCATTGCGTCAACCAAGCCAGTCAGCAATGAACTGACCAACCTTTAAAATTTATAATATACAGACATGTTACTCCTTATACGATTTGAATGATATAGTGATATACATAGTTATCATGAATACGGAACCCGCACCAGTATTTTGTTCTATCTTGGAATAATTATTAAGCATAAATAACAGTTCGACTTAATATTCCATATTGTTACAAGGAACATAGAAAGGAAAATAGGCGTTTTAATTCGTTTTTTTTAACGCATTAAAAAGTTTTAAATACAATGAAGTTCTGCTTAGTCTTGGTGGTTATTGTTGGGGCTGTAATATTTGGTGAGTGCTACCACACCTTCATGGGTGAAAATGTGTTCAAGCAGTTGGTGTACCAACGCAAAGGCATTCAGTGATCCGAATCTAATCGGTAAGCGACACGAATTAGCATATTAACTCTTAATATAGTGTGCGTTCGTTAAAGGACCCTTAGAAAAACTAGTGTAGTTACATCTGTATACCCAACCTCGCTTACGCCAGGCTAATGACCCATTTAACTGTCTCCGCTCGTCAGTGGTCAATAGAGAAGGCATCGAAATGGTTTCGTCTAATTAAACATCTGTCGAACACACTGTTGTAACTATTAGCGCTTTCAAGCAAACAAACAATATCTTCAGCTTTATATATCAATATAGATACTGGCCGCTCCGGGGATACGCTACACGCTAAAATTAAGATGCGTTGTACAATATATCATATATTTTAGACCAAATTCTAGTTTTGTATACAAGATACCGTTTAAGAATCAGCAGTGCACAAAAAAACCGACTGTGGTTTATGTTGCACTGAGTAAATTTCATAACACGCATGAAGGAGATAGACTACAAAGGTTATATATATATATATATAACCTTTGTAGAGTCTATCTCCTGGTGATGCTTCGGTGTCGAAGCGAAACGTACGTTGAGGCACATTGGAAAGTCAATGTAGTGCTGTGCTTTGCTGCCGCTTCGGTGGTGTAGCCTTTTATAATAAAATAAGCCACCGGAAACTCTCACAAGCCGAACGAAACGCGACAACAATACCATCACTTGACGAGACAGCATTGCCGCCACTTCACGCCGATCATATGTGAGAAAAAGGTACCGGTACCTGAACGCGTCGGCTCAATCCGGCTGCAGACCAAAAGGAAAGCAAACCTGACGCTACCTGTAATTTAATTAGGATTACCTCCTTATCTTCATCTCCTTATATTTATAAGAAGAAAATATAATTTATATATCTCGGGGTCCAAAAATCCAATAAAGATAGATTATGAACTAATTTTAATAAGGAATTCCCGCTGTAACTAAAGTAGAAGAATGTACTAACGCAGAAACAGGAGTAGGTATTAGATTACATTTACTCTTCGCATTTGGCAAACCAAGTAGGTAATTTTATTCGCGTTCAGGGATAAATTATTTACCGTAAACCGATGTGATACCCGAGACGGAGCTTACGTCGTCAAAATTATCTCTAATTTTATCTACGTTAAAAATGTACCATCGGCAAAACAATATCGCCCACATGACGTCATTGGTGTATATTAGAAACAAAAAAGGATCTAATTATTTTTTTCACATTATGCAATTGAACTCCTAGGAGATGTTCAGCTGAATGAATACCGATGCCCTTGGACAACTGCACCACCAGATAGCTCGTAGTTGCGTTGCCGGCCTTTGTGGTATCGTCTTGGAAATATTGTAGTATTAGTGTTTCAGTGGCGATACGCACTAAGTGATAAAAGGGGTGGGGATGACGAAGCCACTCAATACATCACTGTCAACGCAACAAGAGTGCTGGTGTGACGGATTATAGAGAAATTTATGTATTTAATTCCAAACTTAATTATTTTCATTGTATGGCTCTCGATCACCATCTCACTTGTTGTTAAGTGACGATGTAGTCATGGAACAATTTACAAATAAATGTTATTATAATGTCACTGAGTGATATTAGTCGTGAGATTGTAGAGATTGTGGGGGTTCCGAGGGTGACGTCAGACGGCAGTTGGTCATCTTAACTCGCCCCACATCCTCTGCAATTTAAACGGACCCTCATAGGGTCATAATGCTAGGGAAAAGGAGATACTATATTGATATATAAAGCTGAAGAGTTTGTTTTTTTTTTGTTTGCTTGAACGCGCTAATCTCAGGAACTACTGGTCGGATTTGAAAATTAGATAGCCCATTTATTGAGGAAGGCCATAGGCTATATTACTTAATTTTTCGCAGACGGAGTCGCGGGTAACAACTAGTTATAAATACAACTTACAAGTCCCGGCTCGAACTTCGGTTTTCTTTTGAGCGAAATCTAAAAACACAAAAATATTGTCTTATTCGATAAACTGTCAATTTTTGAGTAGGTTCAAAACTATCGAGTGTGATTTTAAAGAAAAGTAAGAATATTCTAGTTCCATTATAGTTTCATTATACTCTGTTTTATGATAATAAATTAAGAATTATCGCTAACTAAAATAAAGTTGTATTTTTTTAATACAATAGTTAGTATATATTTGTTATATTTATATTACCTTCATACCATAGCATGTATTACAATCGATTCTACATTTTGAGGGTACGCAGGGCACCTGAAATAATAATAATAATTATTAATTATTATAGAGAGCTTAAAAACTATTTAAATGTATATAATTAAAAATTATTAAACTCTTTATGTAATAATATCTAGTGGATTTCGAGCGGCCCTGAAAATATAAATTTCGTTTTATAATTAAATAGTCGAGACATTTTGTTAAAAAAAAACAACGGTCACCTAGAAAGTTTTCTAGGGGTTTTGAAATTCGGCAATTTTATAGATTTTCATGTGCTTTTTGTCAAAATTTTAGAAATAAACGGCTTTTATTTATTATTAACATGTGCTTTTTCTGAATTTCGACTTTGCTGCCTCGTATTTATGCCCCTCGCGCCGCCATATTGGAAAATCGGCGCCTCGAGGCTGTTTTCTGACAGTATCTCCTTACCGACTGATTTCACAATAAGAACAGTTATAGACAAAATGAAACTAGAAGCATAAATTAATTTCATAATACAGATATATAACGACCAAATTTCATAACACAATAAAGTAGTATAACAACTATAAGTTATAACTAAATATAACGACGAAAATGCGTGTTAGAGTACTCTTTGCGACGGTCATAGGCCTAAGCTATTTATTTAATTTATAAAAAAAAAGTAAAAACATAAACTTTAGGTAATTGTATCTAGTTTTATTTTGTATATAACTGGTTTTATTGTGAAATCAGTTGGAAAGGAGATACTGTGAAAAAACTGCTTTTATTCGCCATTTTTCCAACATGGCGGCGCGAGGGGCTGAAATGCGAGGTGGCGCAGTTAAAATTCTGAAAGAGCACATCAACATCTATTAAATTGCCATTTACCAAAACTCTCGGAAATCATCCCAGGCAAAACTACCAAATGATTGGACCAGAAAGATTTCCAATGGCAATGCATTTTGACACGATGAAAGTAACGCCTATAGTAAAATGAAGACAGAAGAAGAAGAAGAATTAAATTTGTGGAATAAAATTCTCTTGATTAATGTAGGTACCTGGCAACTGCATTTTCCTTTTGGACATTTTGAACACTGTAAGAATAAGAAAAATAAAAAATTATTTAAAGCGTGTACCGAGCAGGCCATTTTTTGTCACTACTTTTTTAAGGGCATAGATGGTTCACAGAATGTGAACACAAAACATGAATTTATATAAGAAATGAAATAGATTTGAAATATTATAAGATAGTGATGATATTAGTTGCGATAATTGTGTGAATGTAATGAAGTTTTCAAGGAAAAATAACTTCTACTAAGTAGACAGGGTTCTACCCGCCCATTTCATTTTCTTTTTTCTTTATTTATCTCACTTTTATGGGAATTTTTGGCTATTTTCAAAATTTCCTTGGGGGCACTGCATGCCCCCGTGTGCCCCTATAAATTGAGCCTTATATACCAGTGTGTGCATATTTTTTAATAATTTTGCGCGAATTGTAACTTCACGCTATAAATTTTGTGCAAAGTCATTAAGTATACTAGACTTTGTATAGTTTTGTGCCAAACCGTAGATGCCCTCAATTCAAATTCGAAAACTACATTTCTCTTTACTCTACGACGAAACAATTCTTTAGTCAAAAAAAAAAATGTAGAACCAAACATACTTTACTACTTGACACCCGCCTGGTTTCATCGATATCAAGCTTAAAATACTGATAAAGATGATTCAGTCCAAAAATGCACGCACCTCTACTAATAAATATCAACGCTAGCTTGTGTAAGTGTGCAGCCTTTTTATTGTAAACTCATTCAATTCATTCAACCACGTACTGTAAGCCAATGATAGTTTGGAGGAGTGTGCATTTTTAGAATGTAGGCACATAATATAGTACATATTATATACATTCGTAATTGTCTCTTTTGCAATAATTTAATAGCGTTGAATTGATTAAACCACGCTATTTCCTATGTAGAGGTGAATACTTTGGAGGAGCCGGGCTTGCATTTTTATAGTGAAAAATCTCTTCTCAACACAGAAGTATTCTTATTGTATACTATGGTGGATATACTTCTACTTACAAGAGGTGGGCAGGGTGGATCATTCTGAAAAAAAAAAGGAATATAATAAAATAATAAAAATGATATTTAATGACAAAGGAAGCGATTCGTAATCTCAATTCTAGATCGAATATTTGATGAAAATAAAATAATGAATTACTGCTTATTTAAATGACGTTCAGAAGTGCCAAATTCTTCTTATTCCTAGCGTTATTATTACGCGTACCAGGGTCCGCTTAGGTGGTAGAAAATGTGGCTGTAGGGCGAGTTAATAACTGATTACCATCTGACGCCATCCTCGGAGAACTCCCACGATCTCTGCATCCCTACGACTAATATCATAAAGTGACATTAATCGGGTCCCACTGTTTTACGTGCCTTCCGAAACATGGAGGGTTTTCCTTTAACGATACGTAAGTATATATGCATAGTTCCATATTTTTCTTTAAATTATTATTACTTTTTTTTTATTATCTTTAATTGACATGATCAAGTCTTGAATCTGTATCGATTTTCAGTTATTTTTTCTAGTTTATAAGAGATTGCCACAAACTTTATCTCTTTATATGTATTAGTATAGATATAAACCGGACAATCAAATTCAAAGGGAGAAGAGTTGAAGAAAAATTATAAACACTTAGCAATCTGTTCATTATTAAGAAGTTATTTTATTATTTTTTTTACTATATTACAAGGGGTAAACGAGCAGGCGGTTCATTACCTAAGTGACCGACGCCCATGGACATGTGCACCGCCAAAAGGCACACAGTTGCGTCGACGGCCCGCTGTTGTCTTAGTGTAGTAATGATAACCTGGATTTTCAGGTTGAGACCCGTTGGGGTATTGTCGCACTGCTCCTAATACAAGCTTTTAATTATAGCTTAGTAGGAGGGGAAAAGGGAATATTAGACATATCTAAAAAGTATTCCTTACATTTATTTAATAAAATAAAAAGAAAAAATCCATCTAGTTATGCCATTTATAATTTAATTTGACTGGTCTGTTGGTGCAGAGGACAGGGACCCTGCCTTCCGCCCCGGCGGTAGCGGGGTCGATTCCCGCTTCGAGTCTGGATGCATTATCTATATGTATGAACAAAACCTATAAAGTACGTTCCGATGACCTAGAATCATGAAATTTGTCAAAGAGCTATATCTTGAAAAAAAGTAGAGGAAAAGTTCCGGAAAATGTAAATTCGTAGTTACTTCACAATGTAAATTGTAGTGACTTCTTTGTCAAAATAAAACAAATCTTATGAAAGGTATAAATATTAAAATGAACTGGTAGAGCATTACGTGATGGTACGGAGCCCTTAGTGTGCTAGGTTGACTCGGGTCCATTGAAAAATTCTTTTAAATAATTTTAATTAATAAACAAATATCGCTTTGCGTAAAAAAAAAAATCCCCTCGCATAACCGATTGTCTTTGTATTTATAGTCTTATGAACAACTACCCTCCTCCATGTATACACTACAGGAACTGTCGTCCAAAATGGTAAAGCACTTTCTTGGTCGACTATACTAAAACTTGCAATAAAGAGTACCCTTAAAAGGTGTGCAACAGATATATGCAAACATAAGATTATATATTAATATATTAAAATTTACAGACTGCTACCCGACGAGCCCGGTGTGTTAGGTGTAGTGAACTTAGCTAGTTCAGAGCAAACAATCGATTTGTCGTCACATCGTTTGCTACCTACTAACTTAGAAGGTGTTACGCGTTACGTAACACTGTAACGCGTAACACTGTGACGCGTAACACTGGAACGCGTAATATCCGACACATTCGATTTCACTACTCATTTTTTTAAATTCCACTGACCTTATATCCTTTCATAAGGAATAAACTCCAAAAACTTTTAAATTTAGAACGTTGTTTTCTTGCAACTCAATTAGCGGGAATGAATAACAAGAGAAAGACGGAAAATGTTGCAGTTTTTCTATTCCACAACGTTAGTCAGTAATCTCAACGTGTTAAATTTGGTTTCTTCGATTCGATTCTTTCGATTATCTTTTAATAAGGCGAATAACGGCCGCTCTTGAAATATTAAGCATGTCCGCCGCTCTACACGCTGTGAATTTGCAATGGCGTAGGTTACATGTATGTAACTATCCAAATCATACATGGAACCATAGGAATGTATATATTGTGGAAAGTTTCATTCATTACAGACTCAGTAGCTCACGAGTAGAAGGAATGGTTCGGAATCTGTTTCGTAAGAGGTAGCGCCATGCTTGTAGTCCTTTTGGTTTGGCGCGTTTGGGTACCAGTACCTCTTTTTCACATAAGTGACGGTATTGTTGTCACGTTTTCTTTGGTTTGTTAGAGTTCTCTGCTTTGGTTCCTTCCTCTGCAATACGATGAACTCCATACCCGCACGGTCAATCCATGGAGCATTGCTAAAAAATCCGTCTCTTTTAGATATCAACTTCAAGTGCTATATGATTAACTCATATTGGTGCTGCTATATGATTAACCCAGTTATGGAAGATGACAAACGAACCAAACCTCTGTAATTAATATAGAGCCTCAATAGCTCAATGGTATAAGGTGTGGACTGAAATCCGCGGTACCCGGTTCAAACCCCATTAAACTTCATACATAACTAAATGTAGAGTAGGAAAAATTAAATTTCTCTACGCAATATATGACTATGTAGAGCGAATGGAGCAGAGCGGAACATTTTCTGAAAAAACTGAGAAAAAAAATTCAAGAATTTTGGTTGAAACCAAAGAGTTTAAATATGCAAATAAGTAGAGGCAGTTATCTATAATTGTCAAAACATACTTGGCTTATACTTGGCTGGCCCGTTGGCGCAGTGGGTAATTACCCTGCCTTCTGCTCCGGGGGTCGTGGGTTCGATTTCCACCTCGAGTCTGGATTTATTATCCATATGCAGGTAAGTTACCGGGGAAAACTTGGTTTCATCTACACTTATACTTTTAGCATCCCGACTCTCTATATCTGATAATTTGGAAATTCAAAACTTCCCTATTCTTGCTAGTAGAGCCCTTTTCTCCTTTTCGAGTCTCGTGACGGCCGATTTTGCCAAACTCAAGCTCATTTCCAGTTTTTTAATTTCCTGACATTTTTCCTCGCAGCGTACTTCCCATCGCTCTGATGATTGCTTAGCTCTGAAGATGAATAAAAAATAAAATATTATAATACCAATGAATGAGATAAAAGAAATGTTAAAACTTGACAAAGAAAATAGTGGTTCGTAAAGAAATGTAATAATTGTGGAGTCTAGACTACGGATGTAAGGTGTCGGTAATGCGACACTAATGCCTCAGTAGTTTGACGCTAAATCACTGGTTGTGCGACGCTGGATAAGACGCTAATGCGTCGGTAGTGCGACGTTTGGTAAGACGCTAATGCGTCGGTAGTGCGACGCTCGATAAGACGCTAATGCGTCGGTAGTGCGACGTTTGGTAAGACGCTAAAACGTCGGTAGTGCGACGCTTGAAAAGACGCTAATGCGTCGGTAGTGCGACGCTTGATAAGACGCTAATGCGTCGGTAGTGCGACGTTTGGTAAGACGCAAATGCGTCGGTAGTGCGACGCTTGATGGTATGTATATGTGTATGGGTAAGTGTGTAAATATATGGAAAATGTTTCTTAAATTTAATGTATAATTTTTAAAAGTTTCATCATAGTTACGTAGTATATGTAGTTCCATCTCACAGATTTTTCTTCAAATGAGATAGCTTTGACAATACAAATGACGAAACCTTTGCTATTTGAATTAGAAATTTTACATGTAAATAAAATTAAAGGATCTCTCTATAACATCGAAATTATTTTTTTTCTAATTGCACATGACTATAATCTATGTGATACTTAAAGCAATAACTCAAGATAAAACATGTTTGTCTGTCTGTTTGCTGGCTAAGACATTACCGATTTGGACGGGACTTTCAGTAGCTCTTTTTACAAGGAATAACAGCGTTCTTTTTAGCTAAACAATTAGGACTCTACATAAAAAATAACAACCTTGAAAATTTTAACATAATCACCGAATTCAAGCGAGTGAAGTCTCGGGTTACAGCTAGTATAACAAATAAGAATGTTACAAAAAGAGGACCCGCTTTTTCAAGATTTCGCTGCTTTTTATTTATAACATATAAGAATGGCCCAACAGTGGCGTAAAAAGACTGCGAAAGATGATGCAATAGATTTTTCCAAACTTTCAGCCATTTTGAAAATTGACGATAAAATTACGAGTCTAGTTGATGTTAATATTTATGGAACAAAAAGTTCTTAAAGCCCGTTATCCCCGTTATCCCCAAAGTTGTTAAAATCCCCGAAACAGGCAGACTGAGGACAAAACTTTGCACAGGTTTTAAATCAATAGAAACAACAGGAAACATTGGGAATATTTCTGAAGTTTAATTGTTTTAGGCCTGTAACCATATTTGTGTTTGTGATTTATTTCAGTTAATTTCTAAGTTCTTGACTTAATTAGCGACTATAAACTTAGGACCAACTGGTACCCTTCCCTTCTACATTTAGTTAAATAGGAGAAAATTCCTATCTTTTTTAGTTCTTCAACCGCAACGTTCCAAAGAAATGCCTTGCCGGTCTATTTATGCCGACGTTAGTACGACCGAAACCCTTATTTATTGACTTACGTATAAAGAACAAGGTTTTCAGGGATACGTTTTGTACGCTATTCCTCTGATTAACACAATTGTGTCTTAAGTTATAGCCACATAAAATCTGACTCTACCAATCTTCCGTGTCTCCATCTGCCAAACGCCGCCTTTGTTGGCAAATGGCGTCAACCGTTAATTAGAGGTAGCGCCACGCTTGCAGTCCTATTGCTATGCAGACAAATTGGATCGTCGCGTCCGGGTACCAGTACCTGTTTCTGACATAAGCTCGGCGTGAAGTGGCGGTAATGCTGTCACGTCGAGTGATGGTATTGTTGTTGCATTTCGTTCGGCTTGTGAGACTTCCCGGTGGCCCAAACTCGTCATTAAGGCCGGCGACACATCTGCTTTCCTCCTGGTCGTGCAGATGTCCATGGGCTTCAGTAGGCACTTAGCTCGTTTGCCCCTTGTAACATAAAAAAAGGAAGACCAAGATCTGGCTAAGTGGAGAAGGACAAGCAGAAAACGACCCCGTCAGAAGATGGCGAAGAAGAAGAAGATCTTACGGATTCTACAGTACTTCTAGCGTTGAGTTATTGAGAGCCTCCATAAAGAGACTATAGGATGTATAAACCTTCCTAATATCTTCGACTCTAAATACATATTTCAATATCTCTCAGGTAATATTAATAGATAAAAACCGTAGCAAGTGAAAATTACTTTAATTTTTCGACCTAAATCGTCCACCTCTTAGAAAGACAAGTTAAAGTAGCTCTTGATCCACATGTGTCATATTTATCTCGTGCCTCGGTCTACTTGCAATCTGTCGCTTTGATACGAGAAACTTCACTCAAATAAAATCAAAAAATACTATTTTTTTTGTAGACGGTAACCATATATAGTAACATTTAATCAATGCTAAATACTGTAGACTCTAAAATATGTAGTTTGACAAATCCAAAAAATCTTTATTAACGGATTTTTCTGAAGGATCCCATGTTAATGGAAAAATTGTCAATTGACAAGAAGGGTTTTTTCAGTTAATTTAAGGCTGGAAGGATAAGGATAAACTCAGTGGCAGGATTCAATTTAGCCGTGATAAAGCGCCGGTCGCCATAACCGAGCAACCGACTCATTTCCAGCTGTCCCTCCGCATAATAGACCCTGTTTGTTAACGGCCTTGCTCGTGTTAAAACTCTCTCTATTAAAAGTATGCCGCTTATTACTAGACCTTATTTCGGTAACAGAATACTTCTCTACAGTCTTTGAAAAAATAGCTCTTTCCATCAAATCAAATCTTCATTCAAATCTTCTGTCTTCGCTAGGTGTAGTCACCCGAGGCATGAGGGAAGCGTGTGCCAGCGCACCTCTGGCGCCTTATCCCACTACCCCGTTCGCAAAAGTTCCCTCATTCAATTCAAATTCAAATGATATTTTATTCAAGTAGACTTTTAATCGTCAAATATTTTAAAAGCTACCACTGATTCGGAAGAGTCGATCCACGAGAATCTCCAAGTTCTCGTTAGCCGCTCTTTTAAAAATATTTCTTACAGAAATTAGTTTTTCACATTTTTGCATGTTAACTATCAAGTACAAAGCTGGAGCGACTCAACTCCAAGCAGTTTTATCTTTAATATAGTCTTCGACAGTATAATACGTTTACGCATAAGCGTGTTTGTAAAACGTTAGCATTATAGGATGATTTGTGAACGGACCAGAGCGTAAAAGCATTTACAAGCGAAATAAAAAAGGTATATTCACCCGGTTTCTAGTTCGATAAAGCTCTATTGTAAGAGGCGCAGAATGCCTTCATTGTCGATATCTTTAAAAGCGCTGTTATATTGAATTACTGAAGGATCGATACTCTGAGTTTGTTACTCAGAAGCCTAACTTGATTCGATAGACATGAATCTCGACAGATATTTGTTTAATACTTTTTGAAGGCCTACCTTATGCATTTAACCTATTTATTACTTTTTGGAAATCAAGGAAGGAAAGTAAAAGAGTAAAATAAGATGAATTACTACAAAGTTGCTAAATTACAATAATGACAGAGTATTCAGGAAAAACATCGCAAAACGTCTTCAAAGAGATTCGACCTAAATATGTTAACGTCTACAGATGAATACATACATCCAAAAGAGATGTCTTCAGTTATGTAATTATTATTTGACTGGCCCGTTGGTGCAGTGGGCGATGCCCTGCCTTCCGCTCCTTGAGTCGTGGGTTCGATTCCCGCCTCGAGTCTGGGTCTATTATCTATATGTATGTATTTATATTTTTCTATCAAAAAAAAATTTGTATAACCTTTCTAATTGTCAAATAATTTCCACATATTGCACCCTGTTTGATAAGGCACGATGTTTCATTCACAGCTCCGAAATAAAACCTGAACCTGAAGAAACGCCAGCTGGCACGGACCTTATCAAAATTTCGACACAAACCTCCATAGTTCAGAGTTTCCGAGACGCTGAAGACCGAAATAAATGGAGGCGCATTGAAGGGGCTGTTTTAGCCAAAGAAAATGCAGCGTCATCAACCACGACCACTCTGTCAAGAGTGAACGACTAAGGAGAGAGACATGTACGATGCAGGAAATTCCCTACAAACAGTACCGTCATATATTTTTTAAATATCTTATCAGACGTAAAACACCATGTATATATTTAAACGTATAAAGGATGGTTCAATAAAATTAGTGCCAATACAGCACTTTAGTGCAGCAAAGGGGGTTTAAAAAATCTTCAAAATTTGCGTTACGTAATACTTGAACGTCGCCAAACATAAAGCGGGATAATAAGACCCTACTTGAAAGCGTCCTTGATAATTTCGCTATTTTGAAATTTGGAATAAAATTGAATTTTCTATGTTATATACCAAAATTGTAGGTAAACGAATGAGAAAAGTTATTATGAGTTAAAACAGAAAGACAAAATTTCCCTTTCCAATACGCTTAACGATAATTTACACACACAATTAACACATCTCTTAGCCACCAAATAGTAAATTTTTTGCCATACGAACATGAAAGTTTTGGGCTTAGAAGTGAACAAATTGATATAATCGTATGAATATAGGTTTTTTTTTTTTGGCCTGCCTCAACGCGTTGCAGATAAGGCAAGGGCATCGGACGCTAGGCGTGAGTGCAGCGCCGTCATAGATTACAATCATATAATACGATACAAAACGGATTATTTTAACGGATTATTTTAAATTATTTTCTTCTTGAATTTGGTTTTTTTTTATGTAAATGTGGCGTATATTATGTTATCACATAAACGGCTTTGACAATATTGTAGTTTGTAACTTACAATTCTTTGTTACAGAGGCATCTCTGGCTTCCACACATTTCGTTAGCGTAAAATTAGTTTAAAAAGAGATTCAATTTTAGCGTATAAATATATAGCGCCATCCTCGATAAATAAGCTATCTAACACTGAAAAAATTTTTCAAATAGGACCAGTATTTCCTGAGATTAGCGCGTTCAAGCAAACAAACTCTTCAGCTGAAATAACCACTTTGCTTAAAATTAATACGAGGAAAAATCGGCGCAATGCTGCAACCCGAAAGCTACACCACCGAAACCTCCACCAAAGCACAGCATTACACGGACTTTCCGATATTCCACAAGCGTTTCGCTTCGACGCCGAAGCATCAGGATGTGACTGTGGGGTTCCGGGGATGACGTCAGATGGCGATCAGTCATCTTAACTCGCCCCACAGCCAAATCCTTTGCAATCTAAGCGGACCCTGATACTTGACCGGGGTAACGCTAGAAAGAAGAAGAAGCAGATCTAATGGGGAATCCTAGAGAAAGCCCACCTCACGGGCAGACAGAACGAAAATATAAGGATTCGTTCTAAGAAAACTTTTTTTATGTACGTAAAGTCAACAACTGGCATGTCTGAATCCATTTGATCCTCGTCATAAAAAAAAATTAAAAAAAATTACTCCCATGAAAAACTAAAACACAGACGCCGGGAGAGCATTCCACGCCTTAGCCGTTCGGATAAGGAAAGAAGCATCGAAACGCTTCGTACGGGAAATTCGGGCAGGACGACGTCTGCAGCAGGTCTAGTAATAAAATAACTAAATCTTGAATTCATTTAAGTTACCTTAATTCTTTTGTTACAGGTGTCTCGCTCCACGTCCCAGCAAGTGGTACTCCGGGAGGCTACAAGAGCCCTCGCTGGAAGGTACCGCTGCGAGGTGTCTGCTGATGCACCATCCTTCCATACACAAGTTCGCTCAGCATACATACACGTCGTTGGTGAGTAGGTTCGAAAATGCGAAAACCTGTGACTGTTGGGTAGTTAAAGAATTGTAAAATTCGTGTGACATAATTTATGGGTGACCCCTAATAATAAAAATTATAACTGAATGTTGGACTTTAAATTTTATCCTTAAACATGAATGACAAATTTTGATAACTCCCTTTAATGGTGTGCCATATGTGGGTATTTCTTAAATATTTATTATTTGACTTAAATAATTTAAGAATTTCATACTTTAATCTGAGTCAAAGCCCCAGGCACTGCTTTGGTTCCTTCCTCTGGAATACCATGGACCCAGCACCCTCACAGTATCTGATGTCTGTAAACATTGTTGGACAATAAATAAATAAATATATACAGGACTATATGACACACGGACGTCTGTTCCTAAGGTAGACAACTTTTTTTTAGAGATATATAAAAAATACATATAGATAATACACTCAGACTCGAGGTGACTCGGATATTTATCTATATATTTTCACAAAAAAAAACATATAGATAAATAGATAGATAGCTGGATAGACACTTTCTAGCGTTTTTGTTATAGGTACATTGCATAAAGTGAAATAGTCATATGCAATCGGTGAAAAAAAAGATTTCGGCTTTACAGACCCTTCAATGCAGCATCTCTACGTAAATGTTTAAATGGCTCAAATAAAGTACCAGAGCGGAATGGGCGTTAATGAATAATTTATGACAATTATTACTAGCTCGTTTAGGCTATTATATGTTCATTATGCTCTCATTTTAAAATATATTTCATATAAAGAAAGAATATAAAATAATTGATCTTAAGCCATATAAAACAGCTTGTAAATTTAAACACGATTATAGCACCCTTTCAGCGTGAACTTGAGCGAAACAACACCCCCCCCCCCCTTCTTAAAATTAATTATTTTCTCCTCTTAAATAAATCCATATTAAAATAATGGTATTATTTCATATCGCATTGCATCTTTCCGCATTATCTGGCATAGCTACGCGTTTTATAAGCATTGGACTATTGTAATGTAAATAAAGTTTAACACAAACAGACCTTGCCTAAAGTAATGTAATAAAAATACAAGTAGCGATTTTCAACGTTTGATGCGAAAGTAAATTCATACTCAGAAAAGTGTCGACAGTACATTGAAAAGTGTAAAATGTTTTGGAATTCCGGCGTTGTGCTTCTTTACAAATTTTTTGAAAGATTATTGCATGAAATTTCTAGATTTTTGTGAATATCTTTGTAAGCTATTGAAAATCTATGCTATGTTGTATTATGATTTCGTCAATTCAAAATGTGCCTTATTCTAATAGAATTAAAATTGAAAATGAAAATCAACTGAAACCGTTCAAAATGAAGATGTCATATACAGAGTCGGAAATTGGTAACAAGACATTGTATTTTATTTTTAAAATGCTTTCACATAAACGTATTTTAAATTTGACTATTTGTATATCGGACATGTACGACAATATAATATACAAAAATATAACTTGAATAAATTTCATTGTTATCAAATTAAATTGCTTTAATAGATACAAAATATATAAGCTAATAAGCGGTCTGAATGCCAATACATGTTTGCTATATGCTAATTAGACGAGATCATCATATAATGCTCTGTGTCAATTACTGTATATAATTGAGATGCATATTATGAATTATGTATTTTGTGGATCTAAATATTAAATAAATTTGTTATATTTGTGGTACTCCACCAGTTTATATAATTGCGCACAAATTTAATAAAAACTTAATAAATCTGTGTAAGCAAATACTGTGAAAATTCACAGACGATATTTCTCGGCACTATCGTGCAGTACCACGAGATTTCTCGGTACAATTTTGCAGTAACACGAGATATCTGGCTACTATTGTGCAACAACACTAGATTAATCGGTACTGTTGTGACACTGGGGAAGTACCTGTTGAGTCCGATCTATCTATTCTAATAAGCTATTGTAGCTAAAAAATCGACAAGTGAACAAGTTAATCTAAAAACCATTTCACTTTAGCGCTATAGTTACACATTTTGATATTCTTTCTGTACTATTGCCAAAAAATGCAACTAATCAAATAAAGTTTTAAAAGTAAAAAAGGTAGCTGTGCCATGCCCTGATAGAATTAAAGCCGTTCAGTTATAGGATATATTCGTGCGGCTGGAAAAGCTTTTAGAAAGCCGCGCCATACACTGAAAACAATCCCGCCCGGCTCTTGTCGGACCGCTGATGGGTTCCAACTTTTATCTGACTTTGGGCATTCAAATAAAAACTTTATTGATACGAATAATTGAAGCCGCCATGGCTCAACGACAGAAGGAGACACGGAAATCCATCAAGTGCTCCAAGACCCCTTTACCGTGGCGACTACGAAAACCAACTCTTAAAAAAGGTAATTTAGAAAAATGTGCAATATTCCTATACAATATCTATGTAACTAATTTTATTGACTTCTTCTTTCATGAGATTTTGTTACATTTTGAGAGTTTTCATTTATTTGTGCGGAAAACTTATTGTTTTTCTTAAACTATAGTAGCCTTTGTTACATCTAGCAATATCGGCTAGCTGATAGTGAAAGTTCTGTCAAAATCGATCTAGCCGTTTCGGGGATTAACTGGAACAAACAGACAGAAAAAATTACAGATGTGTTTCCAGTTATTTGTCAATATTTCTTGATACAAGAATCGCAAGTATTCACAAAACGTAATATATAACTTTACATACAAAGAAATTCTGCATATATTCTATGAAAGCAAATATTTTTAAAATACGTCATCATTACCGGAGTTCAGTATATTTTTGTAAAATGCACCATAAAGTTATATATATAGAGTTCAATTTTCGAGAGATACCTTTCTATTAAATTGAAGATGTCACGGACAGACAAAATGCAAGTGTATAGAATGTTCCAATCGCCCTGAAACGATACTCGCTGGTGTTCAGGTGCATTTCTCTAGCATGTTTTCGCATGCATACACCTGAAGGATAAATTCTATGTCCAGGTTTCCTTGCATGAGAATTTTAGTAAAATTTCACTATAGAGGAACGTCTGGTAAAATATATTAAAACATGTTGTGCTTTGAGTCGTATTGAGTCGTACGAGAATCCCGAAATTGAATATAACGTCATATTAGACAATTAAAGTAAAATTAATGATCAAAGAAAAAATAAAAACCACGGAACTAATATAAAATCTGGTCCAATAGAAGAAGTTCTACGGAAATTCCTATAATTTTTTATGCTTATTATAAATATGGACAATAACATTTTATTAAACCCATACATAATGCAAAACCGAATTGTTTGTGCAACCACGAGATTGGAGCAATAAAGTTGAGCTACGAGCATATTACATATAGTGTTACATAGGGTCACGTGAAACCTGATTCGGAAAATATATATCCGAGTCTAACCCCTGCCGTATGTAGATAACAGCTAAAATAGATTGAACTAATAAAGCTCCCCCAGCACAATAATGCTTTGTGGGAGTCCTTTGATTTGTATTAGGTAATATTAAAATTGCTTCCCTTATAAGACTTGTACGTAATATAGACATATTGTAATAAAATTCCTTGTTATGAAATATGATTTTTTATTGAGTAAATAATATTTATTTAGTATAAGCATTTTTTATTGCGAGGAAATCCGGCACCGATATCCGCTACCAAAGGGGCTGAAGACGAATACCTTGGGTTCCAAACGACTAAAATCTCAAGCTGCTAAACAGCACCACGTATCGCTGCAGCTCTGAGCATGGTGTCCGAGGCGTCGCCTCAGGACCGTCCCTGAGCTCATGTATCAAGGGTATAAAAAAGAAAGAAGGGAAACACTTTGTTTTCTTCTTAGTGTTTCGTTGCCAAACTTAGTGTATCGTCGCAGACCAGAAGATAGCCACATCAACTGCCCTATCAGAGGCAGCCATTATGTCTACCTACAGCTTCGTTTACGTAAGAGAAGGTAACACTCTCTCGGCTCGGATAGTCCGTGGTAAAAAGGTGAGGGAGGTATTAATGGATAACATGTAGCTGGTGAGCACACTTTTAGAAAAATTGTCTGTTAAAACGACAACCGAGAGACTCGAGGTGGGAATCGAACCCACGACCCCCGGAGCAGAAGGCAGGGTCACTGCCCACTGTGCCAACGGGCCAGCCTATTGTTACAACTTGATATATTTTTCCAAACGATTCTCACAAACAGTTCGAAGTTCCATACATTTGCAAAGAAACGACTTCCAGCTTATTTTGGAGTGTAATGCGATCGCCTCGCTCTGCTGTAAAGGGTCTGGAGGTCGCTGTTTTTGGGTCAAGTGGACTGTAAGTAATGCCAACCCTTATTCAGATTCGCGTATACATACGAACGTGAACTGTTATTGATCTGTTTTGAGATGATGATGATGATGATGATGATGATGATGATGATGATGATGATGATGATGATGAGGATGATGATGATGAGGATGAGGATGATGATGATGGATGAGGATTTTTTGTATATAACGAAGGGCAAAGGCACTAACTCTAATTAAATACTTTGCGTGCGGTCCGTTGAAATTAAAGAGTTAAATGATAGTCTTGCGGGCTACCACTTTTGCAGTAGAGTCAGTTCGAAGTAAGGAGAATATGTCCAGGTGGAGAGTCGCAAACAACATCAACTTGGACGGTCTCTGCGGTGTGACTCAGTCGATGTCACATCTCTTATAATTTTGCTCTGTCCGTCCGTCCGCCCGTCTGTGTGTCTGTCCGTAAGGTGCCCCCCCCCCCTAGCATTTCAAAACTATTAGAGACGTAGAGACTTGAAATTTTTCATGATGATAGAACATGCTAAAAACTCATTAGGAAAATTATTCTGAACGAAACCGGACAACGACTTTTGAAGTTATTTAACAAACACGTTTATAGCGTATCAGATACGGAACCCTCCTATATAATCGTGTCTTGACACGCTTTTGGCTATTTTATTAATATTATTCCCTTATGAGAATTGATTAGTAAATAATTCTTCATTAGACGGTCGTCGTTTCGTCTCATTCATAATAGTTCTTATTTATTATTTACTAGCCGACCTGGCAGGCGATGTCCTAACCGAACGTAGGGTTTATTTACTACATTCCACATTCACATCCTATTATATTGACCACGTTCACGTTTTCTTTCCCTTTCCCGTTGTCGTTCAATATTTATTCATATTGTATTACATATAAAAAAAAAAAAAAAAAAAAAAAAAAAAAAAAAAAAAAAAAATATTTTCGGGCAGCTTTTTTTTTAAAATAATAAAAAAAAAAATTTTTTTTTTTTTTATAAAAAGTTGTATTAAATGTCTACTTACGCATTCGAAGTGGGCGTCAAGGACGCGCGATGCGAGACTACTAACAAGTCGACTATGGAGCGACTGTTTGCAATGCTCTTCTTTTGTTAACTGACTTTAAGGATCCTGTAACCAATATGAGGAGGTCGTAGCTTAATCAGTGGCCGACATTGGAGTCGATCGCTAGGTTAAGTAACTCTCACCGCGGCCGGGTGATGGATGGGTGACCAATTCTAAGTATGGTTTTCGAATATTCCATCTATTCCGTGCTTCGGAAGGCACGTAAAACAGTGGGGTTAATGTGACTGCGTGACATTAGTGGTGTCCCCCCTTCTCGTTCCACTTTCCACTCTCTTGAACCAATGTCATCCACAACTTTCCCGCAAAGGCATCCAAATCATCGCGCCATCTCTCCCTCGTCCTGCCGAGTCGTTGGTTATCATGTGGTTGGTGGTTACGTCAAAACCTTATTCACATTGCGATAAAAAAATAAACATAAAATCTGTTATTACTCTTCAAAATATTTGGGGACGAGAAACTGGAGCCAAAACAACCGTCCACTTAGACGGTAGTCCACAATTACGCGTGCCTTTTCTTTAAAAAAAAATTGATTATTTGTACATGTTCATCTTCTGGTCACACATTCGAAACACCCTAACCCTTGGTGTGACATCACAAACTTTAAAAATAAAAAAAAATAATTAGAAGAAAACGTTGAATTCAATTTTTTTTTATTACAATTTTTTAAGTTTTAATATGTGATGTCACAAGGCTCTTGACCTCCCCGTACCCCTTGTCACACAATGTCACATTTTGGTGACCCCCTCCCCTCTTAATGTGTGACGTAATTTATGGATAACCCCTTAGCAATATTTCTATTTTAAATATTAGCGTGGAACGTTAAATTCTTTGTTTTCATAAACAAAGTCGGCGAGTAGCATTTTTGCTTATAGTCCATCGTTTCGAGGTCTCTTTGCTAATTGAAGTCTGTTGGGTTGTGCCAGTCGATGGGAACAAATTAAGTGGATCTTTCAGCTCCAAAAGATAAATTACTTAACAGTTAATTTTTGCTTATAGTCCATCGTTTCGAGGTCTCTTTGCTAATTGAAGTCTGTTGGGTTGTGCCAGTCGATGGGAACAAGTGAAGGGCATCTTCTACCTCCAAAAGATAAATTATTCTATAGTCAATTTGCTTACAATCTATCGTTTCAAGGGTTCTTTGATGATTGAAGTCTGTTGTGTTGTGTCAGTGTCTAGGGAAGAAGTTTCTAGAAAATCGCACGGTTTTGGACTTCAGGAGATGGAGGTGTTGAGGGATAGGATTGAGACAATCCCGTTTCAGATAGTGTATCATTAGGTAAATTTATTGTCTGGTTAGATTCCTTGAACGTTTTGACGTTTGGATACAAAATATATTTAACAGACTTTATTAAAATATATTTTATACTTATTAAAAATTATAAAATGGCTTTTAAACTCACGATGTTATAACGGGATTGTCTGACTAGTTTCGAACCCGTCCGGGGTCCTTCCTCATGAGCTCGCTACGAAGCAGTGTCGGGGCAAATGAGCAGGCAGCTAAGTGCCTACTGAAGCCCATGGACATTTGGACGACCAGGAGGCAAGCAGATGCGTTGCCGGTTGATTTGAGTGCGTTTGCGATAAAAGGAATCAGCGTATGAAATTGCTTATGATCTATATAGTGCATTCCTACTAGGTCTATAATATATTTGATTTTAATACATTACTTTTCTTAAGTACGCTATTAGATATAATATTATCAGGCTTTCGAACTTATTAGATTGTGAAGGTATGACGTCATAAGTCTATTAGGGTTGTTGCCATGCCCATCGTGCCCCATCACGGTGAACTTTTAGATTTTTATATAAATATATTGCTAGGAGCAAACGGGTAGTCGATTCACCTAAGGAACTACCAATGCCCATGGACATTACCACCAAAAGCACCCAGTTGCGTTGCCGGCTAAAAGCTTGTATTAGGAGTGGGTGCAACAATACCCTTTCGAATTTCAGTCTATTATTTCTACCGTTAAACTATTGAGGCTCCATAATGTATCAAATAAAAAAATTGACCATAAAGAGGCTTGTCCTACAAGGAGTTTGTAAGGAATAAATATAACGCTATGCGAGCTTACCACGATATGAAATCGTTCACCTTACGCTTATTTATAAATATGTACTTTTTATTTCATAATATGTATGTATAGAAGTAAATAAAGGTTAATATAAGAAATAAGCAATTAGGATATAACGACGCCTTCACCGAATAATATGGTGTAGTGACTTTACTGTAATTTTATTTTGTCCATATTCTAATACTGCAGTCTTAGCTAAGATGTAACTAAGTCTGCAGTATTAGAAAATGTATATTCTAATACTACAGACATAACTAACATGTAACTAAGTCTCTAGTATTTGAAAATGCATATTCTAATACTACAGACTTCGCTAAGTTGTAACTAAGTCTGCAGTATTAGAAAATGTATATTCTAATACTACGGACTTAGCTAAGTTGTAACTAAGTCTGTAGTATTAGAATCTGCAATTCTCAGAATTTTTTAAATATTATTTTCTTTGTATATAGCAAAGTGATTAAGAAATATATTTTTTATTCGGTTGAAGGCACACGCAATTTTTATAAACAAATCAATATATTTTTTTTAATTCAATATAACATATCTAAATAAAGGGCGTGAAAAATTAAAAAACTACCTTTCATTGCATATATAAAATAATTTCCAATGATTCATTAATACGCAAGGTATTAAGGGAACAACGTTTTCTATTTTTCCTGTAAAATTAAAGATTTTCGGTTACCATTTTATTCGATGGGGCGTCGTTATGTAGTTAATGTGGTTGGAGCCACGGAATTTTAAAAATACATTGTTAAAACTACCGAAATCGCGGTATCAGTTTTATACGTGGGTAAGGGCCCTTATCATTGTGTTGCCAGAGCCCGCTTATAAATCTAAAAAAAAAATCATGTCCATCAAACTCATTTTTTATCATAGACTAAGTATGAAGAAAATAGCGTATCTGCAAGTTTTTACTGTCTCTACATATTATTTCTTATTCTTTGATAACTATGCATTATAATTCTCATGTATATAACTCTTATGTAACTTTTATGTATATTTAGAAATTTATTCTAGTCCTTGTATAAAACGTCCCAAATTATAGTCTATGACTATATTTAAGCTCTCAATTGTTTAAATATTTTTATTTGTGTGTTAACACTAGATCTATTTACATTTTATCAAGTATCGAGTCAAATATCGTCTCCATCAATATCTTCTAGCAATTTATTTTTACTATCACATTAATTTCCTAGAGCATATTTTGTCTGTGGACGTCAACGTCTAGACAATTCTAATTCTAAATATCTATAAGGATATTTAGAATTCTATGCCACACTAAGGGGTCATCCACAAACACGTTAAAACGAGGGGGGGGGGGGCACCTAAATGTGACATTGTGTGACAACGGGCAGAGGAGAGGGGGTATTAAAAGCGATTTGTTGTGACGTCACAATCCAAAATTAAAATATTTAAAAAAAAATGAGACCGCTGTTTCCTTTTTTTTTATGTGTAATAAAAATCGGGGAGGGGAATTCGAAAATGTGCCAACCCGAGGATGACTAATTACCTAATGAGTACTAATTAGCCAGTTGCCAACCTTGCTCGCTACTTGTTAAAGTGGAAATCCGTTTTAGATAATATTAAGTTAATATCGGAAGTCTATAAAAGTTGCTAATTTATTAAGTTAATTTAATTTAGTTTTATTGACTATGTATGTTTGGTTTTGTGAAATATGTACTTATTTTTTACGATATAAAACTCCTTAACATTATTACGGTATATGAATTTAGCTTTCAAAAATTTGGCAGCATCGATAAAAGATGAGGAGCTAAATACTGCACTCCCCTATAACACGGTAGATTCATTATTTATTTATTTATTTTATTACACATTTTATTGTACACTACAAAATAATTAACAAATAGTAAGGTATAGGCAATTATTAATTTATTCCAAATTAAAGGAAAACACATTGTAGAATTATTCTTATATAACGCGTTTGTATTGCCCCGGATACAAGCTCGAAACATAATATTAAAAATATTATAATAGTATATATTATAGAATAATGTTAATGCGTTATAGAAGCACCGTGTTATAAGAGGGGTGACAGTAGAATATTTGCTTAGTCTTTAGAGAATTTATAAATCAACAAAAAATAGGTCTGAGCATTAAACCTTGATAAATGTCGACGAGGACAAAAAAGGTTGATTTTAAACCAGTTACTATCTTAAAAACGGATAGTTTTTTTTTTATATATCCTTCCATTTGCACTATGTATTTTCTTTCTTGATACCTAGTATTATTCGAGTATTTAATTTGTACTTTATTTTATTAAAAGTAAGATATAATTAAAAAAATACTAGTGTAATTTATGCTCTAATCGCATTATTTATTCCGTCAAGTAAAGAAAAGTAATAAAAGTCTATATCCTAGCAATTATTAATAAGCAATATTACGCGCTATTGTATAATCTCTTTGTTAGCAGCTATTTGTAAAATAAACCATTTTCAATTATTCAAAAAAAAAAAACGAACAGCCCTTACCAGTTCGAGAAGAGTCGTCCAAAGTAATAATTACTTAATTTATACGTATTGTTCTGCTAATAAGTTTTAAGCATTCTATGCACGCATACTCATTTTAAACAATAATAAAATGATTTGCTTCTATGAATCGTGTTTTATTTTTAATCTGTACTAAAACTGGTCCATTCCTTTCGCAGCCAATGTCAAATACAGAAACGTCAAAGTTATACCACTTCTTTTTGAGCCGGGAGTTAAAATGTCACAATTTTCTTATGCCGGCGCCAGACATAGCTTCATTTAATTACAAAACTTATCATACCACTTAACAATAATAGCTTCACAACCTAATTATTTGATGTAACCAAAGGCTGGACATTCAAAAGTTCTGTTACGAAGATATCGAAGAAGTTAAAATGAATTCGAAAAGGTTCCTTTCTTAATATTGAATATTTTTTATCGACAGACACTGCCCGAGCGTTAAAAAAAAGTGAAGTAAATAACCGAAATAATATAAAAATTATTTAGCGTATTTATCTCTTAATCTAATATCTGTAGCATAATAAAATACTACCTACATGACCGAGCGTTGCTCGGAATTTCTTTTGATGAATGGCGTTTCTTGGAAATTATATTTAGATGTGAATTACATACTGGCTGGCAGCCCCTTTGGAGCAATGGGCAGTGCCTTCGATAAATGGCCTATCTAACACTGAAGGAATTTTTCAAATTGGACCAGTGATTCCTAAGATTAACAAGTTCCAGGAGGTTGTGGCCTAATCAGTGGTCGACATTTGAGTCGATCGCTAGGTTAAGTAGCTCTTGCTGCGACCGAGCGATAGTTGGGTGACCCATTTTAGCACTGGTTTATATTTGATATCCGACCTCCTCCGTGTTTCGGAAGGCAAGTAAAATAGTGGGACCCGATTAATGTAACTTTGTGATATTAGTCGTAAGGTTGTAGCGATCGTGGGGGTTCCGAGGATCCTGTCAGATGGCCGGCCCTAGGAATGCAGGGTCACTGCGCCCAGCGCCAATGGGGCCGTCAATAAATAATGCCTGTGTTATACGTAAAAGAATCTTGTTTCACCAAACCCCATCAGCGGAAGGATGGGTCACTGCTAACTGCATGGTCCATCCTATTAAGATGTAAATAACTGTAGATAACCTTCAAAATTTGGGTTGATTTATCAAGGTCTATATCGAACCTAGTATCTTATGATCTTCAATGCACCCATAGGTCGTTGAACTTTCAGTACAAACGCTTACCTGCAGAAAAAAGGGCTTCAGTCATACACCAGCATATACAATCCCATTCCGGTCCAGGGACCTCTTATTATGTTATGAACCAAGCACCTCATGGATCTCATACACGTTCAGGGAACTCTTATTACGCTATAAAACAAGCAGCTTACGGATCTCATACCTGTCCAGGGACCTCTTATTATGTTGGAAACCAAGCACCTTATGGAGTTCATACCGGTCCAGGGACTTCTTATTATGCTATAAAACAAGCACCTTACGAATCTCATACCGGTCCAGGGACTTCTTATTATGTTATGAACCAAGCACCTTACGGATCTCATACCGGTCCAGGGACCTCTTATTATGTTATGAACCTGCCCAAAACGCGACATTATGACCGGGGGATCATACCCGGAGTTGACTTAGGACCAAACTTCTCTTCAAGCATAAATCCCTTGGCCCAATTATTTGTTTACTACCCTCGAATGTCAAACAGCAACTCTGTCTACATCTATTTCATACTATAAAAGCCGAATTGGCTGTTTGTGATTTTTCAGCGCTTGACCTCGGTCATAAGTGATGACAAAATGATAAAGTTCGACAGTTCTTATTTTTTTTTATGAATTTTTATTTATTAATAATGAAAATCATATTAATTTATTTAAATTATATAATAAACAAACTCACTGTTTTACTTTGGCTTCCGAAACACGGAGGAAGTTGGTTATCAAATATAAACCAGTGTTAGAATGGGTCACCCATCTATCACCCGGTAGCAGCAAGACCAACTTATCCTAGCGATCGATCTAAATGCCGACCACTGATTAGGACACGACCTCCTCTCCTACTAGCCTTCAATAAAAGGCTATATTCATTTTTTAAAGCACCGACAACACATATGCAAGCTATCGAGTAGTGCAGCGTGCATGGGCGTCAGTATACACTGCTGGCCGTTTTTTTATACAAAAAGACATAACTATTTAACTTACGCAAGCATATAAATATATTTGCAGTGTCGGTTTGATAAGTCGAAATTAAATAATTTTACTGATTGGATATGACTATGTAATGAACTAGTTGTTACCCCCAACTTAGTCGGCGTAAAATTAGGTTAAAAATTTCAGCGTGATTATATATAGCCTATAGCCTTCCTCGATAAGTGGGCTATCTAACACTGAAATAATTTTTCAAATCGAACCAGTAGTACCTGAGATTAGCGCGTTCAAGTAAACAAACAAACTCTTCAGCTTTATATACCAGTATAGCTATTCATAATTAAAACCCTTCTGTCTGCCTGTCTGTTTTACCCCTACAGAAATACCGAAGCTGGCAATTTCAATATTTCAATGATGCTTCTTTCCATCGGTTTCGAAACTAGTCGGGCATTCCCGATATAATATACGCGTATGTTTAAAAGCCGTTTTTATAATTAGTACTAGCGGACCCGGCAGATGACGTTCTGCCCGAACGTTGGGCTACTTACTATTTACTTCTATTATCCTATATCATCTCCGTTCCGGTTCCCATCCCCGTAAGTCCCAATTGACTCCACATTTTAGATATAAAACTTTTGTATGGGAAAAAGAAAAGGGCTGTTTTTAGGGTTTTCCCGGCGCCCATTGCGGACATTTAATAGCATCAATGCGGGTTGCATTACAATTGATTAAAGATGCTCCATTTTCTGGGGAGCCGCACCAAACAAGCACGCCAAGTCAGAGTCATCCAAGAATCCTCACCTGAACAAGTTCTCTTTGCTTCGGCCAACCTGTGTCCGGAGTCTATTTAAGGATTTCTATGTGACGGCCATTCAAATCCAGGTGGGGGATTTTCGGAGGCTGGGACAAAGGGCTGAGGATACGTTATATCACTCCGCCAAAGGTCTGTCAAATGAACGTGATAATTGCAAGCTTTGGCATTTCCTTACCGTTCAGTAACACACGACTCCGACTGGAATTTCACAGGCACCAGAGGTACTTCTGTCTACTAATAGTTATATAATTCCCATTCCCATTTTTTAAACCATCAAGTTAAGTTTATTTTCATTTATTTATAATCAACAGCGTTACAGAAAACATTAATATGTAGAAAATATTAGATTAATAAGGCCAAAAAAAATTACATTTCAAATTCAAAAAAAAACAAAATTCATTTATAGATATATATTAACAGAGTTAACAAAGAATACGCAATAGGAAACAGAAGAATAAGTCTACATTATGGGAGTGTGTACCTGTAAGTACCTGTCATGGATGGACGAATTCGGTTCCTCCTGATTGACGTAGCATCGTAACCCCTCACACGTATGAAACCAGAGTGAGAAAAATGCAATAAAACGTTTGGGTGACAGCCAACTCTGCCTTACTTCATTGGATCGAGCAATGACTGTTTCAGTATTAGAAAAAGTATAAATTCCATGGTAGCATATCCGTGTTATAGGGATGAGTGCATTTCAACATTCCGATTGGGAGTATAAATGTAAATAAAATTAACAAAATACGCTTTGCCTTTTGTTTGTTTAGTTGTGGACATCGAATAGGTGAATGGAGGTTGTGATAATTTTTGTATATTATTTATTAATGTTTTTGATACAACACTTGCTTTCTGGGACAATACTGCATATTTTTAACATCGAATTTTCGTTATTTACAATATGGAAATTTTCATATGGATCCCTAAGTTTTTTGAAAATGCCTATATTCATTAGGGATAATGTAGGATTCTAAAGGTGAAAGAACTTTTTATATCGGTCCAGTAGTCCAACAAACAAAGAATAAAAACTAACCTGTTTATAATATTAGTGTTAACAATTGATCTAGTTAGAAAATACTTTTATTAAATGTCAAAAGTTTGGTAGATTTAATGTTTTTGACGATTCCTAATATGACACAGGATTCTTGATGCATTTTAAACTTTTGGCTACCCACATAGTAATTATTCTTCATTATAAAAGATTCCAAGGTGCAAATGACGTTTCCTTTTTTAAATTAAACGTAAGTATCCGTTGGTTAAAAATTAACCAAAGGAATATACTAATCCTTTCAAAATTTACCCCTACTATTTATATACATTAATTATCATAACCTTTATTACACCCAGTAATATAACAATACATGATCATGGATGCTTACATGGTTTACTGATAAAATATTGATACGACCTAATAAAAATAACAAGAAATATATTATTAATAATTGAAAATTATTTAATTTATGTTTGTTTAAATTGATATATAAGTATTGGGCGGCGAAAACTAGCTGTTGTTGAGTTTTATTTTGGGTCTCTATCACAAGTGACAAGTTTAGCAATGTCTATATAAAATTACTCAAGTGAAATTAAAGAGTAACTTATGTTTCTAGCTAGTTTAATTCATAAGTAGTGTTACTTCAAGTTGATACAGTCCATTTAAATATTTAAAAATATACTTTAAATTGTACATGTGACTAGGCAAGGACAAGTTTACTCTGGTTTTTACTTGTTTATGAGAAAAGAGACTCTTAATGTCTTATCTGTATTTTACCAGTAACATATACTAATGTCCTAAAATCTATAATTTTTTCCTCGTTAAGGTTGCTTTTATTAAAATTACTTTCAAGCCTCATGCTGAATTTTTACAGCCAAGCCAAGCATATTTTATAGCATAAATATAGACTGAAATAAGCTATACGTATAGCTTGTTTTAGCCTGTATATTTGGTACATTTTAGGGGCAAAGACGAGCTTCAAAAGGGATGCCATAGCTCTAAAAGTTTGAAGCACTGGCCACACATGGCCATAGTAAATCCATATTATTCAATGTTTATTTGAAGTTATATGTATGCAGGAAAATGATTTAAACAGGAAAATTAGCATAAGCTA
>JANCMC010033613.1:35442307-35485312 GCA_024363005.1 Charaxes varanes | reverse complement strand
ATCCATATTATTCAATGTTTATTTGAAGTTATATGTATGCAGGAAAATGATTTAAACAGGAAAATTAGCATAAGCTAATATAAAACGTCCGTGACCGTGCCTTTATTAAATAAAAAATAAAAATCAGGAGAACACTTTGGGAACATCTAAAACGAAAACACGTTCCAAACTTTTATCTAAATTTTCCAACGTACAAATTAACAACTTAACATTAATAGTTCACATTACCAGTTATTCTAATAAAACCCTGGATAGATATCTGCTTCATTTTGCTGCAATATTTCTAACCACTAAAACACAATACTAGCTGAACTATCAGTACAGAGACACAAATATATAGCGAATATCCAGCGTAAAGCTGTAATTCAGCCTAGCTATTTTCTGTTATTATGAAAAACGGTTATTTGTAAGGTCCCTTTTCGGACAATAATTGTACGTGATAACGCCGAATGCCTCTCTCGGTTGTTGTCTCCTCTATCGGTTGTTCTGCGCTCTCGCTTGTACGCTCGGCTCAGACAGAACGTGACAGTGAGTCATTTTACAATCTTTTTCGTGCGTGCAGCCGGCGCTAATCGATTTGTAACGCGTTGTCACGTCATAAGAAGGATATAAAGGCAACCTAAAATTATTTTAAAAAGTAACGGTTTTTTATTCTGATGCAACCTTAATATGGAATAAAAAATACATTTATGAGGAATTTTTTTTAAGGCCATTACAAAGCAAAGAAAAATACATGTACAGCACAAATGCACACTTGTATTATATGCGATATATGTAAATCTATACGCGAATGTGTTCTAAGTTAGTTATTCAGATCTGTCATCACATTTTGTCATTATGCTATTTATGTGAATATACCGTGATCTTTGTACTTAAATTAGTTTGTTACGAGATTTTTTAGCCTAGATATAATTTTATGCCATAACTAATAATATTAATGTATAATTTAATAGATTTTTTAAATAGTTTTGCAATAAATTGTTCATGTTAGAACAGTTGCGATTCACGAATGCGAATTGTTGTTTCTCTCACTTTGTAGATCGTTACTTGATCAGCATTTTGGAGCATTGTTATTATTTTTTTGATTATATTTAAAAGAACTTCTTTTTCAGATGGTCACCATAAATATATTGACAATTCGTCTTCTAAACAGTTAGATAAATACACATTTGATATAATAAATTCAAATTAAATGCACTCGTGAATCGCAACAGTCTTATTTAAAATTTAAAATATACGTTCGGCGTGTAAAAATCATTAGCTCAATTCGGATTTTAGAATGTTGTAATTATAATATTATCATTTAGGGACATGATGTAAAATAATCCAATAATCGTGTAATCATTGATTATGAAAAGAGCTTATATGAATTAATACTCTTGAAGTTAATACAATGTTCATCTTCTACCATGGGTGACCCATTCTAACACTGGTTTATATTTGATATTCGACCTCCTCCGTGCTTCGGAAGACACGTAAAACAGTGAGATCCGATAAAGGTCACCGAGTAATATTGTTCTTGAGGTTGCAGAGATCGTGGGAGTTCCAAGGATGACGTGAGATGGCAATCGGTCATCTTATCTCGCCTCACAGCCACATCCTTTGCACTCTAATCGGAGCCTGGTACTAAACCGGGATAAAGCAAGGAAGAAAAAGAAGAATGTCGAAAATGAATGAAATGAAATGAATGTTGACAAAAAAAAAAGGGTCAAGTTATATGAGCCCCATGCCCAGCCCATTCCCACTTCATCTATGCTGACTTCTTCCCTACACCCATTGCCCCAGTAATGGATTGACTTAGCTGTCTATAACTTATTACGAGAAAGCATTCAGCTAAGTATTGGTGAGGAATAGTGATCATGTCTGTACCGCTTTAAGTTATATAGATTTTTGCATCCCGCTCTCATCAAACAGTCAGGTGAGAGTTTCTTGACGTAGTAATCAAGTAGTTGTTATAAGATCATTATTACGTATAGTTTAAAATAAATTGTTCTCTAGGGATACTTGAACAGGCATGGGAACCTGATACAAGGATTTCCGCAATTTTTTAGGTATCCCCTAAAAAGTCAGTCATTTTGTTTTTTTTTTTTTTGTTTTAAAACTTAAAAACACCTATATATGAATGCATTACAAAAATGAACGAAATGACCTTCACCGAAATCCGTATAAGCGAATTAAATTCGCATGTTTCGGCGAATTTGATCCTTTTTTCTTAATATTGGGAAGTCATTTGTTTTTAGGCTTTTCTAAGCTTGTGTAGTCACGACGAAAGCCCAGCAGGCTTTAGTTCGTTCTTAGTTAAACCCTTTTATTTTGATCTTTCCGTCCGTCCGTCTGTCACGGACATTCTCACCGCGCGAGTTGTATATGTAAATTAGTGAGATACGTCTATAAACTGCTCGAGTGGATTGACATAATGGTCGCGGCGGTAATTAGTTTTATTTTAACTCGCCTGAAACAAAATTAATTTATTCAGCTGCGTTCGCGAACTACTTTACGGTGGCGAATACAAAAAAGCGAAATCTTCCGTGATCTTCGTTTCTTCGTATTGTATAGTACCTTTTATTTTATTGTCTAATTGTTTCGGAGCTTGCTTGGAATAAACAGACAGACAGACCGACAGACAGGCAAAAATGTTTTAACTTGCATCTGAGCTAATTTTGATCACGTTTCGTAACTGTTTGTAATTAAGTCCAACTTAGAGCACAGGTCAGTTTATATTTCAACTTTTAGGGTTCCGTCCCTCCCAAAGGAAAAAAGGAAACCTTATAGGATAACTTTGTTATTCGTCTGTCTGTCAAAACTCTTTTTCTCAGGAGCGGGTAGAACTATAAACTTAAAATTACTACTAAATAATGTTTTCTTTTGAAGCTGTGAAAAAGGTAAATTAAACCAATTTCAATAATTTTTTTATATAATATATAAATATAAAATTAAAAATAAGCTAAATAAAGCTTTTGCGTACTTCTGTAAGATCACTACATTGTCACCTTATAGTGTGGAAATTGGCACTTTAAGATAAGATAAGATGATACTTTATTGCACAAATAAAAACAAAGAAAGTAACACATATAGGAGTGAAACTGCTTATTGCAGACAATTATAATGCAAAGGCGGTCTTTTTGCTAAAAGCAATCTCTAACAAACAACCTGATGGGAAAGAAATAGAAGATACGAGAGCGGGATGGTGCAAAATGATAAACTATTACTTAAACTGTACACACTATTATATATAATATGTACTTATATAATATAAATAACATATATATGATCACCCCCTGTGACGTCTGCTCTCAAGTACTTAGAGGTAAGGTTAAAGATATTTTAAGGATCTTTCTCAAAATATGATAATAAGATGAGAGGATTCTCTAAACAGGATATTTTTATTCTAAACGAGCTGTAAACCGCGAATTCGCCCGTATGAGTTCTGTCCTAATTATTTAGCTAAAAGCAAAGTAGCCTGTATGTATATTATTCTTTGTAAAATCAGCTATCTATCAGTGAAAGTCAACAGACAAACAGACTCTACAATTTTATGTATATGTTTAGATATGGTTTCATAAATTATGTTGTAATGTCTTGACAGTCAATAAGGCATATTATACATTATATCATATAAGATTGACGAAGTTGAAGATAAAACTGCTTGCAGTTAATTCGCTCCAGCTTTGTACTTTATGGTTAACATGGAAACACATATATTAAACTAATTTTATAAGAACGTTTTTTAAAAGAGTGGCTAACGAATTTCTCGCTGACTCATGTCGATGCTCCACTTTTCCGAATCAATGGTAGGTTTTAAAACATGTACTGCAGCTATTATTTTAATTTTTATTGCTTTCCCCTCTCTTCGTCTTCTTTATCTTTTAGATGAATTAAATAACCCATTAACCCATCAAATGAAGGGTGGAAATGCATTCAAAAGAAAGTCAATAATAAGCAGAAACTTACTGGATGACGTCGGCATGAGATCTATCTCTATGGAGATTTGTGACAGAGATCTATGTCCATATGAATATCCTAAAATTGAAGGAAGATAGAAAGAGTCTCATATTGGGTACAACAATTAGTTGAACTAGGAATTAGATCTTTCTAATTTGGCAATTTGGTTTCTAATAGGAATATATTCGTGAAACAGGCATAAGTATCCCTATTTCCCATTCCAAACGAAACAATTGGATAAGATTGTGTATATTATCTAGAAACGTTCGAAGAAATAAGATTCATCACCATCACCATGATGAAGACTAATAGAAGGATATCGTCATAGGATGAGTTTAGGTCGGAGCTGGTTGGGCGGAGAAGGAAGGACGGGCAGTGGAGGTGAATGTTCGTGTACACGTTAAAGGGATTCCTCAAACCTACACTTGGGTTACAAGTCACAGACACTGCCCTAGATCCTTCCTCTGCAATACGATGGACTTGATACACGCACGGTCAATCCATAGAGCATTGCTAGGAAACCGTCTCTTTTAGATTTCAACTTCAAGTGTTGTGCGAATAAACCAATTTATGGAAGAAAACAAATAAACCAAACCACTTATTGAAGTACGCCCACTTATGAGCCTTCACCCATCCCGGTGTGCCTTGAAATTGAAAACAATTTTCTTGTCGTCGGAAATCACAGACTACTAGTAAACCAAATAAATAGCATCTCTATATGAATACGTGAAGCGAAAACTTTCATCACCATTTTACGGAAATTGCGTGGACCAAGGAGTGTGAAATTGGACACAATTATTATTTATATAGAGGAAGGTGTGCGAAAAAGGATTTGGTATAAAACAATACAAAATCAACCAATCCTATAGATTGGTTAAAGTCCTATTTAAAACGTTTAGTTGTATTAGGACATAACGAGATTCCTCGTTCAAAATGTGGAGTTACCCCGCGTAAAGACATTCGGGTCTTGAGCATTAAATAATATACAGGAAGGACTATATGACATACGAACGTCTGTTATTAAGGTAAATAACTTAATGCCTATATGATAGGTAACAGTTACCTGTTATACACAGATATGTTTTTTTTTTGTAGAAATATATACATATAGATAATACACCCACAGTCGAGGCGGGAAACGAACCCAATGTTGAATGTGCCCAAAAATGACAAAAAGGTTCGTACAATTTTACTGTCTAATTGTAGATTTGGTCAAGAATTTATACATTCCTCGCACATACTATGCTTAAAATATACATACATATATATGCCTATCTTTTTAGGTTGGCTTGCTATAATCTTTTTTATGCCAACCAAATTTATTCTAAAATAATGTATTATTTGTGAAGGTGTTTTTATAAACACGATAATACTTAATCTTTATCCACCACACACCCCCTCACACATCCCACATCCCCTACAGCTACGTCCTCTACCATATAAACAGTCCCTGGTATTTAACCGGGATAACGCTAGGAAGAAAAGATATTAATCCTAGCCTTAACTATTTTTTAAACCTCTAAGTGATAAGCGTGGCCCACGCGGAAGTGTATAGATAAATATTTTAAAGACGCCCGTCATCTGGACCATATAATTTATAATGCGTATCGTAAATACACGTGTATGGAAAGGAAACTTGAGTAGACTGTCTCAATTAGAGCAGGAGTCGATGCAAAAGTCACGCGACTCACGGCCGCAGTGATTGTTGAATCATTTGCATTGCACACGATATTAAATCAGTTGCCGGGCTATTTATATGAAATATTTAAATTGCCGCAACGGGAGAATGTATTCTAAGACCGTGTTTATTGGCTGTTTTCATTAAATATCTGAATGATTATTTATTTATTTATTTATTTTGTACATTAGACACCAGATAGTGTTACCAACTGGTCTCCAATGTGTGCTGTATGCGTACAGTCTCTGATGTCTTATTTAGTTATATACATACTGGAGCAGCTCAGCAACGCAAAATGACAGGATTTTGCGCCACTTGTCTCGATCCTGCGTTGTCTCTTTCCAGTTTCCAGTTCGAAGATCACGCAAATCCGATTGAACTACATCATGCCAGCGATACCTGGGTCGCCCAATTAGTCTTCGACCAATCGGTTGTCCAAGATATGCCATCTTGACGCCGCGATCGTCTTCTTTTCTTACGATATGGCGAGCCAGCGGCGCAGACTAAGTGCTTTTGTCTTATCAGTAATGTTGGGCTCGACAAAAATTCTTATTTAGTTAGATCCAAATACTATATTTGGGTAGAAGGATTTCTAGTAATGAAATCTTTACAGCCGTGTGTCCCTTACACACCACTATATTTTATCAAAAATTCTCCATAAGCAGTAAATAAGTAACGTACGAATTAAGTGAATAATACTGTAGCACTTAATTTCCTTATTAAAATGGCTCCAAGTGTTAGATGAGCATAAAAAAATATAGTAAGCAAACCTACACATCCGTGTGTCATGTATACATCATTAGACCTTCTTATCGTTAATTAAAATAATTAATTTACTTTGATAAACACGAGTTATCAGACGCGCGAAGGTATTTTCGGGCGTTCTATGTACACCTTTATCTCAAAATATATCCCTAGTTTTTCAATTCCTTATTTTAACAATGTTTGCTTACAATTCCTCAATTATGATTGAAGTCCCCTTTTGAGGGAACAATTACATGTGTTAAGAAACTCCGCTTTTCCATAAAAAGTTGCCTACGATTAGGCTAAACTTTAATTAGTGCATGAAATTTTAGCATGTTCTTAGATAGACATATGATGTGATGCTGTACATATATTTGTGTAGCGCGTCGTTTGTGCGTGTGCGTGTGTGTGTATGTGTGTGTGTGTGTGTGTGTATGTGTTTTAAAATAATGAGTTTATATATATTGGTAATAAAAAACTGAAGTTGAAGAGGCAATATTATTCGATAGAAAAAATCTAGCTGTAATTTAGTTAGCAGTATTTAACTTCCATGACTCTTGAAGACATTCTTAGTCTGTATCATCTTATCGTATCCTATTCATAGATGAAAAAGATATCGACTTGGTGGTCCTTCACGTCCAATTCTTCTGATTCCTGATAACATCATTAGACGATGTGTTTTTATCGCTAATTTTTTCTTTAATATTACAAAGTACTAACAGGCAGACAGTTCACTTAAGTGACTACGGTCAGATATCAAATATAAACCAGTTCTAGAATGGGTCACTCAACTATCACCTGGTCGCAGCAAGTGCTACTTAACCTAGCGATCGATTCAAATGCCGACCACTGATTAGGCCACGACGTCCTCATACATACATAAAAACTAGTATTGTGAATAAAATATACATTGAGTGACAATAAGAGTTTTTCTTAAATTGTGAAACCCAAAGGTAATTTTCAACTCTGGAGTTATTTTTTGAACTAGATGAGTTCGCGTGGTTGGTTGTAAACTTGTAAATCTATTGTGTTTACGTAAATTTTGACAATGTCACGTCTTTGAGAAATTTCGAATTTCATGGCGGAACTTTAAATACATATATACAGGACTATAAGCACACAGCTTAAAACGGAACGCGATCCAGTATACTGACATCCCCGTTCAATTTTTCTATTTTCAATATTATAAACCCACGTATTACAAACTCACGATTTGTCTTCACTCACGATTTCATAATAATATAATACTGTTACATTTAACTGTTAATTTTTTCTCTTGCATTCTCTCTCTTGAACCCAACCCAGCTCTGTTTTATTGGGCTCCTGAAATAAAACTCTTATGGACTTGAAGTAGGGGGGGGGCTAAAAAACGTGAAATTCGTATGACTGACATGACATAATATATTATGGATGATCCCTTGTGAAATGTACGACATCTGCGCGAATAAAGTATATTTTGTTTAAAGCAAACATTCATAACGAATTAAATATTTTATGGATGAAAGAAGAGTTAATAAAGACTGTCATTTAACATTTTCACGTGACAAAGTCTTATTAAACAATGAAGGCCGGCTGCGCATGCACGTTTTTACCTAATTTGCCCGGACGAAGTCATGGGTAACGACTAGTTCAATGTATTCGTTCAAGGAGTACCCTTTTTAAATTAACAAATTAATATTTTTTTTAAAATGGGCATTGACATGATTATAACCTATCAAAGGAAAAAAGCGCTTTTATAACCAAATCTTGCAGAAAAATCGCGAACACTTATCAAAGAGTAAATTATTTTATTATCCTAGAATTACCCTAATGATCTATTACAATACAATATGTGGTAAAATATAGAACATTTCAAAATGGTCGCCATATTTAATACACCCATCAAACATACATAACCTATTTCACTCCAAATAAGTTTTCTAATTAGTTTTTATCATGTCCTATGGAGATGGGAATTATCGACTTTCTACATGTAATAGTTCCGAAATCCTATGATGGGACAACTTTGCAACGACGTACCTTGGACAGAGTGAAACAATAAGGATTTCTTGTAGGTCTACGGAACCCATAAAATTGTGTTCAAATTTGTATATCGATACCTCCCACGTAAGTTGTTATAACTCCACAATCCCAGCTTTCCAATAGAGCGTTGTTTAGTTTTTTGTAACAACTAAATTGTAATATAACAGTCACTTTTTAATATACTGATTTTTTTTTTTGTTGATAGGAAAGCTTACGTTACGTACAACGGTAACACGGTAGCATGTAACACAACATGTATACAATTCAAAGATTTACAATCTAAAAATAGTTAATTAGTAAAAAAAATAGAAGAAAAACAGTAAATGATGAAGCGAAATGAAAAAACAAAAACATTTATATAACACAACCAAAATACTTTTACTAATTGGAGCAAATTTTATTGACCACGGTTATTCATGAGTATACTGATTTGGCAAAGGCCGGTAACGCGTATATTAAGATAAATATTAAATTATGAGGTGAAATTTTAATTCATGATACTGGCCCATCATGTAGCCTTTCTCTCCTTCTTGGGCGTTCGGGAAGGTTAAGTGTAGTTTTTACCAAGTGGTCTTTAACTCTCTGTTAAATGTGATCAAACCATCCTAATCTAATTTCAAACAGTTTGTCAGTTATTAGAGCTACTGGCCAAGTTATAATAGATCAACTTAAAAAAGCAGTAAAAAATTTAGCGGCATTACCATGTGAATACCAATAATACAGCTTAAGTAACAGTAGTAACATTCTCAATAGCTCAACGGTATAAGGTATGGACTGAAATCCGCAAGGGACACGGTTCATACTACTCACAAATGGCAACTTGTCAATGTCGGTTGACTTGGAAAAAAGAGTTCACTAGGAAAATACATAGTGACACTGGTTTTTTATGTATTAAGATTTAAAACTCAGTTTGAGTTCTTTAAATTTGTCTTCTCCGACTGTAACGAGTTTTCTTCTTTTTAAGTCAAATACAGACAAAAAATACAGCGACTTACAATTCTCTTACATTTAAAAGTTTAAATTCTCGAACACGATGGGGTAGTAATACTCCTGTGCCAGAAGTGTTCAGCTCTTTCCTTCCAAAAAAAAAAAGTAATGTAAACTAAAAAAATAGGAAGGAAAGAATTATAATCAATGCTGTTTGTCTTTGTTATGAAATGAAATAAATAAAGTTGGTAGGCAATAAAGGTCTTTGTTATGTAACTTCAAAAGTTGTTTGATTTCAATCAAAAAATTTTCTTAATAAGTTTTAATATGTTTTATCAAAATTGAAAATTTCGTAGTTTGTTAGTCTTTAGTAGTTTGAAAATTCTAGGAGGGGGGGGGGACACCCCGCAAAACACTTTGAAGGCCAATTAATCGGAATTGTACCCATAATAAAAAAGATGTGTAGGAAAACTTTGTTTTAACAGAGCTATTCAATTCAATTGTTTTAATAGATTAAAAAAATCAAGAATATTAAATTAATTGAATAAATAACGTATTAACGTGCACTTCTACCCAACTACACGAAGTCCCCGATAACACTACATGATCATTGCAATGATCATTCAAATGAAGCTATGTCTGGCTCCAGCACAAGCAATTAGCATTTTAAGCTGCAAAAGGTAGTTTCAAATTGTATATGATGTGAGATGCATTAAATAAAAAAAGAGTGACATTTGTGTGTACAAATATACATATATTCAATATGTCAAATTGTATACAATAATATATTAAAAAATGACTATTATATCCTAACTGACTATTTTTATGCCGATTTTGCTGAAATATGGTGAAATTATGAAGAAAAGTGTTTTAGGAGTTAAACAAAAATCTTTGATTGTTTTGTGATAAGTAATCAGGTAACCCATCCACCAGGTAACCAGTAAAACATGATACATATTTGTCAGTAAAGTTTTTTGAATGTTATATCTTCCAAGAATGCAGATATACTGTGTTTATGGCAATGTTAAATGTTTGGAAGTATAAAATTATAATTTAAATTTCATCACGGATCAGAAATTGTCATTCCTCTGTGGGGTTTTAAATAAGTTCTCACAATGACTGCGACGTTCTTTCTTCTTTTCCAATAATACTTAGTGTCCCGTAAGCCAAGATTAGTCGATCTTTTTTCAACACCAAAGCAGTTTCACCCGAACGCAAATTAGGCAATATCTTTTTTTTAACCTCTTCAGATGCTGTTTCAGTATTTGGAATAATCGTTATGCTGTTATTCGTAAGAACTTTGCCTTTATGTGTGTTCGTCCCGCAGTTCTTAAAATGTCTGAAAGGGGTAGATCGTTTAAATGTTCCTATACAATTCTTACATGTTGCTAAGTATAAAGGGCTTGATGTCACGCCAATCCTTTTAGCGGGTATTAATGTCATGGATCAGTCTCTGTGAAAGCATACTTCTGAAATTTCTTGACGTTTCATTTTACGTATTTTTGGATCGTCATCTTTAATAGATTTAAATTGAATTACTCCAAATTCGTTACGAAGGTTCCTTAAAAGATGCCTTGTGAGTCACAATTTTCTGGCAATAAAAACAACCATTTCACTGTGTCCAAGAAAGTTATTGGAATAAAATATCTTTTGGTATGTTTTTATGAAACTCAGACTTGTGTAAGGAGATTTGTTTAAGAATATTCGTATATTGAATTTTTCCCTATCTGGTTTACTGTTGATATGGATGCAATGTTTGCGGCGCTTTTTCTTATCACACTTTTCAAAGTGCTTGCAAACTCAGACTTACAAGACAACCCTAGAAGTCTGCTTATTATGGCCTGCTGGTTATATGTCCCACGATCATTGCTCATACGTAGGCCTTTGAGGCAGGGAACAAATTCCTCCATTTAGTTATGCAAACCAAGTGTACGCAAATGTCAAATTAAAAGGCGGAAATAGTTAAACGTCAGATGAGTTGGAGCGGGATTAGAAAAAGTATAAATCTGTATTAGATTTCTCGAATAAAAATTGTTTTTGGATATTTTGAGTTTTATTTCTTAAAATTTAGAAGTGGTACGAAAACAACTAAAAAGGAGTGTGAATATCCATGACAGTGCCTTAACGCAAGTGAGACTCTCCTTAACTTCAGCGACCAGTGCAGGCCAAGCACAAATATGGTTTAATCGTTTGGAAAAATATGATGATACACTTGGGAAGAATGGAAGTCCTTAGTAACAAAAGCATTTCCAAAAAGTTATGAGTTTGTCGATTTATTGGAAGAGTTGGTTGCTCGAAGAAAAGCCAATAACGAAACTGTTACTACTATCACGACAAATTAGCTATGTGTCGAAGATGTCGTATAAATGTTACTGCTTCTCTATCTTGTATAATTAGAGGGTCACCACTCGACTTACAAAATAATGCTATGCGATTAAATGTGATACTCCTGAGGAGTTTTATAGTGGCTATCTAGCTGGCATTTGAGAATTATCATAGCAGATTTGAAAAAAAAAAGAACAAATGTAACACAATTCCAATTAATGTGGTGCAAAATGTAAATAACATTTATAAAAAGGAAGTTTGTGTCTAAGAACAAAAAATTAACTTGTCATTGTATTGACGATTACATGGGACCAGAAAAGGTATGTTGGCAAAAAATGATATCATAATGTGTGATGTTGTTGAGATGTAACTCAACATGGAGTGCGGAGAGCGGCAGGGGGCGTAGAGTCGTCGCACGGCGGGACCGGCGACCGGCCGCTAGTCAGTTTCTGATCGCTTGCATTAACGGGCGTGTATACTTTAAATCCTTGTACATCAGTTTCCGTCAATATATTTCACATATTATGTGCAGTCTTTTATTTGCTACATGTTAAGCCTGCAGCTGTCGAAAGAGCTACAGCATGCGAGGTAATTTCAAGTTGTGCTGCTCCTAGTATCAACTATAATAAAAATCTGCGAACTTTTAGGCTTTCGCACGAACTGTTAAAAATTTATATATAGGTAGCATAACTGAAAGATAAGAGTAAGAGGACAAATTTAAGTCATTATAATATAGGTGGCAAGCTATTGATGCTCTCCATTGGGAGATCAGTAGTTAAGAAGGAAAAGAAAACGAAGAATACGAAGAGATTATCACGAAACACGAGGAGACATTTAACAGACTCAAAAAAGAACTGAATACCAAGCTCTGGTCGACTGATAGGGATCAAGCGACCCTAAAAATAGAAATCCCCATATTTATTGGAAACTTTAACCAGTGGACACCGTTCAAAGATCTGTAAACGGAAGCAATCCATACCAACCCATCCCTTCCCGCCGCACAAAAGATGCAACACCTGAAAAGTAAGGTAAGGGGTAAGGCGGAGAAGCTTATCAAACACCTCCAGATAATCTCAGATAATTATGCCATATGCTGGGAAATATTAAATAATAGATATTATAACAAGAGATTAATTTTTACTGATCATATTAATACATTGTTAGGTATTCCTTTAACTCAGCAGCAGTATATAAATCACATAAAACGGATTCATGATTCCTCACTTGAATGTCTAAACGCAATAAAGAATTTAGGGATTGACACCAGCTCGTGGGATTCCATTTAGTAACGCAAAAATTAGATAGTGAAACGTATAAGGACTACATGGTGTCTATTGTAAACCCTAGAGACCCGTTGGTTCTAAAAGAGTTTCTCCACTACTCCTACCAAATTTACGATCCTGGAAGCAACTCTGAGGAAACAAGATAGTTAAGATCTTAAAATATTCAATATGAATCCGGAAAATTCACAACAAAGATATCAGTCTAATCAGAGAGCTAATAACCGCCGCCGTATATTCTCATCAAGGAATCAAGTTCGTTTTAATCAGAGACAACTTTATTGTTCTGTTTGTAATACGGTTGATCATCAAATATATAGATGCCCTATGCCTGGAAATGCCAGAGCACACAAGAAGGGTATTTATAATCGAAAACAATCTTTACCAAATCTGTCTCAAGGATCATCAAGGTTCATGCAACTCAATGTATAAGTGCCAAGCGATGAAAATCAAGAACACAATGAATTATTGCACAATGTATTTACCTCAAGTAATATAAAACCGGACGCGTGTACTTATTTAAGATCCGCTTATAAGCTAGATTTTTGAGTTAATACACGTGTTACTCGTCAGTAAGAACCATCGGAAGTTTTTTTATTTTTTTTTTATTGCGCGTTCCCCTGGCGAGTCTTTTCCAGGGATGTTTTATTTGCTCGTATTCCTGTTTAGGTCCAGGAGGGAATGAACCACCAACCCGTTTGATTATTGTTATAAATATTTCAAAAAACTAGCTGTTTCCTATGACTTTGTCCATGTAAACTTGTGAAAGTCAGAAACCTCCTCAATCTGGCCCTATCATAAAAATCGCTCTTAGCGGATGTTATCTTGGAAACAATTTAAAAGCACTTTACAATTGTCCACTATCCTTTATATCCGGGTTAAATCAGAGAGTACGTGGTATATATTGTAGGAAATATAATTTTTGTTTCTAAACATAAACATTTATTAATTTCCAAATTTGGTTAACTGTAATTCTATTTCCATAATAAAATATTTTTAATGTTATTCCTATTTTTCAGCCATATAAAATTTTTATAGTATTTTCAGCGTGATGTATGTAAATACATTTTTCGTAATTAACGTTGCACATTAATAAAAAATTAAAACTGCCAAGATAAGAGTGTTATGATTATCATTCAAGTATAAATGTGAATTAAAAAGCTAAAATAAGTAAATTAAAAAAAAAACAAAGTTAATTTATATAAGTAAATAAAAACAACAGAAATTGCAATACAAGATGGCGGTCGACTACCAAGGACAATTACGGACGCTGCGGGATTAAGGATTTTTACTTCGCGGAAACGATATAACGGCGACTGCGGGAATATTTTATCATCTACCATATTTTATCATCCACCGAATGCAATATTTTGTTTACAGCTGTGGGCAAACTTATTGAACATTAGAAATATAGTGAAAGAAAGTTCGTGAATTGAAGAGCGCCATTTAAAAAGGTATTCACTCTGATAATGACTGACCTATCAATCACGCGAAGTCATTAAATGTATTAATCTAATGCCTATGTTTTATGCCGTTCTTAGACGTACTAACGTAGTGTGCGACTTGTACCAGATTGGCTTGAAGTAGCAGTGATGTTTCCATGTCAAGTGATTTATTGTTGTCGCGTTTCGTCCGGTTTGTGAGATTTCCCGGTGGCTTAAGCTCGTCATTAAAGGCCGGCAACACATCGGCTACATATGCAGATGTCCATGGGCGTCGGTAATCACTTAGGTGAACCGCCTGCTCGTTATCCTTTTGCAATATAAAAAAAAACATTAATAAGTGCTAGAAATCGCCGACTGGTCGTTACATGATTGGTGGTTACATGGTTATTTACATAGAATGATCTAACATCGTCGTTCAACAAATTTAATAACGCCAGAAAATTTAAGAACTCTTAACAAACATATTAAATTATTTCTTATATTACCTAGCGCTTTTGACAATTTAAACTCTTTCAATGTAATTTTGTTTTTATGTTTAATTTAATGAACGTTTATTTTTTGACTGTATTTGTGCGTATTTTGTTGGCGATGTATTAATAAAATAAAAATAAATAAAATTTTTTGGCGAACGACGAGCATGCGTGCTGCATAAGAGGTGTGAATGTTTTCGAAGATATTGGAAAAGGGAACGAGAACAATATTATAGCATAATAGAATGTAATAAAATAGTACGTAACCCAACGTTCTTTGTTTTTCCTACATTAACCGCCATTTAGCTTTGGTTCGTGTCGCATCTGATTTATACTATAGTTGAATGTGAGTCGGAGCATTTGAATTGAACATCAAATATTCATTTGAAAGCGACCTCCAGTACAGAGTTAATTGGGTTTTTTTTTTAAGTCAAATTGTAATGATCTAGAGAAGACGCGGCGCTAGCGGTATACGCCTTGCCTTCTACTATTTATTTAGTACATGAGTATATAACAATATAATTAGGAAGTATAACAATAATATGAAATATAATTATTTATAACTATGTACAAAAATAGCCACCAATTATAGATAATCATATAGATACTATGCTATATTATTTCCACAACGTACTAGAAAGCACTAGGCTAGGGAAACTTATATTTTCGTTCAGTCCATCCGTCGATCGTCTCTCTGGATAGACTACCACATTGCGAGCGAACGCTCGAGATGTTGTCCCCCCTCCCCTAGGATTACCTAACTATTCGATGTAAATAATAATGGACTAATCGATAAGACTTGCTAAAAACTCATTAGGGAAATTATTTTCAGCGAAATCGGACACCAAATTTAGGAGTTAATAAATCTTTATCGAGTATCAGATACGGAACTCTCTAGAAATGGATTCAGGTGGGTCAGGAAAGGAAGGTGTGGTTAGAAAAGGAGGAGGCCTTTGCCCAGCAGTGGGACAGTGTAGGCTAATTAAAAAAAAAATGAATGATTGAGTCTAACTTATAGTTCCCGTCATGTCGGCGCTGGCGACGTACACACACAATGCGCTTTTTATTATATAATATTTATATTCGGTATTTATCTTTACATTACTACCACGTCATCATTCTACAACAAACATCTTATTGGAAAGAAAAGTGACAGTTTATTTGTAATACTTTCGCGTGACACTATATCCATGTGCAAACTCATCCTAAGTATTTTATTGCCTGACAGTTATTTTGAAATAATGAATATTGTGGATTAGGTTGAGGGCGAGAAAGAAAAGCAGGAAATATCTTTAGTTAATTAGGAAAAAATAACAAAAAACAATTAAACATAACGAGAACAGAATAAATCTGACTTAATAATACTTAAATCCTAAAAGCGTGTGGGCACATATTTTTTTGTTTCAGTCCGTAAATAATTAGATATGAAATAAGCTAGAATTGGACCATATCTAATGCAAAATGTTCTCTTATTCCCCTCAAAATAAGCGCAAAGCCTGCGCCAGAAGTGTGTGAATAAGTTCAAAATAATACATGTCAATAAATCTGAAAGGGCTCCCCGAAACCGAATCTCGAATGACATTTCTGATTTAACAATTATTGTTCCGAATACCAACAAGTATCTAGAATCACAAGCCAAAAGTTTTTTGAATTAATAACAAACCGTCTTATCCGCGAAATTCGGTAATTTTTCATATTTACCCTAGTAGAGTGCGTTCAGTCTAAAAATGCACGCCCCTCCAAAGAATTATAATCGAGGCTACAACTTTTAATAATTAGCAAGTTGTCACTTAAAAATAAGGCTGGTTTTTGAATTTTTGGCAATAAACCTTAATATTTATTTAATCACTAACGCTAGTCACAAAATTTTGTGAATTTATTGTTGTACATATAAGAGAAAAGTCTCTTATAACGAGATTTCGAAAACCGCTTGACGTACAAAACGAAAATTGGCAAGGAGGTAGTTCATAGTTCATAGGTAGTGGACCTCCGCTAACAACGGATTTTTTGATAGATCTCGATTATGGGAATCTAAAGGCTCTTGCGAGTTAAAATTTACGCGAACGAAGACGCGAGTTACAGCTAGTTTTGTATATTAAAACTGCTAGAGAGTAACACAGTGACTGTCTCCACGTGTTCACTTAAATTATACTCTCTTTAACCTGGTGACGTGTGTGGAGAGATGCACGATTCTTCCAACTGAGATAAAAAAATCATGCATAACAAATCTTTCTGTAAACTGCATGTTTAAAGCAATTTCCGTTATAAATATCTATAACGGAAATTACTTTAAATATTTTCGATTCTAAAATGAAATGCCGCTGGACGTTGCCTCAATTTTATTTCCTATTGCAAATATTGCAAGTATGCTACGGCTCACTGATGCCTTTGGCAAGATTTTTTAATCAATTATCGGTATCTACTACCTCCGTCTCCACTTCTGTCTTTTCGTTTATGAACCTTCAAAAGGATTTGTTTATTTTGATGAAAATTTTTGTTGATAGGTAAAATAATTACAGGCCATACTCATACATACGATAACTTTCCAAATAATTGAAAGATCATGAAAATGCGAAGTCCTTAAGGATTGGCCCTTAATAATAGCAAAAACTTAACAAAACACTAGTAAAATCCAGACGCGGATCCAACATGGTGGTCATGATGGGCGTGCCCAATAAAAAATTCCAAAATGTTATATCCAATGCCTTACTTAAAATTCAATATATAAAAAAGATACATCCTTTTTAAGCATATACTATATCGATCATAAACAAGTTTATACGTCGACTCGCATTTGCCTGAAAATCAGCCAAACAGAGAGTGGCTACTGCTACCTCCCACCACCTTTTTTAAAGGCTAGATCCGCGCCTGGTTAATGCGCATAGACGTAGTAGACGTGGCAAATATATAGTCCAAAATACCAGAGACTACTAAAGTTAGTAGCAGCGAAACTAGCATTAGAAGTAGTAAATAGACCTCTTCATATGTTGCCAGTTACAAACGCAAAGATCGTGCCAGAATTTTCAGATTTAGCGCGCCCTTTCGCGAGTTAGTGGGTCGAGGAGGTTTTATGCGAAGTCAAGGCTTGAAGCCTTCAATTTGGTACACACTCTACCGCCCAATTTGACTTACCGCGATTCGCAACACTCAAACTAACGAGCGAGTTCAACGTTAGAACCAGCGGTTTACCTCGTGTTTATATATTTAGCATGAAATTTCAATTTAACGTGCAATTTAACAAGCTCAGTGATTATGTGGACGCTGTAAATATATATATTTTTTATATAACAAGAGGCAATCGGGCAGGCGGTGTATTCGAGTGAGTACCGACGCCCATGGACAACTGCAACACCAGAGTGCTCACAGTTGCCTTGCCGGTCTTTGAGGAATGAGTATGCTCTTTTCTTGAAGATCCCTAAGTCGTAACGGTTCTAAATATCGAAGCTGGTAATTGATTCCACAGAGGAATTGTGCGAGGTAAGAAGTTTCATGAGAATCGCACGGTTGTGGATTTCAGGGCATCAAGGTGGTGAGGGTGAAATTTCAAGTTCAGGCGAGATGCCCGGTTATTATTAAGTTATTATTGAAGGCTCACGTTTATCAGCCTGTTTGTGCACTGCTTTACATTGACGTCTCCTAATTTTAGCCATTTCACTTTGTCTAAGTCTTGGCGCATCGAACTAATTTAATTATTAAAGTGACGTTTTTGAATTTACTACCAAAATCACAAATATTCCTGTCATCCAAATATCCTGATACATTACACTTTGGACCGCGTAAATAACTAATCATCAAACAGAAACAAGACTCTGGGCGAATTGTTCGGAGTTTACCAGGAATTCGTCGATGCCCGGGCAAAGAACACGAAGTGATCCCTATTAAAGTAACAGCCACTTCCTTGCTCCTTCATACTTTACTTATAAACTACATTGTTTCATGAATTCCATTCAAAAGATAGATAAATGATGTTTGCGGAATGTAAGCATTATAGATGTTAAACCAGCACCATTACATTAATATTTCCTGTATTTTAAATCTTTTTAAAAATACGAAGCATACGGATATGTGTAAAGACATTTCATTTATTTTTATACGTATTTTGCTGTTAGTAATTTTTAGGGTTCCATAGTCCTACGAGGAACTATAGTTTAACTCTGTCCGTCCGTCTGTCCGCCCTAGCTAACTTCTAGAATTGTAAATTCATGAAATTTAGTACAGTAATATACTGCGTATAGAATTTCTTTTCATCTTAAAATAATAACAATTTCACTTTATGGAAGTGGCTTCCATACATGTGAAGTGGAGCTGAATTTACAGACTTTTGTCGTACAACCTCTTTTTTTTCTTCTTCTTTGTGTTATCCCTGTTAAATACTAGGGTTCGCTTAGATTGTAGAGGATGTGGATGTGGGGCAAATTAAGATGACCGATTGCCATCTGACATAATGCTCAAAACCCCACGATCTCTACAACGTTAAGACTTATATTACTAAGTGACATTAATCAGGTTTGGGGCATTTACGTGCCTATGAAACTATTTTGAGCGAAATTGGACAACAAATTTTGAAGTTATTTAACAAATACCTTCATCGCGAATCAGATATGGAACGCAGAACACCTGTAGATCACCAATGATCGTGTGAGCTCATGCCATAACTGGTGCAGGTATAACTTAAGAAATCTTCACTAAAAAAAAACGAACATCCAATGCATCAGCATTTACAAACTAATTCCCCCGCTTTTCATTTCGCTTCCGCTCCGGCCTTCATTTGTTGGGTGTTTTATGTCAACATGTCATTTAACTTTAACATTATATCAAAGGGAGGGAAGATATGATGATTTGCGAACGGGTTTAGCAGTTCCTCCAAAAGACAAATAGCTCAATCTGTCACGAAAAACAACTCCAGTCGCATTATATTCGTTTCATTCGCAGCTCCGCGAGGGTATGGAGACGTCGACTAATGGGGTAAAATTTAGCGCAGAACTCCAGGAACTGTGTAAAACGACAGTTTTTCCTTTCATTTAAACTTTAAATTAATATTATAAAAAGGTAAGGTTTAATTCCTTGAGACAATAATCTATATGTATAAAAGCAAAAAGTCCCACGCGGAATCTCGTAGACGCGGGATGTACAAAGATGAAATTTGTCAGGGATGTAGTTTAATGGCAGAAAAATTAAGGACAAAAAACCTTTATCTATTACAAATTCACCTAATACGATGCGTACGAAGTTGCGTGTAACGGCTAGACATTTATAATTTATAACATGTCATAGAAGCAAAACTAAATAAGTTATAGATCAAAAACTATACTGAAAATTTCCAAAATTAAACCGTTTAAATGAGTATAACATGGACATTAAGTTGTCTTCCTTAGGAACAGACGTCCATGTGTCATATAGTCCTATGCATGTAATAACAGATTCGTGATAGAATTAACACCTTACTCTATCCAGGCTAGTAAGTAATAAAAAGGTACATTTACGAGGAAAGTATCGTCTTATTGTATCAAGGATTATAAGTAATCAGAACAGCTCGATTCGCGAGAGCACTTTGCACAACATAAATCTTAAAACGTTTCATATCACGAATGTTTACGCCACTAACACACACAGACGGAAAGACTAACACATGTCTATCACTTTATTTGTAGGTAGCAATACCTTTATTACTTAATAAATGGACCAAAACAAACTTTTAAATAAACGTGAATGAAAAACTTAGTACATATAAGTGTATGCTAACTGAACAAACTCGAAATAAATGTTCACAAAACGATTAGTATTTTGAAATAGTATTTCCATTATCGTTTATCTTACAAATATAGTCTTTTTTAACCAAAAACAATAAATAGATACCTTCTGATTTCTAATTAATACAAAATTGTATTTCATTTTATTCCCTTTATTTCAGGGAATGTTTAAAAGCAAAGAAAGAGAAGAAAACTCAAACGAATATAAAAAAAGTACAAGACAATGCAGATACGGCATAAGTCAATTCTGATATTTTCACTGACGTATCATGTAAAATTATTATTTCATAAAACATACTGCCAATGTCAAGTTTTATGAAAAAGACAAAGGATAATTGGTTTACTGGCTAAGAGCAGATGAGTTAAAATTACAGACTACGTCTGTCGGTTCCGCTAGTACTCGATAAAACTCCAATTTCATTGAATAATTTGTTTGGAATTATGAATGACACACACCATTGTGAAATTGAATAACCGTGACATACTTTCCAAATTGCTTCAAAAACATTTTTTCGTTTTGTCCTATTACGGGCGCCGGGTGCGACGGATAGAATTTTTTTTTTTTTTTCAAATTGAAATATCTTTATTGCGAATTTGGATTTTTACAGCGGATCGTAAATGGAATGAAGTAAAATTCTTAAATCATAAATATCTATTTGCGTAATTGTAGGTACGTAATGTGTTAGATACATTGTTTTGAGGACTTATCTACAATCTGCCATTTTTAGGGCATGCAAAAATACAAGAATTAATAATCCAATTGCTTTAATGAGCTGATAAAAGGTGCAGCTAATAGTTTATTTCCATTTTGCACCGATACTTTGTCACCTACTGTTCTTTACAAAAATAGAAGAATACGACTACGACGTTACGAATATACGCTTAAATAAGCACTTGTACCTTTTATCCTTCTTATCACCGTGTGTTTAAATCGTAAATGTTGAAATAGATAAATAAATATACAAATATATACAAGACTATACGACACGCGGACGTCTGTTCATAAGGTAGACAACTTAATGCCTGTGTTATAGGTAACAGCCGCCTGTTATACACAAATATTTTTAAAATTCAGGTTTAAATCTTCAGAATACTTAAAACAGATGACATTCTTTAGACCTTTCGCCTGACGTGTCATGTGATATTATTATTTAATAAAACATTCTGTCAGCGTCAGGTTTTATGGAAGAGATGTTAAGGAGCTCGCCTAACTGGTTAATATGAGACGAGCCTAATTTTGGATAAGACACCATCTATCGGGTCCGCTAGTAAGACATAAAATAATAAATCTTAAAAATAAAAAAAAAATGTGCTTGTGCCTACATAACTTTTAGAACAAAGCATTTTCTTCGAGCTTGTTGTGCAGTTTCCGAAAAAGCTACACAAAGTCTCCGGACACACTACATGATCATTGCGATGATCATTACAGTAAAGCTATGTGTGGCTCCGGGATTAAAATGCCGGAGCCAGATATAGCCACACTACATGATCATTTAAATGATCATTCAAATGAAGCTATCATAATGGGTAACAGCAAACATAGTGATTAACTTTAATTCTATTTATTAGTTAAGGACAATAAAAATATGGACTTATGATTTTAATACCATTCGGTAGGTATTGTTATATTAGCTTTGCCTAAATTTAATGCTATTGCTAAATGCTGTTGCTGTACCTTTCTGAAACCGGTTTAAGTTGAGTAGCGACAGTTGACAAAGGCTGTACAATCTACTTTTTAATAAACAGATGTATTGTAATTGCTTGACATCATTTATAAAAGTATTTTTAAAGAACACATAACGCATGCCTAAATCGATTCTTTTCCAAGCATAGGCGTACAGCGTATAGCACTTTTGCTAGGATTCGTTAACTATAAACAAAAAATAAAATACAAAAATATATAGAGTTCACAAAGAAACAAATTGTCTTAAAATTGCTAAGAACTAGAAGATAGCTAATAAATATACCTTAGCCAGATAGTCAATATGGTGGGTCAAAGCGGGTCTTAAAACGCTCTTGGCTGCTTTATTCTGCATGCTTCTTGTTAATGAAACCACTTAAAAATAATGCGAATATTAGAAGAACTGAGGATTTTTTGCATTGTTTTACTTATTATTATATATAATTATTAATTTCTACTGCGATAAATCCATATCTATATCTACCTATTATAGCCATTTTGTTAGTGAAAGAATATATTCATGTTTCAACCACACAAACATCGATTCTCTAAATTTTCGCCCGCATGCTGAACGTTGTAGTTCGCTCCGCCCCTTTAAGTTGGCTCCCTTCAGTATCTTATCAATACATATATTAAGATAGTATTAGAATAGTAACACACTAAAGCTGGCCAAAAAAAAGAAAAAAAACGTTCATTCTTTAATCGAATATAGAAAAGTACTTTAAAATTACATGACAATTAAGGAGAGTTAAGTTTTTAATTTTGTCGAGTTAAAAATACAATTTAAACATCAATTGACAATTGTCTGTTAACTTGTTCACTGCTGTTTTTGTTAAAGTATCTCACTCACCCTATATTGCAATTTAAAAAGCCAATATGTGCAAATGTTGGGAAATTAAATTGTTTCTACTACTTCAACTTAAATAAAACTTATACCCTAATCGTTTTTATAAACCAAATCAGTCATCAAATAAATATACAAACAGACTTAGCAATTCATGATTAAAATTTAAGACTTAAATAAAAACCACAGCAAATTGTGATGATCTTAAATTAATCGCTTAAGTAAGTGCTAACGATTGAAGGCTTTAAGATTTGTGATCTGATCGTTTGGCCGACATATTATTTTTTTAATTTAAAGGATAATTTTAACAGAAAACAGTTGTAAAGTTCAAATCAAATTTATTTATCAACTGTACACATAAAGAGTTAAAATCGTCGACCACTCTCTCACATGGATGAATTACGAATCATACCTTAATATTTTTTAATTTAATCTTAATAAAATATTCAGTATTGGAAATCATTTACACAATATATCACCATCTAATGTGCAATAATACTAAGTAACGAAATACTGGGTCTATTTCTGGTACCCATACCACGGTGACTGGTACGGGCTCCTGTAATAATGGCTGGAGTTATGTGGAGCAAACATTGCCTCGTTGGGTTGTAGTGGTCGTTGGTTCGGGCAATATTCCGTAGACCACGAGGTGCGGTCTGGGTAATTCATAGGACTTGGATATTTTACTGGCCTGTCTATATTATGTTGAGGCGAATAAGTTCTATAGTCTATTGGTGTGTCTAAAAATATATTGTCATTATATTGACCGACTGGCGTAGGGATCTCAGGTAACTTCTCAGGGCTGCTCTGGTATGTTGCGGGTACAACACTCTCGACTACCACCTTCTTTGGAGGTGTCTTCTTTCGAGATTTTGTTTCGGTTGGTTCTGCTTTAAAACTTTGTGAGCTCGTCATAAACTTGTGGAATTCCCCCTGAAACGCACTTGGATTTTTGTCAATAGGAGGTACTATGGATGGCACTCTCAAGTTTTTTTCAAGGAGCAGACCACTATATGCTTTCGGTGGGGATACAGAGGGCTTTACAATTTTTTCAGAGCTAGACGATGGTATAGGATAGTGAGACGTTGCAGTTGGCAGTCTGTCTTCATCTACCTGTCCATATACTTTAGTGCTGCTGCCCATGACAGGTTCAAGAGGAGAGTTATACTCAAAAGCAGGATTAGTCTTCGACTTCTTCTCTTTCCTAGGTTTCCTTTCTTTCTGGATCTCTTTGTCGTTCTTTTTATGTTGTCTCACTGACGGTTCCTTCTTTTGTTTCTCTTTTTTCTCTGACTCTGTTTTACCGTTTGTTTTGCGTTTCTTTCGTTGCTTCTTGACTTCTGGTGTGGTATCACTTGTAGTGTTTGAGTTTGTCTGTGATGTGGAACTGTCATTTAGTGGATCAGTTGTGGCAGTTGGAGGGCTTTTTTCGTTGATCGGAGTTTCGTCAGTTTCGTGTGGTGGGGACACCCAATTGGAGACGACAGCGGCCATGTCCTCCAGCTGTTCATTGGAAAATTTCTTGCTTTGCATTCTTCTGCGCTGTTTTTTCGGGGCCTGTGGGGTTTGACTAGATTCAACTGTTTCATCTTTTACCACCTTTTCTTTAGGTTCCTTTTTCACACTTTCCTTCCGTTTTCTTCTTGTTTTAGTTTTCTTACCGCTAACCACATAATCCGAATCTCTATCTGAATCGATGTAACCAATGTCGGGAAGCGTTGCCTCTGACGGATCCATCTCATCGCCTTTGAGCCAAATATCTTCAAGAGCGTCTAATTGATTGTCATCGGGATCCAAAGGCATCATGGGCCGCTTCATTGAAGTCATCATATCAAGGTCCCCCTCAGCCATAGTCATTTCATCATCGTCCATTATATCATGACCTAGTATAGAAACAGCAATAGCGCCTTCCGATATACTTTTGCTAGCCATAGCTCTTTTCAAATGCAGTGGATGTCGTTTCTTTTTCTTTAATCCCTCCACTTCTGCCTCAATAAACGATTCTGGAAGTTCAGTGTTGTTCTTATTACATAATATATCTTGGCCAGAAGGGTGCGGAGCTGGGACCATCTTTTCTGGCTGCTCAGGGTGACAGCCAATATCTTGTCCTTTTAACCAAAGTTCATAACGGTCAGGCTGGAATCTTTTAACAAATGTGTCCATTGATATCTTCACCATATCATTACTACAAGTGCACTGGTTTGCACGTTTCCCATATTCGACCCATCGTGGCGCTGCAAAATTGGTAGACTCTGCACAATTAAACCCATGATTGAACCCAGCGTGATAGCCATATGGGAAGGTAATCATGATCTCACCGGCTTCCTGTGTTATTTTGTTACACGGCACAGAGTATTGTTTCAATATTTGAGGTGATATTAGGGTCATCTTGTGCCTTAAAAAGGCATGGCAAGTTTTGGCAGACGTTGGGAAGAAACCAGCCGCAATTCGCTCAAATCGTTTCCCATGTTCTGGTGGAATAGCGTACCATGTTTTCGGTTCCCCAAAGTGAAGATAATTTATTGAATACAAGTCCATGTCCTCAGTGTGCCATGCAAAGGTTGTTTTCCACATACCAAAATAAAGGTACGCTGTGTTCACACCATCAATTTCAATACCATAGTCGGAGTTGACAAAATCGAGAATTGTTCCAAGGTGATTGATATTCCATTCCTTCACATCAGGATCTGTGATGCTTCCATTCACATCTGCACCATATATAGGAGCGACGTAGGTAACGTTCTTCCAATATTTCCTCTCCAAGTCATCATAATTTGTGTGCCTTGGCGTGCAATACTTCGCGGAGTTAGCTAACACAGCAAACTGTTTCACTGTCTATTTATGTTAATGATGATAATAATAATATTTATAAATTTAACTTTAAATATTGAAAATTTTAATAATATTAGTTGTTCATTTAAGAATTTCTAGCATATTTGTGGAAAAGTTAAATAAGAAAAACCCAATTATATAAAGTTACAGATTTCATAATAGTACATAAATGAATTTTACTTATATTCCATGTCTCTGGGATCATCTTAACTTCGTCAATAGCAGTTAATATTACTAACATCGGATGAAAGACTCATTTCTCAATTTATACGTTTTTTTTTTTGATGGAGAAAGATAGGCAGCAACTTCCTTATATAAGGCAAATATATTCCAGATTTAGTATAAATTATGATAAAATTTATTTACTGTATTGGTTTACAATTTTAAAAACAAAGACGAACCGGAATTTGTATAAGGGACTTGAGGAACGATAGAAATGAAGAGTGAAATCTCAATTAATTAGAACTTAGCACTAACAAATGGCACGGGCATTAGCCTGTGGTGCAAATAGATGTTTATAAAAAATAAAAAAAACCTCTTTGCATAAGGTTGTGTCTAAGACTGCCTTTCCAATGTCTAGTATATTGATCCAAGTCATTCCTCCATCTCATTCCTGGCCTGTCGTGATGTCGTTTCCGATCTGGAGTCCATAAAGTGGAGAGAGCCCAATCGTACTTCAGATTGGCCACTGTTTGAGCCTAAAATGAAATTAAATGTCAGTACAGTTAAATTGAATTAATTAAATTTGAAAATGGAAAATGTCGTAAATTATAACTTAGTGGGTACAAAGAAAAGTGCTATCTTGTGCGTTAGCTTCACCCAGTAACAAAGATTCCTTTTCTTAATTTACTTTGAGGGCTCTTGTAGACATGTGGCCCGGGGCTGGTAATGTAGCTATGCCTCTGTGTGGTTTACGTACTGTAGACTGAAGTGTGCGGGACCCTAAAATGTGTGAAGGCTCTAGCCGGTCGTTGGTTGTTTGCATTGCAGTGCAAACAGTGGCGGGATGGATTTCGGTTGATCCCCGGTAAAGGGATACAACTAACTTGTTAAATTAAATTATCCCAGGATATAACTGTATCCACCAAGCTTAATGCCAAACATTGTGTTAACTACGAAATAACATAATACGGCCAATGTTTTAGAGTTAACAATAAAAGAATTTGTTTTTGGATTACCCTATCTTCTAGCTGTACACTATAGTTAGAGGTAAGCCTTGCAGGAAGTTATCAAATCGCATTACAGCCTCAATCATTGAAACGGAAGTGCCTGTAAGCTGAGCGAAGCAAAACGGAAACAGATAACTGAACAATCTATGTCTAGGCTCAAATTTCAAGCCCAATTTTCTTTTAAAACAAAATTCTGTATAAAGAAACCCTAACTTGATTGGTAACGACCAATCAAATTTATCGTATAGGTGATAGTCTCTAAAAGATATAATCAATAAGATATACTTTAATACTAGTCGTATACTTTCCAAAACTCATTAGAAGAATATCCACAGTTAAAAAACTTTACAAGATACGGTCTAAGATGTAAAGTTCTATCCTGTATATTTATTTGTAAGGCAAATAAAACGATTTTACATATATCGAAGTGAGTGTTTAAAAACGGACTATTTACAGTAAATCATGCAAGTTTAAAATCATGGATGTAGTCAAAATAGTTGGTAAATATTTAAATGTTCCCGTAGGAACAGTATGTTACAATACCGATAAAGTAGGTTTGCTTTAAGATAATAACTATAAATGTTTTGAATAAATGTTATATTACTTCAAATCATTTTTTGTTTTTTAAGGTCTTGACGACAATGCTTGATAAAGAAAATGTAGAAGGTTTTGCTAGTATCATTTTAAGATTAACAGCTAAATCTGGTGTATCCATGACACAGGAGCAAACTCTTTTAAGTTATCAATGGCTGGAACATGTATCTATGTATGAGCTCGTAGGGTTTTAATTCTAAAATTCTTTCAGCGCAGTAATTCAGGAAAGCTACATTCATTTTCTAAATATTGTGCTATATAAAATTTTACAAAATTCTAGTTTCGTTTGAGTTATATAAAAAAAATATTCCCAGAATATTTTCGAAGCGGCAAAATGTCTCGAATGTTTTGTTTTGTGTTTACTGTCGCATGAAGCCGGAAAATTTGAGCGTTGGTGTCAGAAAAAATATTTTCCTATTTTCAAAACGACACATACATCGCTGGGAATATTGTGCAAATTTTTTAATAGTCCAGTCTATTCTTTTAGGGTATTTTCGCACCCACTCCTTATACAAACTCTTAATTTAAGCTTAGTAGGAGGGGAAAAGGCAATATTAGACATATCTAAAAAGTATTCCTAATATTCTTTAAAAAGAAAATGTCTAAAAAAGTAGCTATTTTGAGATAACTTAGCTCTTTGTTTCTTTTCTTTAAACCCATAATCTCCGAGTGCAATTCAATAGCAGTGATCTTCGCGATAACTTAATACGATATAAGCGTATTACGAATAGTAATTAGGGATCGACCAGATTTGAGCAGGAATAGTAGGAACTTCTCTTAGTTTAATTATTCGAACAGACAATCCAAAGCTTTGTTTACAAAATATATGGGTTATCTGTTATTGGACCATCATTATTTATCCAAATATCACAAGTCAATATCCTGGAAAAGACGAGACAATTTCTTTATAGGTTTTATTTATCAGGCAAACAACCTGGTAATTAGAAATAGCACAGATTAATAATCTGTGTTCCAATCCAAGTGTTGAAAAAGAGACTCTGTATTGTCTGCGTCCAATTTAAAAAAAAAGACAATTTCTTTATTATTATTATTAACTTCATTTGTAATAATACTAAATTGTTCTTGTAAAGTAATCGTTAGTAAAAATGTGAGAAAGAGGTACTGGTACCCGGACGCGCCGGCCCAATTCGGCTACAAGCATGGCGCTACCTCTAATAAAAAATATAAGAACCACCTCGATTGCTATAGCAATGATGATGTGGTTTCTTTACTATTTGAATGCATCAGCGTTCATGAAACTACGTTCAAGCCGGTCCAATCGTTGATTTATTATTTTAGCTATGATGCTACAAATAGACATACGGAAAAATCTTTTAAAATCCCGTTTCTTTGGTGGTGGAGTTAAAAATATGTTATGTATATCGCAGGTGAACCATATCGATATAACCAGCAACTAGGTTTCTGAATTTATGTAGAAAAATTTTGAACAGATTTTAATGAAATTTTCCCTGTCATATACGGTGGAACGCAGGGGAATAGCATATTCAGGAATCATTATAAACTTATAATGGGAAGGGATTACGTAATTTTTATACATTATAGATTATGTAGAGGTAGGTATAACGTGATGTAATAACAGACAGTTAAAGTGCCACCTAAAACTTTTAAACATTATAGCTGTAAAAAGGCGAAGCATAAACATGGTCAGAAATCACAAGTTTGAAAGTATTTCCATTAAAATTTTCACCAAAATATGTTCGCGTGAACACACCATTGATCCTCTTCTTCTTCTTCTTTTATTCGCGCTCGTTTTTGTATGCAAAACTAATACTTCCTGCTTATCGTAATGCCGGAGCCAGACATAGCTCAAAATGTTTTTTGTCCTTGAAGAGTACAAAGTTCTACAAAACATTGCGCTGCTACACAAAGTCCCCGGGCACACTACACGATCATTTAAATAAAGCTATGTCTGACTCCGGCATTCCATAAAGCATGATCTTATAAATAACTTACAGACAAGGTACGTATCTAAAAAAAATATATATAAAAATGGACACCAAAGCAAGTTCGCGTGAACAAAAGAATGAAAATGTTACTCGTGGGTGTTAAAAGAGATATAATTAACTATGAAAATTATTACCATCGATATCGCAGACGGCCTTGATAAGGTTAACTAGAAAGTCGAACATTCAGACAAATAAATACTAAGATAGTGGAAGAAAGCGTTTGAACCACAATTTGCATTTAAATTTGCTTAGAAATTCCTGAGTGCGAGATAGAACTTGTGTTTATGAGAATAGAGAATATTGCTTAAGGGTTTTAATTATAGACTAACTAGATGTAAGGCTGTATACATACTCAATTTGATGGTCGGGATAAAGTCAAAGTTAAACTGACACAATTTTTTGACAAAAAAAAACAATTGATTAAGTTATTATTTTTAAAGATTTTAATTAGAGTCAGCTTTAGCTTGCAGTCCTTCTGGCCTGCAGCCGAAATATGCAGGCGCGTCCGGGTACCAGTACCTCTTCCTCACATGAGATTGGCGTGAAGTGGCGACGATGTCACGGCAATTGCTGGTATTGTTGTCGCGTTTCGTTTGGATTGCAAGAGTTCCCAGTGGCTTAAACCCCTGTTTTTAAGCCGGCAAAGCATCTGTGAACCTTCTAGTTATGTAGATATCCATGAGCTTTGGTATTCACCGCCTACTTGTTTGCCCCTTGTAACAAAAAAGAAAGTTTCCTTTTGATACCACAAATCCTATTGAAAATTGTTATTAGGTGGCACTGTTCGATTTTAACACTACCAATATTTCAATACCAATATCCTTCGAGAAATTTATAAGTAAAATCGTACATACATGATACACGACCTACAATATCGTTTCTTAAATCATTTTAATGACCAAACGTAACGTAGCTTACCATCCATGATAATATATAACGCATCGTTTATTTGAATTATTAGTTTCATTTATATTTTTAATTTAGGACATACTAGTTGTTACAAGTGACTTTGTCGGCGTTGGATACAAGAATTTCATTATTTTTTTGTTTTGGGTACTAAATTATTTGTGCGTAGTCCATCTTAGTAGCTTAGTAATTCTTTTGTATTAGGTCAAGTCGTCAGGTAATTTTAATCACCGATGTTTCCGAACCGAGACGACTTATGAATCTCATTACAAAGGCCGGCAACGCATCTGTGAGTCTTCCGGTACTGGAGTTGAGGGTGGGTGTCAATGGTCATTCAGGCGAATCGTCTACTAGTATTCCCGTTGATATATACAAAAATAAATTAGAATGTGGTCATTGCAATAGAAAGGTATGTATTTATTTGATATCCAGCGAGAAATCCAACTGTTATTGTAGAATGTGATGCCACCATAGACTATTAAATGCAATAGACGAGCCAGCAGCCACGACTGTATGATTTTTTCAAACCTGGCCAAAAACTTGTAAGAAACTTCTATTAATCCTTTGAAATAAATTACTTAAAAATTTCACAAAACATATTTTTGGTGAACGACATTACGAATCCCGTAATTTTGTACTATTTAATACTAATAATTGTTTATGGAGCAAGTTTTTTATTTTCATACATCGTCGCATGGAGCGAGAATCCCGCCAGTCCCAATCCCTCTTAAAATAAGAACTAACTTTGCTTACAAAAATACTTGTTTACCTTGTATAATACTCTACAGATGATTATATGTATATATTATTTGAGTGAATGAATTTCTTAGAGAATAAAAAAACTCACGTCTAAAATATTTTTCTGTTATAAAGTTGTCCACATATATGAATGTTTTATTCTTTGAGCCAATAAAATCATTTTGTCGTTATCCGCACCAAACGTGCCGTATTGATAGTGTGGAGTGGGCTTTATATGGGTGATTCCCATAATTGTAAATATTTATTTAAAAAAAGTCCATTCTATTTATTTTTATATTACGAATACTTTTAAATTCTTTTACCCTCCAGCAGGCATTTGTAACGAGCACAGACCCTCCTCCGCCTAAAATTAATAGATAAATAAAATAGTGGCACTCCAGGAATGCCGAAGGAAGAACCAACTGTCACAGGTGTCGGTTAAGGTAACAGTGTTGCGAGTTCAATCAAAGGCTTTTTCCGATCTCAAAAAATGCCCAACAGGCTCAAGAAGTTTTCACTTCAATAACCACTTTATTTCTACTTTTCATCCCAGTAAGGCGACGGGCAAACTTAGAGAAAAAAACGTAGCATTTAGGACCTTCCCCTATATAAATCTCTGTCTGGAATTCTAAAAGGAGGCACCTGTAGCGTGTTTGCTCATCCGTTTTATCCGCATCCACAAGCTGAGAAAGTATATATTTTTCTTTCAGGTCATTGGGTTTAGATCTATTTAAAAATATGAATAATTAAGTCTCACGGATACCACGAGTGCGACATATTATCTCTTTAAATTTTTCACAATTGTATCCCGTCGTTTAAAATTATATATTGAACCTATGGTTGCTATTATTTTCTTAACAAACGTAATTGCCAAAAAAATATCTATACCATTTATGAAAAACTTTGGTTCAAACCAGACTGGCCCGTTAGCGCAGGACACGATCTCTGTGGAAGTCTATGGAGGAGGCCTATGTCCAGCAGTGGACGACAGCGGGCTGAAAGAAGAAGAAGTATCGCCCGTATCATTGATACGGCTGTTACGGCGGTAGCACTGCCTCGGATTCCAAAATATTCCAGAAAAATAGTTCTGGAATTGCTGCTTTGTATTTTTCGCACAAAACTTTTGTACAACACACAGATACTTTTCTTTATGGCTTGAACAAATCTTAGAACCGTATAAGTGACTACTTCCTGCCATCAGCAATTGCAATCCTAAAAGTCTACAGCCGTATTTTTCTTGCAATGTTCCGCGCAAAACAATGAGAATAATAAAAGTTAACAAAATTGCTGAATTCACGTGAAAGGAGTCGCTGCTAAAGGAAGAAGAAATAATAATATAAAAATGATATATCTAAACACTTTATTTAGTAAAGTTCTCTAGAAAAACCCCGTACATTGTCAAATACTCAAGTCTACTACACTTTAGCGAGCACGTATTCAATATGTCACACAGGACATATTCGAACACGTTCTAATACCGTGACCGCGTTCTGGGCTGCAACAATTTTATTGAAGAACAAAAAAAACAGCAATGTATTTGCCGTCGAATCGATAATCTAATTTTTCTACATGATTTTCTGTTTGACTACATACCTTTGAAGTTTACAGGTTAATCATAATATAAGTGTTAGTCGTAATGTAATACAAGTGTATTAATTAATATAATTTCGGCAATTAATCTTTTGAAACATGTTTTTGTAATTTTTTGCTCTATGTAGAGCGTTTTTAACTGTAGATTTATTAATTAAAGACCACGATGAAGCGTTCGAGAGATATTTAAAATTAGCGTTGGTTTTAAAATAGCTTCAGTTGTGATTACATTAACTCATTTATTGAAACTGACAAAATACAAAGTGACGCGCTTAAACTAGACTATTTTAATAATGCAGATGTCAACCTTAACATTAAGGACAAACGGCATTGGTTTTTTTAATGTTAAATTTAAAAAAAAACAAACTTGTAATTTCTTATATAAAAAAAAATTAAAAAAAAATGCCGACCACGGATTACGCCACGACCTCCTCTTACACCTTTACAAGTATGTATGTATCAATAAGTACATGAGAGTCGACTCAAAACCTAAGGTTTAATTTTTTTCAAATAAGTGCTCTAATGGCCCAGGGATCGCGTATGAAAAGTATAGAGGTATGTTACAAGTTTTAAAACAGCAAATTTAAAATTGTTTTCGTCGATTCTTTCTTCAGGATTGCGTAGTATTTCAGCTTGCGTTTTCTACGGCCTTTAGAAAATAGGTCAAAAGAGCCTTTTAAGAACAGGAGTGATCTCTCGAAAGAGCCTAGGTGATCGGAAAGCGCTCGGTTACATCTTGCAAATAAATATGTTTTATCGAGGACTTATCGACATGATGTAAACGGTGTCTGTAAAGTCAATGGCACCAAAATTACGTAACGCGCATATTTGGCCTATTTAAAAACAGCTTTCGATGCCTTAATCGTCCATGGCTGTTTGATCAGCTACTAAAATATGAGTGATCCTCAAAATTGCAACTATCTCTTTGGTCAATACAATAAGACGGACAAGACAGATATATGAAATTAAGAAGTATTTAAAACGTGACCATCTTGGGCTTTAACATAACACATGTAAACCATTATTAGCACATCAAACGAACTAAAGTACCGAAAATATTTCTAAATATTCCATTTTTACAATACTTAAATATGGATTTTGACATGTTATCAGAAAACATTAGCATAAAAAAGACATTGATGGGACAGAAGACCACTAAAATAAAAATGTGTGGGACATAAACAGCAATATCTTTTGATTGTGTATGATGTACCGGTCGCGGCCCACGTACATCAAGGTGGCCCAGCAGGCCGCTATGAGACCGCCCGCGCGACTGCCTACCACCCAAATTTCATTTATATTAATTGTTTTATTTATTTTTATTCTATTAATACATCGCCAACAAAATAAGCACAAATATGGACAAAAATAAACGTTCATTAAAATAAACATAAAATGTGGTACCTCGACTACATGCATAGAAAGCAGCAAGCAAAGCAAAGATATTAATACATAAAAATTGCTGTTAGCAAATTTAAAAATATACGCAAAAAACCGTTTTTTTAAGCAATTACACTCTTCGACTAGCAAATGTAATTGCCATGTATCAATTTTATTATCTGCATTCTAAGAGCAAATATTGTATCATAGTTTATTAAATAAGATGTAAATAAATACTTTATCTTGACTGTTGTGAAATAATTTAGACGATTAATTAAATAAATACATCGAAACTATATGACACACGCACGTCTATTCTTAAGGTAGAAAACTTAATGCCTGTTATACACACATATATTTTTTGTAGATATATATAAATACTTATATGTAGTTATAACATCCAGAGTCGAGGTGAATCGAACCCACGACCCAAGGAGTCCAACCCATTTAAATTTTAACAACTATTGTAGATTAAAAAAGTCTAGGAATGTTAAGGAGTGTTAGATACATAGTTAAGACACGCGATTATTAAAGAATTTCTCATATCGGCACTGAAGATTTAAGATACATAGTCAATTTTTTATACTGGAATTTTTACACACCTTAACTGATTAGATAGATTTTTAATTTTGTTGTAATGGAAGTTAAACTCTTAGCTTAGAGCTTGCCAAGACAGATTTTGCTTAGTCAGGTAGCATTTGCAAAGCGAAAGTTGGTCATCCCATGCTTCGCTTCGAAGATTGTGCACGACGCGAAAGTTGTTGTCTGATTTCGTTCAAAATAATTTTCCTAATGAGTTTTTAGCATGTTCTATCAACATGAAAAATTTCAAATTTCTACGTGTAATAGTTTGGAAATGCTAGGGGGGGGACCACCTTATGGCCAGATAGAAGGACGGACGGACAGTGCGAAATTATAAGGGTTCCGTAGTACTAAATAGTGGGTATATATTATCTTGAAGGTGACTAATTGTCACATTATTAGTTCAGTTCTTGCTATATTAAATTTTTGAAGTCAATTTTCTTCTTATCAACACTTCCAAAGTCATTTCGTGATTCTTATGAAATTCGAACGTAAGCATTATATAGTTCAGTTAAATCAGCGGTAGGCACGTCATGTGTTAGCCCTAACCCGTGAGTAGTATGATGGGCGGCGCGTAATCTTCCACATTAACTACAGCTATCTCACTCTCACACCAAACATACTCATCGATCAAGTGCTGTGCATTTGCGAATCAGTCTTTTCTGTAATTCATCGATCGATATTAAGAAACGAGTAGGCATATTGTCAGAGCCGAATATTCAATCGAAATTCGAAAAAAGAACTAAGTTTTCTTACAGCAGTATTTGAAAGTAGTAGTAGTTTATAATCATTTATACTTTGTTTTTTAATTTGTTTAATAAATTACAAAAAGTTTAAAACTTCAGACAATTACTGTTTACGTACTATTTTTCTGTAGACATACTGTTCTTTAAAAAGAAATTGCAACTAGGTGCAAAAATGTTTCGTAAAAGTAAGTTAAACAAAAGAGAGATATAAATGACAAAGAAGAAAATGTAGAGAGTAGAGAATAGCTGACTGCGTTTATCGTAAATCGAGTTTCGGCACTGACAATATGCAACTACACAACATTATTTTTAATTTAACAATTCTATCTCACGGATAAGTTAAGTTCTTAAACAAATTTTGATTGAAGACTTTACAAAACTGATATAATATTCAATGCTGCTTTTAAAAGTGTCGCACATTTCAAAGGTATATATGTTGCATAATATCTCCTGCCTGCGTCTTCTTTAATGGTATGCAATATAATAATTACATGCAATTAAACATTTCTTCATTATCATTATGTTATTATAATATTAATGAAACAATGTATATTGGAAAGTGTCGTCGTCAGCGATAAGCTAACATTTAAAAAAATTTAATATCTAATGGAGGCGCCACTTACAAATTCTGATTGTGATTCTAAAAATTCCAGAGACGGTCCAGCCGTTTTGTACTTGTTTTGGAATATACATTCGTAAAAACACGTAACATACGTGTTATTAAAAATCGTATAACAAAAGCTATTCGATATTAAGTAGACACATCACTACACGAAACAGAATTGATAAATTAAAAAAAAAAACTTTACATACTTTTTTAATATGGGGTCGGCCAAGAAAATAGGTATATAAGCATGTTGGTAGGTATATGAATAAACTGAAATACCATTAAAATAAAATAAAAATGTTAAATGCCATGTCTATAGCTATTGATGTCTTTTATTGCAATATTTTATCTTACTTGCGTCTACTTTAGTTACCTACAAGTAAGTTCTAAAATACGATTCCACCAAAGTCGAAAAACTTTATTAGTTGAATATACAAGTATACCTTTATTCTATATTATTATTTAAGTGTATGTACGCAGTTTCATTATTACTAATTTGTAGACGAATTTTGAACCAGTTTTTTTACCGTGATAACGTCTCATAAATCAATGAACGCCGCATGCTGGCTGCATGCACAAAAAAAGATAACTCATTGTCACGTTCCGCCTGAGCCGAGAATGCAAGCGAGAGCGCGGAACATGCGACAGAAAGGCACAATCGGCTTAAGCATTCGGCGTTATCACGTCCGTAAACCGACTTTACAAAGAAACAATTAAAAAAAAAAATACCTTTGTTCGACTCGGTAGATTTTAACATATTTCTTGGCCGACCCACAAATCGTACACACTTACGATCTTTACAAGTAAAATCGATACCGCGATCGATACGTTAAAATCGTCGTTGGTAGTTCACAGCTCCCGTAGATCTACGCTATAGGTAATACGACCGAAATGTAATACAATTCTTTGATCCCTACTCGCCCCCCGCGTGTTCCTGGGCGTTGCTGTGCGACGGCTCCGCCTCTTGCGCTTCCGCTTCTGCAAAGAGAATCATTCCAGTTGTATGCTGAAATGTTTAATCTGTGTATTTTCCGATATACACTGCGCGCACTGGAAGCTGCAACGTCAATTTTGGATACTGTATAAGTTTTCCTTTTTTATTTGCTATACTGGTTACAGTTTAAAATGGAACGCGGTCCAGTATACTGATATATCCATTCAATTTTACAAAACAACGACTTCACAAACCTACGATTTGTCTTCACTCACGATTTTTAATAATATAAATTGTTAATTTTAACTGTTAAATTTATTACCAAGAGCCGCTCCGTTTTCGATTGATAACGTGATCAAAGTTCTGAGAGTACTGTAGCTCGAAAGCGCCAGTGCTCGCAGTGCAAAAATGTGGACTATTTATGACGTCATTGGGTGCTGCGGCACTATACTGGCAGTGTATAGCGGAACGATTTTATCACCAGCGCGAGCACTGAGCAGACTAACTCGCAGTGTATATCGGAACATACCCTATCTATGTATACCAGCAGTATACTAGAAGCAAATAAACCAAGTAAAAAAATGACCTTTTTCTTCAACATTAATTTTTTATACCAAGTACCACGTGCACCATTGTGTAGCACCAACGTCTACCTGAGGATAAGTAATCGAACTTTGCCCAAAACTGCCAAAGTGATATTGTCAAGATATGAATAAATTCACATATCACAGTTTCTCTTTTAAAAATTATTTTTTAAAAGAGAAACTGTGATATGTTAATTTATTAGAAACGCGTCTTATAATTTAATTCCCCTTTAACTAAGCGTATATCTTATTCTAGGAGCGAATATCACAATAGTCCAACGATATCAGGAATTGAACTGGGTTCTTACGAATTTCCATCCGTCCTTTCCACCGTTGAACTATTGCGGGTTACCCAGTTAGTTATATATTTAAAAAGCCTTGTTAGAAGAAAAGCTACATTAAAAAAGCGGTGTTAGTTAAAAAAATACAGCCATCAACACACAATGTTACACACTCACCTAAAATGCTAAACAATTTTTGAAGCAACTGAAACAATGTGAAGTAGGAAATTGAAAGCAAACTACATATATTAAACTACGTAGGGGGCGTCTGTTATTAACATGGAAACATGAGCCGAAAAAAAATTGGAGTCTCGATAGCTCAACCGTGGGAAAGTTCGGACTGAAATCAGTAATGAGCCAGTTCAATACTTGCCTGTTTGGGCTAAATTAAAAAAACATTGAGAATAAACTTCGATACATTTGGATTAAGTTGTTACTTCGTGACAGTAAGGCTTGTCTTTCCCACTGCGCCAACGGGCCAGCCAACAATAACCTTTAAAATTCTTCCTTATTCGTATGTGGCGCCCCCCTTATTTGCGGATTTCGACGGACACTTTTATACGTGGTCTTTATATTCTAATCATACAAGAAAGTAGATGAAATACAAAAATTTACAGTCACCTGCCGTCACATGTACGTAATATAAATGACCTAAATATGTTTATTCGAGAATTAAAAAATAATTAATTGAAAATTCCCTTTAAAATGTAGAAGAATATTTTAATGTAATTTAACTATGTAGAAGCATCGGTCTCCCTGCGTGACTAGAATTGGACTGAGCAAAATTATGAAGATTCCTTGTAGGACTACGGAACCTTAAAAATCGTCGTTTTTTTATATTCGTGTATTTTATAGATTGTAATTTCTTTTGGATGGCTTAGATTCAAAGTTATTTAATAGGAAATTTGTTTATTTATGATATAAATGTTTCCCACTTAGTATGTACTCATAAATTAAACAAAATTATGAGTTATTTATGTATCAGTTGGCTGTTACCAATAACTTCTATATTAAGTGACCTATCTTAGGAACAGACGACCATATAGTATGTATATATATATATATATATATATATATATATACCGTGACGTCTTTACAGCTGCCGAATATTGCATAGGTTATGCCCGGAAATATACTTGAGTACAGACCAACCTGAAAACAGACAGACATTCGATTGAGTAAAAGTTACAAACGAGAAATTGTCATAATGAGAATCATTGCATATGTCATACTACTAGAATACGTAGCATCGATTTTCTAATTAGATTTGAATATATAAATTATAAATAAATAAATCCTACATTTTTTTATATATATATAACAAGGGGCAAACGAGCAGGCGGTCCACCTAAGTGACTACCGACGCCCATGGACAACTGCAACACCAGAGGAAATCACGGTAAGCCCCAATACGCCACCGGCGCCCGGCTAAGCCCCCTAACCCTTTAACTTCACCTTTGATATTCCCTAATAAACGGATATTTGGATTTTTACTGAGTCTATTTCGGATACTGTCGCATTTTACATCTGACTTAAACAGTCAAAACAGTGTTAAGTAAAGCCTTATTCGCTTTCTGACAGCATAATCACAATTATCATATAATAAGTAAACAAAAAAGGCGGGCTTGCCCAGCCCGCGAGTCGACGTAACGAGTAAATCACGGTAAGCCCCAATACGCCATCTCTCTGTTTTTAGTCGTTTATTATTCACGGTTAAATTAAATAAGTTCTTGGTTTCACTTTGCCTTTATTATTCTCATGCAGGAGCCATACATAGCCTCATTTAAATGATCATTTCAATGCTCATGTAATGTGGCCGGGGACTTTGAGTAGCCGCGCAAAGTTTTGTAGTACTTTGTGGTCTTCAAGGATAAAAAAGTACAAACACTTTGATCTATGCCTGACTCCAGCATTATGGACCTTAGTGAAAAGCGAAGATATATTCAATACACTGCCTTCATAGGCATGCACTATTCCAATATCAGTGCCGTCAAAACAACCACTAATATAAACTACATGTCAAAAAAACGCTTATTCGTAAAGTGTGTTATACTGTCAAAGACTATATTAAAGATAAAACTGCTTGGAGTTGAGTCGCTCCAGTTTTGTACTTTATAGTTAACATGCAAAAAATGTAAAAACCTTATTCCTGTAAGAACTATTTTTAAAGGAGTTGCTAACGAGTTTCTTGCTGATTCTTCTCGTGGCTCGACTCTTCCGAATCATTGGCAGCTTTTAAAATAAAGTGACGATTCAAAAGAGCTTGTAAAAGTGTACTTGGATAAAATATCATTTGAATTTGAATTCAGGGGTTAATATTCAACGTTAGAAATTTTCGGTAATCTCATTTTTTAATTAAAATTATAATTTTTCCTATTTGCGGGCAGCGCAAACATTTCGATATGATAATCAGGGTATTTTTCCTCACCCTTTGATATATCATTCATAGACTGATTCCACCTCGATAACAAAATCTATTATTACCGGCCTATATCTGTAAGATGGCAGATAAGTCTTCTGTGGCCTTAATAATGCCCGACTTCAGGCCACATTCATTAACCAAGGTTTTAAAATTTTATATGAAAAATTATATGGAAACTTGCAAGTACAGAAGGGCATATACAATCTAATACCGTCCCTTCGCTGCGTTAGGGTCGAATGGTACGTCAACCGTGAGAGAAGTTTAAATTACACTGTGTCTCTCTTAAGCTCGATTTAAATTTTATACTATTCAATATCATATCTATACTTTTTAATAAAATGTTACTATAACAAATATTAACACAGAGAGAGAGAGAGAGAGATACACACACGTACACACACACACACACACACACACACACACACACACACACACACACATATATACACACTTTCATTACATGAAAATCAGAAAAATTATAAAATTAGAATAAGTTAAATAATCGTAATTACTATTTATTTCGTACGTGCAGCCGACGTGCATCGATTGATAAAATTTTATTACGACAAAATTATACAATTTTTGACCGTCTTATTTTCCGAAACGTCTTGACTGATTTTGATGGCTCTGTCAGATTTGACTTTGCAAAACAAGGCAACGTTATACATTTAACTGGCCTTTTGGCGCAGTGGGCAGTGAGACTGCCTTCTGCTCCGGGGTCGTGGGTTCGCTTCCCACCTCGAGTCTGGGTGTATATTTATTTATATACTTTAATACAAATCAAAGAATTAGAGTGCAAAAAATTTAAACCCCAAAAATTGTTCAGATGCGGTTATACGGGGGAGTTACTGGGTAACAACTATCTAAGTACATTGTGATCAGCCTCCCACACGCAGCCCGCGCCGCCGCCCATGCAGCTGTAGAACTCGTCCGCCGAACGCGCCGATAGGATGCGCCTGCGGTTCACGATGCAATACTATTGCTCAGATCTAATGCGCGAAAGTGCAAGGAAGCGAAGCTTCAAGGCGGCGCCGCGGCGTGGTCACGAAAGATTTCGAACTTTCGATTTTGAGGATCAGCAGATCAGGGCTATGACGCTCCTGTTCTGATCTATGTCTGTTGGGGACGACTTTTTTGAGAGTCAAGCGCGGCACTTGGCGTCGTGACGCTTATCGCAGCGTTGTCCGTTACGAACAAGGGGCCAAAACTTAACGCTCAGAAAACAAACGTACGCATACAAACAGATATAGTAACAATATAATATTAAAAAGCGTAAAAGGTCGCATTGAAGTTAATTATGGAAATTAAGATCGAATAAGGATTATAGGAAACTGATAACTCTTAAACCCGTATATCGTTAACGTTATTCTTAATACTAGCAAATAGAATATGTTCGAAGAGTGGAGGTGAAGAGACTACATTGGAGTGAAGAGTCCTTATATGCCTTTCGTAATACTATAAGGTAATATTGCAGATATAGTTGCGGTGCACCGAGACGAGTGGCACTCGTACGACGTAGTTAAGCGTGGGGGTGCAGACGCGTCGTGGAGTGATTTCTCTCCGGGGCCGTACGCCCCAGCCGACGAACGACGGCGGACCGGAAAAAGCGATTGTGAGACAATTTAAATCACTCGCCGCGTCCCATCAACTATTGTTGTCGACTTCCCGGCGAACTGCTCCCACTTTTGCCCGTCTCGGTCCTATCAAACCTCTTATACGATATCAAATCATCAGTCATAAATCACTCTTCATATTGCTGATTGTGGCTATTTTCGTTTGTTTACCGTGTATGGATATAGAAAATTATGAAAAATATTTATTGACACTTGCAACTGGCGTACGAACTATGTCAACCTAATATGTAAAAGTTCAATATTTAAATACTTCTTCTTTTCGTTCTGGCCCTGGTAAATAAAGATAAAAAAAAAGAAAAATCTTTAACAACAAAAGAAAAACCTAGTTGTTAAATATGTTTTATAAGTAAATAAAAATATTTTTTTTGATCTTTAATTTCCATATGCAAGAATTATCCTAACATTAATACGTATTCAATGGCTACAATTGTAGACTGTGTTACTACGACGCTGGTGAATTTTACAGCGTATATACATAGGTACTCAGTATTTTATGATATCATGAACACGAGTATAGAATTTGAAATACCAACATATTTACACGTATTTAAAAATTCGATAGGCAACTGTTTTGATAATTTTATAAATATCGCGCACTGTTGCGTATGTAATACTTAAACTGTTCTAATTACCGCTACAAAATAACATATTATGATAAGAATATTGCGCTCTTTCTTTGTGTAAAATATTTATAAAAGTAACGGTAATAAATTAAGTTACGCTTTAGAAATTTTAAGCCAATAGTTCAATGGTATAAGGACGAACTGAAATCCTTAAAACACTCGGTTCAAACTCCGCTGCGCTTGGGTCTACTTCTATCACAAGCTATTAAAAATAAATATATATAAAGAGACCGATGGGCAGACATAGAAAAATGTTTCCAATTGTTTTTTATGACTCACGTATAGCAAATTGTAAAAAAGTGAATCTT